>CM035434.1:130299032-130621532 GCA_020310875.1 Ceratopteris richardii | reverse complement strand
GTCCTCTCCAATCATTTTAGCATAAAGGATCAACTACACATCTTTAAATTGTCAATCCGGGAAGTATTCTGCATATGCAGCTTCATAGGCAGTGAGTCTGGATTTTGTAACTGCTGATAAATTCCCAAAAATTTCTGATTCTCTTTCAAAAAATCCATAATCAAAGGCATCCTCAAAAATTTGGAGATAATGACTACCCAAAAATATTGTTCTGCTATAATAGGCCATTAAGCAAATTCGGTCTGGAGTTTCACTTAGATCAAAAAGTAAAGCATCAGTTGGTGAATTGAAACCAATGTAGTTGAGGGTTCTGACATTTGTATCTGTAAATGTTTCTATACATGCCAATATGAGTCACATCACTCTGATCAATAGAATGCAAGCTAGATCATTGACATCTTTATATGTAGATATAACAGACTTTGCTGTGTCAACCATATATTTCTTTGTTGTCCATGTTCCTGCTTTAGCTCCTGCTACCTTTGGAAAATTCAGCCATTTTGTTGGAATCTGTCTTGCATTTCTTCTTTCCCAGAACACTATCCATTCCCTTCTCCTAGCTAGTAGACAATAGGCTGGATTGATCTTCAGTTGCAAAGGTGCCTCTTTCCAGATTTTCCTGCACTCTTTGTTGGCATCTAACCACCTGTTCCTCCATTTAGGGTTGGCTTTTTTTGGTCTGGGTTTATTCCTTTATTGAGAGCAAAATTCACAATTTGTTCTTCATACTCATTATGCATTTTTTTGATAAATTCCATTCTTGATTCTCTATCTGTTAAAAGCTTTTGAACAAACTCATCTGAATATTCTTCAACATCTGCTTTGTCTTCTTGTTCATCAAAGTGTTGAGTTCTGTTATCTTCTCCCCTTTCATACTCTTCTGCTTGTGTAGTCACTACCTGCTCTTCAACCTGTTTTTGTGGATTTTCCAGTTTTTTCTGTGGCTCCTCCACCATCAACATTAAGCTTCGATTCTGAGATGTCCATAACTCTCTTTCTGATTTCCACTCACTTTTTTCTTTTTCTATACTCAATTTCCATTCACTCCTTTCTTTTGCTATATCCAAATGTAGTTTATTGTATCCTCTCATTGAGCTAGCAGCATGTACATTGGTCTATTTTTCCAATTCCTTGGCTTCTTTCAGTTCTACTTGTAGTCTTAAAATTTCTGTATTTAATTCCTCCCTCTCATCCTGTGTTACTTGTACAATCTTACTCTCTTCCTTCATTTGGCCTTCTTCCATCAATAATCTGTTTATTTCTTCATTTGCTTTGACCATAATCTGATATGAGCTTTGAAGTGTTCTAAATCTTCCTTCCATTTTCTTCAGCTCCATTTCCATTTTGTTACTGCGCTCCATCTGTTTAGCACATTTGTCTTCAAGAAATTGAGTTTTGTTTTGTTGTTGAACCTCCAGTTCTTCTAATGAGATTATTCTTTTGGTCAAATCCTCATTTATTTCTTGGACAATCCTCAGTTGTTCCTCTAATTATTCCTTTTCTTTCTTTTGCTTAGTAATGATTCTACTGCCTTTCACAAACTCTGATTCAGCCACCATTCCTGCTATAATCATATTCCTACTAGATGGTCTGAATTGCTCTATATTTCTCATGATAATTTTACAAGTAGACCTGATATCCTTGGGTATCCTTTCTAACCCAGCTTCTAACTCTACTTGCTTCACTTCTATCTGCTTTTCTTATTTGCAGTCATGTTCTTCTTCATCCTCTTCCTCATATTCTATGACCTGGTTCTTTTGCTCTTCATAATCCTTTTCTTCTTCCCTTTCTTCTACCTTCTTTTCCACAATTTCCTGTTGTTTTCCTTGGGTATCTGGTCTTTCCTCTTCCTGTACTTTGTTATCCTGATTTGAAGTTGGTTCATTCTCCACTAAGTTCTGTATCTGATCATTTATTTGCTGCTCCTTTTGTCCCTCCTCTTGCTCATCTATATCCATAAGATCCAATTCTTCTTCTTTTTCCTGTTCACTTGTATGTGTGGATTCTTCTACATGATTTACATCATGAAGTACCTCTTCTATCTTTTGATTTATTTCTCTTTCTGTATTCCCTTCTTGATCCTCTTTGAGATCCATCTTTTCTAATACTTCCTCAGTTTCCTCAATTTGATCTTTATCTTCTTTCTTGTGCAGTGAGCTGCATATCTGAGCTTCCTTTTCTTCTTCTAGCTTTTCCTCATTTAATTTGAAATAGGGTTGCTGAGATGGTTTTGTCCATATTGCTAAACCCTGTGTCCACCAATCCACTACTGAACTCTTTCCTTGCTTCAACCTCTTCTTCCATCATTACTGCTTTACCTTTTAGAATCCTTTTTTCTTCTTCAAGACTAACCTGTTTTGCTGCTTCTTCATGGACCTGTATTCCTTGTGACTTTTGACTCAAATCTTCTGGTGTTTTGCTTTTTTCAGAGGCTTGTACTGTCACGATTGGTGTGCTAGGTACTGAGAAATTTAAACTTTTCAAAAGAAAGTTTTCAATGTCACTATCTAAATCTGAAGAAAACTATGAGGAACCAACTATCCCTGATTTGTCCATTCTTTGTTCTTCTATTGCCATTGATGTAGCCATTGATTTCTCCTGATTCTTTTCTTCTAATGACAATTTTATTGCTTCCTCCCTCTCCACATGTTCAAATGTTTTTCCTTTATTCTTTTGGTTAGCCGCTTTTTCTGCACTAGTTCTTTCTGGACCTTCTTCTTCACTACTTCTGTAGTTCTAGTTTTGGGAGGACCTTGTAACTCTTTGAAATATGCCCACAATTCCACTTCCTTTTTAACAAAGACCTCTTCAATTTCTGCAGCCATCATCTGATCATGTAGCTCTTCATAGTGTTCCACTTCTTCTTGTATCCAATCAGTTGCTTTACAAGAATAATCTTCCAACATTTTCTGATACTAGGCTCCACAGATTGCCCTCTTATTGTTTCCTTGAGTCAGATAAGTATACAATTGTTCCTTACTTGTTTGAGGTGGATGAGCCTCTTTTGAAGACTGTACTTCCTTTTGAGTAGCTTCATGCTCTTCCTTTGTTGCTTCCTCCTGTTCCAATTCTACCTTCCTGGGATCTAATCTTCTCTTCTTCACTGGGATAATTTCTTCTGATACTCCTTTCCTTTTCCTTCCTGATCTTGTTTGGGCTTCTGCCTCTCTTATGTACATCATTTTAGAAGGACTTTTAATTCCTGACATCAAACTTATGAAGTATTGAGCTTCTGGAGCCAATTTCAATTGATCCTCCATTCCTAAAATATGATATATAATCCTTGTTAAGAATTGTGCTCCATTCATGAACTTTCTTTGCTCCCAATGTTTTGCTTCTTCCTTCAATTGATCATGGATGTATGGAGTTACATCCATTACTCCAAAGGGCTTGGTCTTGTCCTTATTATTGAACATAATCAAAGTTACTAGCTTGTGTGGCATGGTGTATCTCGACAGTTTTGGAAAACACAAATATTGGAGAAACATTCTGATGGCATATTCTTCATTCTCTTTCCCCTTGAAATCCATAAATTTGGAATATCCTGCATAGGTTGCTTTATTCTTCTTGACAAAACTGTTATCCAACTTAGTTCCCATTGAATAAAATTGGAGAGCTGCCCTGATGTGCTCTGCTTTTATAGTGATATGTACCTCTTTATTTTCTTTTTTCTTGATTGAACACCTGAAATATGCATCATTGCCCTTACCAACTTCCAACAGACTGTTCATAACCTATGATACTTTCTCAAAATATATAAAGAATAAAGGTTCATCCAACAGTATGTGTATTCCCACTGCTTTCCATCTTTTATAATTAATTACAATTTTTTGAAATTTATAAAATTCCTGACACAGCATTGTATACTTGTGGCCTCCAACTCCTACTGTAAGGATGTGCTGACCAATGATACTGAGGGTTTCCTTTAGCTCTTTAGCTATCCTTTCTTCTTCTAGGATGTCTTGTTCTTCATCAGACTCTAGCTCCACCTTCTCCACTGCTGCTTCATTGTCTAAGAACCAATGTCCTCTAGAAAAAGTTACTAAGTCTGCTTTGAAGTCATGAATTGGTAGTTCCTTTGGATTCACCATTCTAGAGAAAGTATAACATCACAAAAAAGAAAAATCCACCCACATGAGTCACAAAAAACATAAATGAAATCACATTTGTCTTGAGATGTAATGAAAAAGAATGAAAATAAATCTCAGATGAATCCTGACTTCCTTATTTGTATCACAGATTTTACTCAATTGAAGTGATCATCACATGTGTAGCAAGATGTCTAGTGCTCTCTTCCCTTCTCTCTTTTTTATTATTATTTTTAATAATAACAAAATAAAAAATGAATGAATTTTAAGAAAATTTAGAGGTTTATAGAAAAAATAGCTAAACAATGACTAAAAGAAATAGAATCTTGTTAAATTACAACCTATATCTTGCTTGTGCTATATAACTTATGTAAACAAAAAAAATTGTTATCTTTTCTCTCTTTTTCTTTTTCTTTTTTCTCTCTTTTCTTTTTATAATAATAATTTCCACTTCTCTCTCTTCCCCTCCTATTTCTTTTCCTAGAAAAAGGATGAGGTCAAATAAATGGAAATAATTTCCAAGATGTCATAATTCATTTCTGATGAAATTTTGAATTCTTAAATAAGAATCTAAAGTGTGTATCTGTTGACCATTTTGCCTTTTCCTTCATTTGTGACTCATCATGCTTTTGCACCATTTTTGTATTTAGATCCTTATTCTCTCCCCATTGAAGCAGATCTGATTTTTTTACCCAAAAATACTTTCTTCCTGTTGATTCCTTTTTTGGAGTATAAAATTCTTCTTTTAATACACAGTACTTGGATGTCTTTGGTTTCCACATCCACTTAGCGTTGCTACATTTTCTTGATGAGCAATGCTTGGACTTCCTAGCTCTCCACATCCTTTCAGCCTGGAAGCCTAGATGCTTCTGATTATTCCACACTTTCACCTTTCTTCTGTCCTTTCAATACCTTTGGTTTCTTCATCTTTTTTATTGAAATAGATTTGGTCATGAAGAAGTTTTGTTTGTGGTCCTTTGTAGCTTCTAGTGGAAAAGTAAATCCCTCCAAATCTGAGTCATAGATATCTTGTTGATTTTCCTGTTCTACATCACTCAATAAAAACATTAAAAGCCTTTTGTCATTTATTGTCAATTTAAGCTTCATATTTTCAAAATCCAAAATCACTTTACCTTGTCTGAGCCATGGTTGTCCCAAAATCAATTTCTCACTCATCATATGATCAGGCCATTCTTCACAATCTATTTTCATATATTCTTTATTGAACTTAACTTTAATAGATGGTGATGACAAGCTTTGTCTAATCTATCCTTCCAGTGTTTTGATAAATGTTCTACTCTCGGTCCTTTTTAGGTTAAACTTATCCAACAAAACTGAACTGATCAGATTAACTTGTGCACCTGAATCTATCAAAACCTTTATTTTCTCATTATGAAGATTCATTGTTATAATAGGCAAATGCTCTTTCACTCTTAAAGGTGTTTCACATAAGAGAACTTCTCTAATTTCCTTGATTTTTCTTATCCTTTCCTTAGCCTCCTGTTGAGCCTCATGCCTAATTTTTTCCACTTCTTTTTTCCTATTTTGAGCTTGATGTATTCTTCTCCATTGAGAAACAGTTAATGGAAGATCATACCTTTTTACCCTACATCCACTTATGTAATTTGGCATGATTTCTCCATCTATATTTGCTAATTAGATAGCTCCACTATTACTGATTTGGTTGATAATATAAGGTCCATGCCCCTTCTTGGGAAATTTTTTCTGATGTTCCTTTACTGTGTATGCCAAAACTAGATCTCCTTCTTGCAAGTCTTTTTCTTTAATATGAACATCATGATAAGCTTTCTGCCTTCTCTTGTCTGCATATATGCTCATGATTGCTTGAAGTCTAGAAGCTCCCAATTCTTCCAATTCCACCACTCTCTCAGATAACTCATGTCCAGTCCATTTGTACTGACTTCCCACTTTTAATGTTGGAATGAGGAATTATAAAGGAAGAACTGCATTTTTTCCATGTACCAAATTAAATGGTGTGGTTCCAAGTGCAGTTTTGTATGCCACTCTATAAGCCCATAAGACATGATTAAGTTGCAATTCCCAATCATTCGTATTTGTATTTACCAATTTTGACAAAACAGTGCAAAGTACCTTATTAGTGCTTTCTACTAATCCATTGGCTTGTGGATGATAAGGAGTTGTCTTTCTATGACTAATCATGAAATACTCAGTTATGTTTTCTATTATTTGGTTCAAGAAATGAGTCCCCCTATCACTTACCAAATTCAATTGGTAATCCAAACCTGGTGATAATATTTTCATAAAGAAATCTTGTAGTGGTCTAAGCATCATTCCTTTTTGTAGCTCTGGCCTCTGCCCATTTGGTCAGGTAATCTGTGGCTACTAGTATATATTCAGCATGGGATTGTTTTGCTGGAGGATGTATGGGTCCAATGAAATCCAACCCCCATTTGCTAAATGCTCTTGCTGAAAGAGGTACTAATGGCATATGGTCTCTTTTATTTGGTTGACTCACTCTTTGACAAATTTCACATCTTTTTACATATGTTCTTGCATCAGGAAATAGAGTTGGCCACCAAAAACTAGAACATAATATGAGTTTAGCAGTCCTTTCACTTCAAAAATGTCCTCTTGCCACTCCAAAATGTGCCATCTCTAACATTTCCATATATTTATTTTCAAGAACACAGATTCTTAAATATCCATCCATCCCTTTCTTGTACAATTGATCTCCTATCAGTTGATACTCCTCAGAAATCATTTGTAAATTCCTTGAGTCTACACTATCTCTTACTAGTTCTCCATTCCTACTTCTTTTCAACTCCTCAGTTATGTTTGCACTCCAATCTGGTTTTTTCTTAAACCAATATAAAGTTGTAATTTCTGAATTTTGTAAGGATTGACGTTCCCAACAGTTGGAAACATATTTTTTTACATCTTGAATCTTATTAGGCCAATGTACTCCCATCCTATTGAGATTGTTTAAGGTGACTATCATGGAAGCATGAGTACAAGGGTTCCAACAATGAGCTCTTCTTAAATAATCATGTTGCTCATCTTCTGGAGTACAATATTCCAATATGCCCATATGGTTGAGATGATACAAATGTCCAGCTAGTAGCACAAAATTCCTACTTTGTAATACCAGATGTGTGTTGTTTTCAAATGTTATGCAAGGTCCCATGGTTAGCAAAGGTACTAAAGTCATGGCCCATTCAGGAATACTTTCTATTTTGAATAGATATGCATCTGGTAAGTCATCATCTGAAGGTGAACTTGGCTCTTTGGTTTGGATTCTGGACAAATGGTCTGCTCTTAAATGAGTTTTTCTTTGTCTGACCACTACCTCAAATTCAAGTTCCATTAGTAGGAGAAACCATCTCACTATCCTACCTGTATGGCATGGTTTGTTCACTAAATAGAGTAAAGCTTGGTGATCCACAAAGAATTTAAACTTGTTGGATAAAAGATAATGTCTATATTTTCTCACAGCAAATATCATTCCCAACCCTTCCCTCTCAGTGGTTGTATAATTTTTTTCTGCTGAATTCAATTGCCTACTAGCATAAGCAATTGGGAAATCTAATTTGCTCCCTTATATTGGTTGTGCTAACACACATCCCAAAGCATAATTTGAAGCATCCACATAGACATGAAAAATTTTATTGCATTGTGGGGTTTTCAAAATTGGTGTTGTTACCAAACAAGTTTTTAAAGTTTCAAAAGCTTGGTCACATTCTGTGGTCCACTCAAATTTTGTGATCAAAGCATACAAGGGTTTTGCAATGTGTGCAAACTTGTGTACAAATTTTCTATAATACCCACAATGTCCCATGAAAGTTTGAAGTTCTTTTACATTTTTTGGTCTTGGAAGTTCCACTATGGCCTTAATTTTACTTTCATCTGTTGAAATTCCATTTCTGGAAACTATGTGACCTAACATTCTCCCTTGCCTCACAAAGAACACACATTTCTCTGGATTTAAGCATACTCTGTATGTTCTATATTTTTTGAATATATTTTCCAAATCTTTTAAATGATCTTGCCTTTTTAATGAAAAAGTGCAAAGATCACCCACATAGATTTCCATTATATTTCTAAGGAATTCTTTGAAGATGTGACACATCAATCTTTGAAAAGTTGTTGGGGCATTAGTTAACCCAAAGGGCATAACCCTAAAGGCATACATTCCCCATTTTGTGGAAAAAGCAGTTTTGTGTTGGTCTTCCAAAGCTATTGGTGCTTGATTATATCCTGAAAAACCATCCAAAAAGATGTAGACCTCTTTTCCTGCAACTCTTTCCAACAGATGGTCTGTTATGGGTAATGGATAGCTATCCCTTATAGTTGCAGCATTCACCTTTTTCAAGTTAATGCATACCCTGAGTTTCCCATTCTTTTTAGTTACCACAACTATAGGAGAGATCCACTCTGTATACTCAATCTCATAGATGAAATTGGCAGCCAGTAGCTTGTCAATTACTTCCTTTATTTTAGCAGTATTTGTCATTAAATGTATAGTGTCTTTGTTTGCTAGGTTTTGAATCAGGAGTAATAGGAATCTTATGTTCACAGATTTTAGGGTCAATTCCTTTCAAATCCTTGTAATTGTAAGCAAACACATCCCTATAGCTTTTAGCCAAATTCCTCAATGCTTCCTCCTCTTGTTTTCTCATGTCATCAGCTATGACAATATGTCTTTCTTCCCCCTCTTCTTGAGTAATCATCACCTTCTTAGTTTGTTCCTCATTGTCATATGCCTCCCCCTTTTTCTTCTCTCTTTTTGGTTTCATTTTTAGAAGTAATCTGTCTTCTACCTTATAGCTCTTGAAATTTGAAGCTACATCAAATTGTTGATCTTCTTTTGTTATTTTTTATTTTTTTCAACTTCTTGCTCTTTTTCCATTTCTTTGTGTTTATTTTTTCTATATGTTCCTGAGATTTTGTCTTCTATAGCATCTAAAGCTTCCACATCTTCCAGATATTGTTTTTTTCTAGTTTTTAATATTATTCCTTCCTCCGGGTCTTCCTTTTTTTTTGACACCTTTATCATTTGTATTCCTATGTGAAAGATATCCTTCTTCATTTTGGAATTTCACTCCCACATATTCATCATTAGCTAGATCCATGATGGTCAAAATCTGATTCCAACCATAAGGCTCAAATTCTTCATCTTTGAATTTTTGTGGTATATAGCTCTCATCCTGTGATTTCCTTTCTCCTAGACCATCTCCTTTTCTTAACCTTCTTTTTTTATATGTGAGGTTCCTTATCACATTACATTTCCATATTGATGATTCTGTCTCATTCTGATCTTCACTCCCTGATTCTTCACTTAATTCCTGATTTTGATGTACTTTGAACCATTCCTGAGGGGACATGTCACAATATTGACCATTTCTTAAATTTACTCTAGTTATCCTTCCTTTGCTTTGAAGATATAGACAATCATTACCCCAATCTTGCACAATTAACATTTGTCTCATAAATGGTCTTCCTAGGATGATTTCATATGAAGTGGATTGTGGAAATTCAACTATGGCAAAAGTATGCTCTATCTCTATTCCACATATTTCCACAATCACCTTTTCCCATATTCCTAGGGGTTTTTCTATGTGTCCATCTGCAAGTTGTAATCTCATTTTAGTGGGTATTAACTCATTTTTTCCCCATTTCTCCCAAGTTTGTTTAGTCATGATAGGCACTCCTGATCCACTGTCTAATATAGCCTTGGCATGATTCTCACCAAATTGTATTCTCATAGTTGAGTTTCCTTCTTCCCCTTCACAATATCCTCCTATTTTATCAATAGGTATGTACAACAACTCTTCCAATTCTTGTTGCTGTGGATCTAGGTTTTTTTACTTTGTTTCACACTTTTTCATATTGTGTTGTAAGTGAGGATTTTGTTTTACTATTTCCTCCATTGTGGTGTGGTATAAAATTGTACAGTGTTTGTCTATATTGATTTGGAGGGTTATTTGTTGAATTATCTTTCGGATCAATAGTTTTCCTAGTTTCTGTTGCATTTGCTCCTTCAACTATTGTTTGATAATTGTGTGGTTCCCCCATTTTGAGTTGTGCTTCTTGTATGATTTGTTTACATCTTTGCATCCTTTCATCCTCTAAATCTGGCATAGGATATGCCATCACATGATCTGTAGGATTTGGTCCATCTTGAATTCTTCCTTTGTATGCTCTTATCAGAGTCTCCAAACTTTGTGAATTTTTTGTCTCTTCCTGAGTCTGTGTGTTTTGTGGTTGGCTATTGTTTCTCTTCTTCCAATTTTTTACCCATTCTCATTTTTCTTTCCCCCTTCCTTTTTTTCTGTTTTTATTTTCTTTTGGAAATGGAATTTTCTTATGTTCCTGTGTATGTGTCTCCTTTGTTGTTTCCTCGTGTTTAGCTTGTGCTCTTGTTATAGCATTTATGTACAATCTGGACAAATTTTGCAGGTGCCAGGTGATCCATAAATCTTCAGTTGTGTTGATGATGGGCTTTGAGCCTTGATATGTTGATTAAGAGAAACTCCTCCATAATCTCCAATTGTACTGCACTTCATTTGTTTTGTCTTCTTGTTGGGCACACTAGTAATTGTACTACACTTCATTTGTTTTGTCTTCTTGTTGGGCACAATGGTCATCTGATAAGACCACCCTAAATCCTTCAGAAAAATATTATCTCCTTCATATTGCATCTGTTGTCTCTTTGTCTTAGCTACATTATGACTTAATCTGCAAAATTCTATTTTTACTATTCCAGCTTCTTCGTCCAATGGAACCCTCTGATTCCAAAGACTTGCAGGTACTCCTTCCACATCCTTATAAAGCCCTGCACTTACCATCATAAAGATTGACATAACAGATGATATCCATACCAATATCCATAAAAAAGTGGCCATTGACATATGATTTGAAGTATCTTCATCATTGTTGCACTTAAGGACTCTTCTTTTCTCCTCTCTTCTATGGCCTTTGACTGAGACTCTCTCACTCGAGTCAATAACCTGAATGATGTCTTAATTTTCTTCATATGCTTCCTCTCTACTTGAGTTTGGAAAAATTCCATAGCAGTAAGATGGGTCGTCTGCATGGAGCCAAGCCAACATGTTTTCATCTTCATATTAATTTGCTCCTTCAAATATATCTGCTTCTCGGTTGTCCAACAATTCTTCTTCCATACAAATACCAATTGTCTGCATCATGCTAGTATGTCTTTGATTGTCTGGTCCTTCTTCTAAAATTATCTACTGCCACTCTTTTCCCTCTTGTTTTACCCACATTGTGTCCTTGCCCCAGTCATGCAACACATTGGCATGCCTTAACCAAGGTCTCCCAATTAACAAAGGGAAACTTCCTTCTACCTGTGGCAGCCTTAAAACAACAAAATCCAAGTTAAAGATGGTACCTTGTATTTTGATTGGGACTCCAGGGACCACTCCCGTAGGCTTTACTATGCTTTGGTCTCCCAGTGTTATAGTGAAGTTTGCAGGTTTTGAAGGGTGTAATCCAATCTTTCTCATGGTATATTCAGGCATCAAGTTAATGCCAGAACCACCATCCACAATAACGCCTTGAAACTCATGACCTTTGATAGAGACTCTTAGCCAAGGGCTCTTATAATATGTGAGGGGTGCTTCCACTACACCTTTATCTTTATGCATAACAGCAGCCTTTGCCACTAAACTTGTTGTGGACATTTCATCAATTATTTGCAAGAGTTCTGACCTGAACTTCCCATCCATCTTTATTAATTAAACAATATTGACCTCCTTTTTCATGGACTTGAGTAGTTTAGAAGCTTTTGATTCCTTAAGAGCATGGGCTCCATTTGAGTTATCAAACTGCTCATGAGCCCTGTTGAATGCATATCCAATGGCATCACTGGTACCTATGAAATTTTCTTTTTGCCTTGTATCTACACATGTGGTGGCTTTGTCTTCAGATGTCTCTTTATCTTTGTTCAATCCATTAATCCTTGCTTCTTGACCTATTTCCACTTGAGCCTTCCCCTTGCTTCTTGTCTACATTGTAAAAGATTCAATTTCTTCTAATTGCACCACCCTGGTAGATGGTGATGGCACCCTGGCTTGCTCTACCATTTCTTCTTTGCACACAGAAATTATTTGAATGTGGGGACCAGATGAAGATGCTTGGTTCTTAGGACAACAATTAGTATAGTGGTCTCTAGCCTTTGGGCAATTCCTGCAAGGAGGGGCATTTTCTGGTAGATTGCACCTACTTTGATAATGCCCACATTCTCCACATCTGAAATAAATAATTGGCCTTCTTGGCCCATTTCCAAAGTTATCCCTATGTCTAGGGTTGAAATTGTTACCTTGATTCGGTGTAGCGGCCATCACATTTGCTGGTGGTAGGGGTTCTCCTTGGGTCCAATATGTTGTTGCAGACATTCCTCCTGATTGGCATTCCTAGGCCTCATGAACAGCTTTTTTGCATAGTTGGGAAGTCACACTTAACAGAGGACATTCACTTACTATATGACCTTGCTTGCTGCACATGGTACACCAAAGTCCACTCTTGATGCCACCCCCTTTGAGTTCTAGCAACTCCTGTCGTAGTTGAGCCAATTCCTCTACTTGGGCTTCCTCCTCCTTTTGGAGCTTTAATGCCTCAATCTCCCTCCTCAATTGAGTAATAGCATTCTCCTCCTCTTTGTGGGGCTTATTCCTTTTTAAGCCCTCCAGCTCTTTCCTTAGCTTGATTACTATATCCTCCATTTCTGTAGAATAGGGTAGTGAGAAGAAATGGCTCCATATTGTTGCCTTATCTGCTCCAGCCGTGTAGCTGTGTTGATGAAATCCTCTATGGAGGCTGTGGGCAACACTAATTCCTTGATTTTACATTGGGTGGTCACTCGAATTGGCTTAGCTAACCATTTCTTAACAAAAAAATCATGTGGGGGATCTTGCAACTTAGCCATTAGTGCCTTGGTCCTAGTCACAAACGTTGGAAACTTCTCACCTAGACCCAGTCTCAAGTTTTCTAATTCCTCTATGATGATCTCTGGAGTATCTCCATGCTAAAATTGATTTTTGAATGCATCTTTCATTAAGTCCCAAGTGGTGAAATGGTTCTCAGCAAATTGGCTGAACCATTTATCTGCTAACCCTTCTAATGTGGTAGGGAAGAGTGTCAAAAAGGCATCCTCTCTTCCCATTAAGCCTCTAGTTTTGCATAGTGCTAAAAAACTTCTAATATGCTCGTCCGGATCTTCCTGACCTAGGCCCTTGAAACAAGGAAATTTTATATTTAATCTTGATAGTAGGGTTTCCAAGTCTACCTGACTTGCCATGCTCTTTACTGATGAGGTTGACGAAAGTGGATTGGAAGATCTTCTAACTGCCTTCCTTCTTGTAGCTTTGTAGGTGACCCTCAATGTTTGGGACCAGGTTGCGGTCATGAGCTGTGCATAGCCCTCTTAGTATGAGATAATTGATAAGAATATTTACCTCTTAGTCCAGTGAAGTAGTACTATCGGCACTTGAACTCTTCTACCCTTTGCACTTGGCTTCTCCTATGCTCAAATATCCTTGGAGTCCTACCGTTGCGTGCCAAATTGTGTTGGGGGATTCTTGGACAAGAAGGGATTTGAGTGTTTGTAGGAGAAAAGGGAAAGGCAAGAAGAAAGATACACATTGGAAACCTCTCTCGATTGATTATGAGAAGACAAATACAATGGTGATGCACAATACAATCCAATAATACAACCCAATGCTTTTGTGCAAAATCCCACAGAGTGCTCAATCACAAAATACCAAATACCCAAGGGTCTACTTGTTGTCGACCTTCTCTGCACCAAAGCTCCACCTTCTCCAAGCCTGCACTTGTGCACACCTTGCACCAAGCTTCCAATAAGGGGGAGGGTTGAACACCTTGTGTCGGCACGCGCACAGCTTCAATGAGACCTTGGGCTCCTTGGGGTGAATAGCTTAGCACTTCTCTGCACACTTCCTTGGTCACTCTTCATGCACACCATGCACTTCACTTCTCTACTTCGCACACTGTGTGTCTCTTGCACTTCTCTCTCTTTCTTAGCTTAGACTATTCTCACCTTGCTTAGTCTTGCTTACGCCAAGAATAGTCCTTGCCTTGATTTAAGTGTCGATTTACGTACGCTCCTAACTGCAAGAGTATCTTTGTGCTAACTTTGATGTCCCAAGATTGTCTCCAAAAGTGGGCAGCCAACGAATCCCTATTTTTTCCTGTAGTGACTTTAGACTAAAACAAAAATTTTAATTGGGGGGCTATACTTTCACTTCTTCGTATGCTGCCGCTTCACATACCTTCACATTTTGCCTTTTAATTCTTCACTTGCGCACCTAAGAGAGGGTTCACCTGAAGCTTCCAAAACACTTTAAAAACACTTTGAACCTTGGGGAAATTAGAAAAATACCTCTACAACCTGCAACCAACTTTCTCTAATTTACCCTTTGTGGACAATTAATTGTGCAGTACCTGTGCACCTTGACACCCGCACTTCAAACACTTTGACTTTTTGCATGTTGACTTTGACTTTGATCTTTTTTACTCTGACTATGGTTGACTTTTACTGTGGTTGACTTTGACCAATATGGCTTTTTATGGGCTCAACATAGTGCATGAACAACAATGCAAAAAATTGGATAATGAAATATATTTTTGTTGCGTAAACTTCTAAAATGAAAGGCGATTGTCTATATCATCCAAAAAATAAATGCATTTTGGTTAGCCTTGATGTAATTCATCCCTTCCTTTTGTGTACCAAGGAGACATCTGTTCGCTCAAAGGATGTGTATGACACTTTTTTGCCTCTTTTCATAGGTGGATATTCAAGTGTTGATACAAGTGAGGCAATTTATCTACCTTTATCGAATTCAAATGATGATGCAAATCATTCCATTTCAAATTTAGACTTACACATTGCATTTTTTGATGAGAGGATTGACATAGAAGAGGCAAATACTATTCCTAAATGATTTTAGGAAAAATTGAGAGACAAAAAATTAGATGCACCTTTTTCATATTGTACTTTTTAGGCTCGCATAGTGCCTCCTTTGTGTTAGCTTTGATGGGAGAACAACTTTTATATGTAGCCTTGAAGCATAGATGGACTCACGAGCACACTCACAAGACCTCTCATCATTCTATGAAATGTTGTGGATGGAATCTGAGAGCTTTTCCAAACACAAACTACTATATGAACTTGCTCATGTAAGTTATGTCATTCAAAATTCTCACTCTTATTTTAAGAAGAAATGCCACCAAGACAAGCTAGTTGTCGCCTTGACTAGGCATGCGTATAGATACTATTGTTCACCTCTAGAGCAATTTCTCTCTGAATATGCATATTTTGAATATGTGATTTGAGATCAGAGACAATAATGCTTTTCTAGAAAACCAAAGATTACACTAAATGAGTACTATTTGATAAGGAACATTTGCCCAATGCTAAGAGCTATCTAACTCCTACTCACAAAAATCTATGAGGAGCTATGGCTTTGAGTGTATTGAAATCATTCAAGCAAGTAAGGGGCTTGCTAAACAAGGTATCTACTAGCTTATTCAAAATCTAAGAGAGGTTGCACACCTGCAATGTCTTCAATTTGAAGCAAAATGTGTGTGTATATCAACTTGAAAAGATTCATAATGATAGGGATCTCTTTTCCTACATTATAGACTACATCACATAGTGTGATAGGTGGATTTTGCCTATTGTGAAGGGCCTTTCAAATTCAAATTTGAACTCCAGTCTTCATGGTTGACCTCTTGCTTTTCATTGCTCCAAGTGGCATCCATTTGAAAGGTCCAAAGGTACTAAGGTTGAAGCTTGGATTTTAACACTCCCCCTCAAACTTCAAAATTGAATTCTTGATCCGAGCATCAAGAATCTAATGGCTTTCTTCAAGTAATCTTGATTGAGTCCAATGCTTTAGTCAACATAACAGTACACTAATCCTTGGTACTTATGTCTTGTACTTGAACCTCATTAACCAAAAACTACGGAACATAGGATTGGCAAATAGGTACACACTACTCATGTTATCACACATGATTTGGAAATTTATTGACCTAGAAATTTAGTTCATCCACGAGCTTCTTGAGCCACATAATCTCACATGCAACTTGAGCTAAAGCTCTATATTTAGCTTATGTGAAAGATATGGCAATTGTGGGTTTCTTCTTTTCCATCCAATAGATGACCTTCTTGCAAAGCATCACTATATATCGACTTGTACTCCTCCTATCTTCTTTTGATCTAACCCAGATAGCATCTGTATATGTTTGCACTTGCAAATCATCTCAAAAATGATAGAAGAAAACTTCATTTAATGTACCCTTGAGGTATCTGAGTATTACTTTAGCTACAAGTAGATATGGGACCCTAATTGTGCATAAATTATGATAGTAGACCAACTAGATATGCTAGGTCGTGTCTTGTGATAGTGGCATAAGCCAATGAGCCCACTATAGACCTTTAAAAAAGTGATCCTAAAATTCACTACCTTCTACTGAAATCTAATTTATGTTTACCTCCATTGGGTTGCTCAATGGTTTGCATCTTGTGAGTTCATACTTCTTCAATCATCCAAGATGTACTTCTCTACATAAGAGAAATACCATTGTCCTTGTATATGAATTCAATACCTAAGAAGTACATTAGATATCCAAAGTGTGAGATCTTAAACTCCTTCCTAAGTCTTTCTTTGGTATCCATGATGCCTTCTTGATGATCTTCTATAATTATCAAGTCATCTACATATACACATAAGTAGATAGATCCTTCACCTTCTCTATTGTAGAACAATAACTAATCTTATTTGCTTTGACTATATCCACAAGTGAGAAATTATTCTACAAGACTTTGACTCCATGCCCTTGGGGCTTGCTTGAGACCATATAAGGCGTTCTTCAATCTGCAAGCATAATCATATTGTATTTTTACTTCAAACCCTAATGGTTAATCCTTGTATGCAACCTCATCTAGCTCTCCATTCAGAGATGCATTCTTCACATCAAGTTGATAAATCTTCCAATGTTTGCTTGTTCCAATAGGAATGATAGTTCTAATGGTAGCCATCTTAGCCATAGGGCTAAATGTTTCTTCATATTCTAATCCATATGTATCAGTAAAACCTTTGGCTATAAGTGTGGCTTGCTACCTAGTGATACTACTATCTAAATGATTCTTTACCTTACAAAACAACTTGTTACCAATTACCTTCATATCTTTCTTCCTCACAAGAGTCCAAGTGTGATTGTCTTTCATAGATTTGATGTCATGCTATATAGCTTCTTGCCATTCATTGCATGTGTTTTCTTCTTCAGAGCATGTGGGTTATTTACCAACCTTGCTCATGTAAGCATAGTGTCTAGCCATAAATGAGTCATTGGTAACTCTTTCAACTACATACCCTACCCTAGCAGACCTTCTTATATCACCATTCCATTGATTTGGGTTTCTTTTTTTACCTTTGAGCTTTCCCCCTTCTTTCCATGATGGTTACCATGCATTGAGCTCAATCCACAAATCTTCATCTTCTTCTATCTCTATGATTTTGACCTTACCCTCAGTCCTTACATCACTAAGTTGGATTGAGGTACGACTTCCTTCACTCCATGATGGGTGATTACAAAAATCCTTTGATCTACTTAGGACATGAAGTAAACCTTACTTCATATTCATTTTCCTACATAGATACATTTGAAGCATACCTTTACCTCCTTTCTTGTGGGGTTATCGTATCTATAATCATTTTGGTCACTTGCATACCCTATAAAGATACATGTGCATTTGAAGAATCTCAAGTGTAATACATCTCACTTCCTATTATACCAAGCTTCATAAGGAGTGGTAGCATGTATACCTAATCTGGGGACTCTTTTCATGATGTATATTACAATGGTTGCTGCATCAGACCAATAGGAATGGGCATACCCATCTTCTTCATTGAAGCCCTAACAAATGTTGCAATGTATGTATTCTTCCTCTCTACCACACCATTTTTTTTTGTTGTGTGCCTACATGTGGTTTTTCTCTTAATACCATTTGTCTTCAATTTGTTGAAATCAAAGAACTCATGGGAGAAGTGTTCTCGGCCTCCATCTGACCTTAAGAACTCAATATACCTATCACATTCCTTCTCGACAATAGCTTTGAACTTCTTGAAGTAATAAACAAAATCTGATTTATGCTTCATACAATAGATCAAAGTCATCCTTGTGTAATCATCAATGAAAGATATAGAATACCTCTTAACTCCAATTGAAATCTCCTTTGCTCTTCCCCAAACATCTTTATGGATTAGGTCAAGTGGATGATAATTCACATAATTTGTCTTCTTGGAAGGTAACCTAGTCTACTTACCCAATTGAAAAGCTTTATAAAAATTCTTAAGATTTGGATTAAGGAGATTTGGTAACCCTAGCACTAACTTTTCCTTTCCATATCCTTCAATATCTAAGTACTGATGTGACCATACATCTAGTGCCATATGTCCAATTCACTACCTTCTTACTTCCATATGTGAAGTAGGTCGTGTGGCTTAAATTAGGCTTCACATCCAAAGTGAATAGCCTTCGCTTTGCTGCCTTTGGGTATCAATCTATACCCCTCTTTAGGGTTTTCAACAAAACATCCCTTCTTATTGAACTTGACCTAGAATCCTCTCTCAACCATTTGGTCCATAGAAACAAATTTTTTTATGATTGTGGGAACATGAAAAACATCCTTCAAGCACTTCTCCTTGTGATTGCCATCCAATATAACATCCCTTATGTGTGTGATAGCATAAAGAGTATCATCACATTTTTCCACATGCCCTTTGATGGCAGCATGCATGTTTGAAAATAAATGTTTCTTGTAGCTCATGTGGTTGTTGCATCCACTATCAATATATTGTGTATTTGTTCCTTGTGTATTGTAGTCACTCATCCACATCATAGCTAGCATACTTTCATTCTCATTTGATGTAGATACATAATTACCTTATTCTTTCTTCTCCCTTTAATATCAACCCCTTGAATAGTGGCAATACTTTCAACAAATGAAGAAACCTTCTACGTTGGATTTGTCTCTATTCTAGATGAAACTTATTCCCCTTCCTCTAAACCTTACTCTTCCACTTTATGAAGATTATTTGCTTCCTTGACCTTCATCTAGATCACCATTTGATCCTCTCCCTTGCCTACCTCTTTCTCTTTCTTGGTTCTTGCCTCTACCTCTACCTTCACGTGCATAGAATTCTTGGGCTTCATTACCCTTTTCCTTTGAGCCTCCAATATTTATCTCCTTAGAGAAGATTATCTCTGACATACACAATTTTTTCAAAAGCCTTCCACTTCTCATCATCTCTTAGCCCATTCAAGGTGTATGCAACTAGGTAATCATCATCTATGTGACAACCTATGGATCCTAATGCATCATTGACTTCTTTGATTTTCAAAATGCAATCATTTTGATTTTCAAAATGTGTCTCTCAAATGAGTAGATTTATGCATAGAGTAGGATTCAAGCATTGGTAGGAAATTAGGCACATTTCGACTTATTGAGTGCAAAAATGGTTAATTTTATGGATTCTATGTGTGCATAAACAAAATCGCTTGACTAAAAGGGCAAAGTTTTGTATAGTTGGAATATATAAGGAGTTAGTTTTCTCAAATTTTCTTGAAGAAGATAACTTAATTATGAGTGGGTTGATTGCATTGTGTGTGTATACTACCTTAGAAGATATATCTTTCTTCATTGGCATCTTAATATGAAGGATTTGCAAGCCTTCTATGGTACAAACCTTACAAATATCTATACTCACAAACCTCACGATTTTTCTTTTTATCAAATTTTGAATATTACCAATGCACAAATAATTATTATTTAATTTATTGCATGTAAAAAAGATGTTTGTATTCCACATTTCCCTAATTATTATTTGATTTATTGCAATGTGTCGTACACGGTCTATGCTTTGTTACGGTAACCTTCAAATTTTTTGGTTAACTTAGAACTTCTCATGAGAACTTGTAGAATTTTTTATGATAAAGGTACACCATTTCCATTGATTCGTATGTCGTATGATGCACACAATAGAATACAAAGGATGGTGTTCATGACACACAAAAGAATGGTGCAACATATTTTTGACTGGTGCCAAAAGTATTATCCTATATATTTGCATTTATAACACTACTAATGATAAAATTAATGTTTTATTTTTTGTTTTAGAATCCTTTTTCTATCGGAGCTTCTTTGAGATATATTAATAAAAATCAAGGTTTTTTGCATGCAGAAAGCTTTTTTTCATTCCAAAGAATCAAGCATTTCGAGTCCTAATAATGCAAATAAACATACAGCAAGAGAATTTCACTTAAAAATGCAAAAAAAATATTAAATGAAAACTATAAATTAATTTATAACACACCTTGTATTTAAAGAAAAGATTTAAGTACATTCTACAAAATTTTCCTTTATTAATTCCTTTGTAAACGGACCTCACTACTTTTTTTTTCTTTTCTACTTTTTCTTTTATACAAGGAAAAATCATTATCATTGTGGACAAGAAACTAGTGTGAAGATTAAAAGATAATCTTAATTTGTTAAACTTAGAAATTATTTCCATGAATTAAAAGATAGGATGCAAATCATGTTTTTATTTGGTATCTGCATGCTTCTTATTGCTAGGAAGTCATACTTCACGTTCATTTGATCATTTTTTAAGTTCATGTGATCATTTTGCCTCAAGAGTTAGTTTTTAATCATTATTTAATTTCTATTTTGTAATATATTTTTCTACCACAAAATCATATACACGTGCGTATGTATGTATGTTCGTATGTATGTATTTATATATATATGTATGTATACATTTCTGTATGTGTGTGTATCTATGCATGTACTATTGAAATACAAGTCGTTTGAAAATTATAAAGGTACAATTAAATGGAAAACTAGATCCTGCGATTGAATCCCATCCATCCTTTACTTCAATCAAAATCAGAAAAAATAAAAAAAAAAAAAGAAAAAATGTTTAGATGAAATATATCACGTATAACCTCCTAAATGTTAGAGTCTTGTTGACATTCTATAATAAAAATCTTTAGATTCATTATTGGATCCCCTCCATGATTTTTTTTATCATTCACGTTTTCCTTTATTTTTATAATTTTAAAGAAACAAGTCACCCATACTAACTACGAAAATCACATTAGATTATTGTAAGCCATCTCAAAGGAATCATCGAAATCTTAAGGGAAAGAGAAAGCATCTTATGAGAGCATCATAAGCTTCACAAGCTCGTAGGAGTCGAGCTATTCTACCATGAACTGTATAAGGGAATGGTAAGTAGTTTTTATGCGCTAAAGTTAAAATAAAAGAATTTGTTGGAGCTACTCAACTTGATATTTGTTTCTATAGGAAATGCTAGGAAACGTTACATCAAGTAGAGCATCCATCTACAAGATGTTACGGTCAGTCTCCATGTGAAAGGAAAAATCGATGTCGAAAACTTTTGTATATGTTCTTCAATAGAACATATAGTGATCTGACATCTTCACATAAGCCCCATTGAAATTGGTTGATAAAATAATCCTCATGCCATGTCAGATCACAAATGATTTGCAGTTCCTACGAGTCCTACTTGAGACACATCATCTGGGTACCTGTCTCATTGCATCCTTATGAATAGCTTCACTTGTTTCACAAATCCTCGAAACTTTGATCTTGTCCCATCAAATTTCTTCGGCATGCTCAGTTTTGGACTTTTCTTCATGTTAGTTGTCATGGGGGTACTTGAAGAAGATTGACTTACAATGATCTACAACTCTTGGATTTGCCTTTGAAGTTCTGTGATTACATCTTGAATACTATGTTCTTGAATCCGTTGTTGGTTTTCTCATATCTCTTGGACTTGTTGTTGAATTACTTTAAGTGTAGAAAAAAACTCTTCTCGAATAGTCTCCATGGTTCTTGGTCTTGATGAAGGTAGTCTTGCCAAAATGTCAGGGGAGCACTAGATTTTGCTCTCTGACTACAATAGACAAGATTTTGGAAATACACTTACGCTTATAAGAACACCCACGTAGGAAGAACAAAACAAGAATATGTGATTGATACAAGATGTCCCACAACCCGAGACCGATAGGTATGGAAAACTAGACAAGAGATGATACAAGAGATCCCACAACCCGGGACCATAGGTATGGAACAAGATATCTCGATTACAAGAATTCCCTTCAGGGATGTGAACTAGATACAAGAAACTACTACAAAGGATCTCATTCCACCAGATTAATAGGAGGAGAAAGGATGTGCACGATACAACACTAGCCAAGACTAGAGCAAGAGACAAGACTAGAACTTGAACGTACTTACTTGGCGGTCATGACCCCTTGAGCTCCCAAGATTATAATTGCCAAGAGTGAGAATGAATGTGGCCAACCCCTCCTTATATAGTTTTTCAAGGGTGGTTACTAAAGGTGAACTTACGACCTGATGATGTCATCGATGATGTCATCGACTATAAACAGGACCTCCGAGTGTCAGAATTCATAAAATAGACAGTCGATCTTGGGGTTTTGGCACGTTTTGGACACAATAGAAGCATTAGTTTCTCCAAAATCTGAGCCAATCATGAGATATTGAAATTCACATGGAATCTAAGGTTTAAGATGGTTTCATTTGTGTCCATGACACTCGACCTTTGAAGTGGTCTTTATGCATAAACATCTTTGTTACTTCTTCCTCTTCAAATCAGACAATAGGAACAAGAGGTAATTTGTTTCAAGCAGATTTAAAGGTCATGTGAAGTAGGAAAAATCTTCAGTATGTCTATATTTATTAATTATTGGAAAATCAACATAAAAAAGAATTTGAGTCTATAAAATCTATTGCTTTAAGGTAATAAAAAGTTTGAACTTCAAAGTTGTCCTGTAAATATGTTTGCCTATGAGGAGAGAAAAAATAGTAGATGAAGTATGATCATTTGTCTCCTTAAGCACATAGAGAGAGAGAAGGATAGCATGGGCAATGAGCCAAGGGAGGAATTTTGAAGCTCAGGAGGTAAGTGGGTTAGAGACATTGATGAAGATATGTTCTCCTATGAGATCAAGGTCATTAGAAGTAGAGCTAAGATTGGTGTTCTAATTTTTTGATCATTTCTTAAGGAACCAAGGCAAGATTAGGAAGTCACATGGAGCATTTAAAAAGGAATTTTGATGCAAAATAGATAACTTGAACCTTGACTAGCTCACAAAAACCTTCTATATTTGGATGGAAGCTATAACTTCAAACACTCAGAGCAGCCAACATAGTTACTATTCAAAAATTCCTTTTCAAAGAATTTCATACATAGGGTTAAATTTCTATAAAGCATAAAATTCCCAATTTATGCGGACCAATGAATGAGAATTGAGTTTAACACTAATTGGGTGTATCCCAAACTTTTCAGGACTATGCAAAGTATGAGCTCGAGACCTTCGACTAGCGAGTACTAAAATAAATGACTTGATAATTTATGCACATAAACAAGAAAGTAATAACTTTATAATGAGTGCTTAGTCACTCCATTTGAAGCTCTGTAGAGGGAGAATGAGACTCTACAAGATGACTCAGTATGAGGAAGGAGTAGAGAATTGATGTGGCATCAAGAAATGATGAAAAATGTATATGTATTACATCAAATCATCACTCTCTCAATGTACAAAGGATGTCTGGTCTATTATAGACCTTTTGGTGATTTTCCATGGCTGAAAAATTATGGATTTGAATTCAAATCCTCACATGATTCTTTGTTGAACATGATTGGAATCTCTTCCTACATTATAGGAAGATTGGAAGTTGAAGTTATATCAACTTTTTAGTTGATTCATTGTGACTCAATCTCAAATAATTTCAAAGTTGTGAATTATGGGTCTTTTATTTTTTCTCCTATAAAGGTAAATACCTTGAACCTTACAAAATAATTGATCATACATCATAATAAAATCAATGAAAAGAAAAGTGTGCACATAAGTGCTACTCCCAAAGTACATGTATAGCACCATCCATATGATGGGTGTCGCACTGGTGTCCTAGTGGAAGGTCGATGTGTCTAGTTCTCAGACTATCCATATTTTGTTTATTTGAGCACTTAACTTAGGTAATACCTTGATAAAAGTTTCCACCATGAGTTTAGATGTATTAGGAAGGTTTTTTATTATTTTTTCAAGCTATGATAATAGGGGTGAAGTCATGATCTTGTTGGAAGATATTCATATGTGTATCTCTCCATTGTTGAAGTTTTGTAGATAGAGAATGCAAATCTTGTGATGCCACCATTATATATTCAAATTACTTGTTAAATGGTTCATTGGAGAGCTACAACCGTCTACCTTCATCTTGTAAAGTTTCGCATTCATTGGAGTTGTGGACTAAGAGTAGTGCTCTCTGCAATTAGTGTGTGTTCTTGGGTTTATCTCTATTGAAGTTCTGCATTAAACCGCAAACTTGCAAAGGTCATATCTCCTTATGTATTTATCCAATGTGAGTGTTCTCTAGCTCATTGGAAAGATTTTGGTATCTACTATATGTGGGTAAAAGAAGTTTAACAAATATATAATTGCATAGAGAACAAAAATCTCTTCAAGCATGAATTATTTTCTATGCATAAGTTTTTGAGAAGGTCAACTAATTCCTAGGGTGTTGTACCTACTTCTAGCTATACTTTGGAGGTCAATAAACTCCAAAATTGGTAGTAGAGCAAGGAATGGAAACTTAGAGAAGGTGGTAATACGGTGATGAAGAATTTGAAGCTATTGGAGCACAGATATCACCATCAACACTACACAAAGGTAGAAGGAGATAGCAAGGAAGCATCTCAAGCAACATCCAAGCAAAGAAAGGTGCACAAACATAATTACAAAGGTAAATATCATACTTTCTTCTTATCCCGCATATCCAAAATGAGGTCTAAATGAGGATTTTTAGTATTTACACAATGGGCAATCAATTTGTCCAAATAGAGAAGCTTGATAAGAACAACTACCAAGCATGGCAATTTGGAATCATAACATTGTTGCAAGGTAGAGGATTGTAGTGTTATGGCATGCATATCAAACCTATATTACTACGAGAGGATCCAAATCAAAAACAATTTAGGGAATTTGGACTTTGAAAGGAAAGAGACAAACGGGTTATATTCATTTTATCACAAAATATGCAAGATTAAATGGTAGGACACATACAACATCTAGAAACAAGTAGAGATGTTTGGCTTGCATTGGAAAGGTTTTATGCTATAGGTATAAGAGCAAGGAAGATTCAACTCAAGAAGAAGTTGAACAACATAAAAAATATACAAGGACATCAGTTAATGATTACTTATTAGAGGTTAAAGAGATTGCAGATCAGCTAGGATCAATTCAAGCTCATGTGGATGACTATGACTTTGTTTCACATATGCTTAATGGACTCAAGGATGATGAGAGATAGAAACCATTCATTAATTCTTTTTATATCAAAGGAGAATTATGCAATTTTGATCAGCTTGTTTCTCTCATGGTCACCAAGGAGATGAATCTAAAGGTCTATATTTCAAATAAAAAAGGATAACAAAGACAAGCTCTCTATGCAAGATCGTCAAGAGAAGCAAGTAGAGGTAGAAGAGGTTCAAATAGAGGTCGAGGAAGAAGGTGCACTGATCAAGCAACTTCAAGTGGACCCTTCAATACAAGAGGAAGAGGAAGATCAAATGCTAGAGGTATGAGAGGCTACTACAACTACAACCAAAGACAAAGCCAGAGTGAACATAAAAACAATTTCTACATATGTGAAAGGCATGGGCACTATGCCAAATATTGCTATCAAAATGAGAGTAATCAATGTGTTAATTGAAGAGGAAACTATTCAAGAAGAAGTAAACAACAAGGAAATTATGTAGTTCAAAGTAAAAGTGATGATTATGATTCTTTTCTTATGATGAATGTAGAAACTAAGATGAGTTTCAATAGTAATGTATGGTATGTAGATAGTGTTTGCTCTAACAATATGTCTCATGATGCTCAATGGTTTTCAAATATGCATAATTTCATGTAAAGGTCATGTTAAAAGAGGAGATGATACAACACATAAGATTATGCAAGTTGGAGATGTTGTCTTGCAGGATAAGTGCAAGAAGGATTTCTTAGATGATGTACTCTATGTGCCAAGGATCACTAAGAATTTGATGTCGATTGGTCAAATAGTAGGAAAGGGTTTTTAAATATGATTTAATCATGCACCTTGCTTTACTGAGCATCCCAAGCAAAGGAGGTTAACTGCTAGAGGTCAAAAACAAGGTATATTATTTACATTAAGGTAAATCCAAATCATACAAACTATTTATCTTATGGTATGCATAGAATATCAAAGCTTGATCTATGGCACAAAAGGATTGGCAACATGAATGTACACATGTTAAGGATCTATCAAACAAGAGGATTATTAAAGGATAACCTAATCTTTCCAAGAAAAATATTGTGCATATTTTTGAAGCATGTCAAATGAGCAAGTAGAATAGACAACATTTCAAGCATTCAAGCTATGTAAGTGATGGTTTGCTAGATCTTATACACACATATGTACAAGGTCCTACTGAAGAGACGTCCTTGGTTGGTAATAGTTACTATGTATCACTCATTGATGATCGTAGTAGAATGACATTTGTGTATTTCATTAAACATAAGTGAAGTGTTTGATTGTTAAAAGAAGTTCAAATCATTTGCTGAGAAGCAAATAGGAAGGTAATTTAAGATGCTAAGATCCGATGGAGGGGGAGAGTATTTCTCTCAAGCTTTTATTTATTTTTTGTATGATGAACGTATCAAAAGAGAATTTACATGCAGGTATATTTCACAACAAAATGGAGTTCCTACCATTGGAGTTCATCATTTGATACAATATGAGGTATGGCATGCAAGGAAACCTAGTGTAAGTCATTTAAAAGTATTTGGTCTCATGTGTTATGTGCATTTACCTAGTGAAGTGAGCTAAACACTTGATGTGAAATTGAAAAGGTGTAAATTTATTATTTATGCACATACTCAAAGAGGATATAGATGTTATAATCCTCATTCCTGTTGAGCTCTAATGACTTATCATCAACTATTGAGCTCTTGTACTATTTGTTGACAAGGCGACTGAGCTTAACTAGCTAAAGCTCAACTGCAGAATTCACCACACCACAGGAACTAAGCTAGAGTGATATTAGAACATCTCTATAATCATCAGTAGCTTAGCAACCTTCTGAAACTGAAAACTTTATAACTGTATTTAGTGAAAACTAAAAATTCACTTTACAGAAAGCTTTGTGTTTCCTTCAAGCTTTAATTCTGAACTCATTTACTTCAAACTTTACACTACTGTGTTTGCTTACAGTTAAATAATCTTTCCGTCACTTAATTGTGCAAGAACTGTGTTTTGAACTCACTCAAATTTCACTCAAATTTCACTGAAACTCTACCAGACTGTTACCGGACTCTCACCGAAATGTCACTGTAATATTACCGTAATCAACTTTTGTTTGTAATTACTTCAAATGATTGTTGATGAAGTAAGAAAGTAATACCTGAGCTTCCTTCAGTGAATGAACACTATCTGAAGTTAAAAAAAAAACTTCACCAGTTCTGGATGTCTTTACTTTTAGACACAGTACTGTGTGTACTTGTCCTGTTTCACAGAAGTCTTTTGATCAACTGATAGTTGAGACTACTGGCTTCAAGGTGAGCTAACTCTCATGAAAAACTTTACACTATGTTGCGAGATCTAACTTGTAGATGTACCAGAAAACATTTACTGAGAAGACTGTAACTGTTAACTAACTTTCACAGTAACATGAAGTCACTCAGATTTTTCATATACGAAGAATGCGCTCAAACTTCCACATGAACATGTGTTTTCTATTAGAGAAGATGTGTACAAAAATAGCTTGGCCTCACTTTGCTCATAGCTATGGAAAACCTCTCCTACTTTGAGTAGTTATTCCTTACCATCTCTCTCATGTGAATACCCGACAAGTTCTATTATTCATCTCTACATACGCAATCTCTGGCGTCTTTTATATCACTATCCTTAGTTTCTATATGCACTATTCTATTCCGGTTCTATGCACTCTTTGTGCTCCCTTCTTCGCTCATAATATTATGATCTTCTACCTATATATATACATTTTGTTCCGAGATTCAAAACTTGTATTTCTGGAAGTTTCTATGAACTATATTACAGTCATGAATTTGTCCCTTCACTAAGGCTTTGATTTTTTTGAATACTTTGTTTTTGCTTCTCTTTGTCTTTCTTTATCCTTCATACATCTTCACGTCTTTATGTCTAATTAGTGAGTGAATCTCCAACAGCTCCCCCTCAATCACTAATTAGCATCCTCTGATCTTGCATATATTCTTCTTTTCTTTTATTCCTGCCATTTCTTTGAATCTGCTTGTTTTTACTCCATCCAAGCTCTTTGTCAGAATATCTGCAATCTGATCTTTTGTAGATGTGTATACTATTGCATGAAATACTGGATTTGCTGCAAGATACAACGAGCTCATATTGTCTCCATGTATGATAGGTATACCTTGATCAATACCCAAGCTTTTGAACAAGGTCTGCATCCATATGGCTTCTTTAGCTGCTTCCACAAGTCCTTTATATTCTGCTTCTGTTGATGATAAAGCCATTGTATGTTGCTTCTTTGAACACCAGCTTACAAGCTTATCTCCCAAGTATATCATATACCCATGTGTTGACCTTCTGTCATCTTGACTTCCTGCCCAATCTGAATCACTGTATGCTCTTAGCTTTATATGTGATGTAAAAGGATAATATAATCCTTCCTTTATAGTTCTTTTGATATATCTAAGAGCTCTTTGTCCTGCAACCCAATGTTGATCCTTCGGACAATGCACGAACTGTGAGAGAACTCCCACTGCATAACTAAGATCATGTCTTGTTAGTGTAGCATAAATTAACGACTGATACTTCCTCATATCTTTAAACTCAGCACCACCATACTTGCTGAGTTTATGATTTACTTCAAGCGGTGTTGAAGCTTCTTTGCAATTCTCCATGTTAAACTTCTTCACTAAGTTTAGGAGATAACTTTCTTGTGAAACATATACACCATGATCTGTATATGTAACTTCCATTCCAAGAAAGTATGATAATTTTCCTAGATCATTGATCTTGAACTCTTTTTCAAGCAATCTTTTTACCTCCTTGATTCCTTCATCTGAGGTTCCTGTGATTATTATGTCATCTACATAAATACAAATGTAGATCATACCTTCATCTGTTCTCTTAATGAGTAGAATTGCATCTGCCTTTGAACTTTGGTATCCAAGGTCATTGAGATACTTTACAAGTCTGTAATTCCAAGCTCTTGGAGCTTGCTTCAATCCATAGAATGCTCTTCTTAATCTGCAAACATTATCTTGGTAACTGGAACTTACAAACCCTTCAGGTTGTTCCATGTAGACTTCATCTTATATATATCCATTTAAAAATGCATTCTTTATATCCAGCTGACTTAGCTTCCATCCTTTTGATGCTGCTATAGCAATCAATGTCCTTATGGTTGACATCTTTTCCACTGGACTAAACGTGTCATCATAATCTATGCCATGCGCCTGAGCATAGCCTTTGACCACCAGTCTAGCTTTGTATCTGGCTATCCTTCCATCTGCAAGTTTCGTAACTTTGTAAACCCATTTATTTCCAATCACTTTCTTACCATTTGGTTTTGGAACAAGATCCCAAGTCTTGTTCTCCTCAAGCACTTTAAACTCCTCCTTCATTGCTTCTTCCCATTGTTTCTTACCTTTTGCTTCACTGTAATTCTGAGGTTCTTCATCTTCCTTTACTAAGTAAGCATAGTTTTTCTGAGTCAAATAAGAAGTGTCATAGGAATACCTTGTTGGTTGTTTCCTTACTCTGTTTGACCTTCTTACCTCATATTCTTGATGTGTATCTGAATACACATCTTCATCAAATCTTGCTCCATCTTCGTTTCTCATACTTGATCCGATCCTGGACGTACTTGCCTGCATATGATCTTCATCTCCATTCACCTACATATGTGATTTTCCTTTTTCTTTCCTTCTTATCTCTTCTTTAATTGTTTCTTCATTATACTCTATGTCTGTATACCAATTTTTTCCTTCATCAAATGTTACATCTCTGGAAACAATAAATTGTTTGGTTAGAGGACTCCATAACCTATAACCCATCTGTTTTTCATCATATCCGATAAACACGTATTTTTCAGCTTTTGGTTCAAGCTTATGTCTCAGTTGTGATGGTACATAAGCATAAGCAACTGATCCAAACACTTTACAATGATCAAGTGTTGGTTTCTTGCCCCACCAACCTTCATAAGGGGTCATCCCATTTAAAGTTGTACATGGTAATCTATTTACCAGATATGTAGCTGTATTTACAGCCTCAGCCCAAAGATAATTTGGACAATTCTTCTCCTTTAGCATTGCTCTTGCAAACTCAACTAGAGTTCGGTTTCTTCTTTCTGCTACTCCATTTTGTTGCAGTGTATACCTGCAAGTTATTTCTCTTTTGATACCTGCATTCCACAGATAATCATTGAACTCTCGAGAAAAATATTCTCCTCCTCCATCAGACCTTAGTCTTTTGAGTTTGTGTCCTGTAAGTCTTTCAGCATATGCATGAAAATGCCTGAAAGCTTCAAATACTTCTGACTTCTCTTTCAAAACATAAAGAGTTATCCATCTTTTTGCATCATCAATAAAAAGAACATAATACCTTGAGCCACTAACAGATCCTTCTTTTGTTGGTCCCCATACATCTGTATATATGAGTTCTAACACATCATCGTGTTTGTACCCTTTCTTCTGAAATGGTAACCTGTGGGCTTTTCCCATCTGATAGGCTTCACACTTGTGAATCATATGTTGATTCTTCATATTTGGTAATCCTCTCACGGATTGTTTCTCCACCATAGTTTTGATTCCTGTTTCATTAAAATGTCCTAACCTCTTATGCCAGAGGTCTAACTTTGTAAATACCTCATCACAATGTGTGATCAAGGCTTGACCAACATTCCATTGTACTTTAAGAGTAAAAAGTCTACCTTCCTTTTTACCATGGACAATTTGATTGTATCCATTCTCTAGATCTTCAGCAAATTCTCCTTCATGTGTAAACCTGACTTGAAAACCTTTTTCTACTATCTGTCCCACACTAATCAGATTCTTCGGGATTGTTGGAACATACAAAACATTTTTTAGTAGGTCAGCTGCATTCTTACAATTTACTTTTCCAATTGACCTTACATTATGTTTTGTGTTATCACCTGTTTGTACTGTATGATTTGAAATACCTCCTTCAAGTTCTGATAACAATTCTATATTTCGTGACAAATGATTTGAACAACCAGAGTCAATATAGAATACTTTGAGGTCTTCGTTCTCTGACATACTTATCGAGTTCATCATCAACGTTGTATGACTATCATTCTGCGTATCATTCGCATAGATGTAGTAGGTAGTGTTGTGAGACTGATTCTTTCCCCAACTTCTTGCTCCACCTCTACCATATCCGCCTCTTTGGCTTTGTCTTCCTCTTTGATATCTTCCGCTTCTGCCTCTACTGTTATTGTTCTGATTTTGACTTGATCCTTGAGAATTATGCCAACAACCATGAGCCAAATGATTGCTTAATCCACAGATCCAACAAGTCTTCTTGTTGTTAGTTTGATTACCTCTTCCTTTAGCTCTACTTTTACTTCTTATGTTACCTCTTCTTCTTGCAAAATTTGCTTGAGTAGAAATCTCTTCTTCATCTTTTTCTTTACCTTTATCACCTTCTTCTTATTCTTTGCATACATAGCCGAACTATGTCCTTTATCTCCGTCTGTCTTCAAATCTTGCTCAAACGTTTCAAGGCTTCTAACTCTTCTTTCTGTGGTTGACGGTCGTCTTCAAAAGTAGGCTTCTTTTCTTCTCATGTCACATATATCATTAACTCCTTACTCATAAGTAAGGCTTCCATGCGCATTACCCATGCGGGATAATTATCTCTATCCAATTTGTCAATAGAGATATGATCTGCCATAATCTTCTTGTTTCTGTTACTTTCGATGAGTGTAATGTTCCCTTCTTGTTTCTGTTACTTTCGATGAGTGTAATGTCCAATTTGTCAATAGAGATATGTTCTACCATAATCTTCTTGTTTCTGTTACCTTTTACAAACCTTTACCCTTGAGAATTACTTTGGAATGTTCCTTCACGCCGTTTGTTGTTGATCATCTCAGCTTTCACCTTTCTTGTGAAAGTTCTTTGAATTCTTTTGTATCTTCACTTTCGTTTACTCTTGTGGATCTTTCTGCTCCTCAGAATCTTTCTGCTCTAATACCACTTGTTGAGCTCTAACGACTTATCATCAACTGTTGAGCTCTTGTACTATTTGTTGAGGAGGCAAGTGAGCTTAACTAGCTAAAGCTCAACTATGGAATTCACCACGCCACAAGAACTAAGCTAGAGTGATATTAGAACATCTCTATAACCATTAGTAGCTTAGCAAACTTCTGAAACTGAAAACTTTATAACTGTATTTAGTGAAAACTAAAAATTCACTTTACAGAAAGCTTTGCATTTCCTTCAAGCTTTAATTCTGAACTGATTTACTTCAAACTTTACACTAGTGTTTTTGCTTACAGTTAAATAATCTTTCCGTCACTTAACTATGCAAAAATTGTGTTTTGAACTCACCGTAATTTCATCGAAATTTCACCGGAACTCTATCGGACTGTTATCGGACTGTCACCGAAATGTCACCGTAATATTACCGTAATCAACTGCAATTTTGTTTATCGTTACTTCAAATGAATGTTGATGAAAGAAAGTAATACCTGGGCTTCCTTCAGTGAATGAACACTATCTGAAGTTAAAAAAAAAAACTTCACCAGTTCTAGATGTCTTTACTTTTAGAAACAGTACTATGTGTACTTGTCCCGTTTCACAGAAGTCCTTTGATCAACTTATAGTTGAGACTACTAGCTTCAAGATGAGCTAACTCTCATGAAAAGCTTTACACTATGTTGCGAGATCTAACTTGTAGATGTACCGGGAAACATTTACTAAGAAAACTATAACTGTTAGCTAACTTTCACAGTAACATGAAATCACTCAGATTTTTCATATACGAAGAATGCACTCAAGCTTCCACATGAACATTGTGTTTTCTATTAGAGAAGATGTGTACAAAAATAGCTTGGCCTGACTTTGCTCATAGCTATGGAAAAACTCTCCTACTCTGAGTAGTTATTCCTTACCATCTCTCTCAGATGAATACCCAATAGTTCAGGTTCTATTATTCATCTCTACATACGCAATTTCTGGCGTCTTCTATATCACTATCCTCAGTTTCTATATGCGCTATTCTATTCCTGTTCTATGCACTCTTTCTGCTCCCTTCTTCACTCATAATATTATGATCTTCTACCTCATATATATACATTTTGTTCCGAGATTCAAAACTCGTATTTCTGGAAGTTTCTATGAACTATATTACAGTCGTGAATTCACTAAGGCTTTGATTTTTCTGAATACTTTGTTTCTGCTTCTCTTTGTCTTTCTTTAACCTTCATACATCTTCAGGTCTTTATGTCTGATTAGTGAGTGAATCTCCAACAATTCCAATAAGGTGGTTGTTTCAAGAGATGTAAACTTTGATGAATCACTTTCATGGTATACAGATAAGAAAAGTTTGCAAATCATGGATGGAGACAAAGAAGATATAGTTGAAGAAATGAGTGTTTACCTCATCCCACAAGAACTTTACGTGATGAGAATAGTGGTTTGGATTAAGAAAAAGAGCTACCTTTCAATGGAAGATCAAGGCAAGAGTCACGTCCAAGTGTTAAAATTAAAGTTAAACTCGAACTAGTTGAAGTTAATGATGAAGGAGAAGAAGTTGTTAGTATATGGAGAATGGAGAGTCATCAAAGGTTTGTAATAAAAAAGCTAAAGCACCTACATTGGAGGTAAGAAGAACTTCAAGAATGAGTGAGAAACCTCAAAGGTATACTTGTGAATCTTTTTTGAATACTCATCATGCTTTTATGACAAAGGTTAACCAAGAATATGAACCTACATGTTATGATGAGGTGAAAGGAGATGAGAAGTGGGAGAAAGCAATGGAAGAAGAAATGGATGCACTACAAGATAAAAAGAGGTAGTTTATCAAGATATAATGCTAAATGTGTAGCAAAAGGATATGCTCAAACTCAAGGATTGGACTAGGAGGAAGCATTTAGTCTTGTAGCAAACATGGCCACAGTGAGAACTTTCTTGATAACATTGTCGATGTGGCTAGCTCTCAAACTCTAGCCATATTTTGCTTATTTGAGCACTTGAGTCATGTAATACCTCCACCCAAGTGTCTAACATAAGTTTAGATGTATTAGAAAGGTTTTGGATTAGTTTTCCATGCTATATTAAGATGGGAAAAGTTGTGATCTTGTTGGAAGTCCAAGAGAGTCATATGTCTATCTCTCCATTGTTGTAATTTTGTAGATAGAGATTGCATAGCCTGTATCTCCCTCATTATATACCCAAACTAGATGTTTGATGGTTCATTGGAAATTATCATGCTCATTGGAGTTGTGTGCTAAGAACACTATGCTCTACAAGGAATGTGTGTTCTTGGGTTTATCTCTATTCAAGGTCTCCATTAAACCTCAAAACTATAGAAGTCATACCTCCTTGTGTATTTATCCAAACTGAGTGTTCCTTAGCTCTCGTAGTGTCTACTATTTGTCAATAAAATAGTTTTTAAAAAGTATAAGTGAGTAGAGAACAGTAAGCTCTACAAGCATGATTTGCTTCTATACATATGTTGTGAGAAGCTCAACTAATTCCTAAGGGGTTCCACCTAATGCTAGCTATAATTTGAAGGTCAATAAAGTTCAACACGCTATACCATGAGTTTGTGAACATCGTTTGGCAACTAATCTTGCCTTGTACTTGAAAATTGATACATCTATGTACCTGTTAAGTTTATTGTTGGGGGATTCTTTAGCAAAAAGGGACTTGAGTCTTTATAGGATAAGCAGAAGAAGAAGAAGAAGAAGAAGAAGAAGAGGAAGTAAAACACTTGCATCAAAAGCTTGTGTATCTTGGTTACAATGAAACATACAATGGGTGTGTCTACAATAAGACAAGGTGTTCTCTGCGTAGAGTGCTTAAACCCAAAAAGTGTTGAGAGTTTCATGCTCCACCCTTTTGTCCAAAGCTAGAATCATTCTCAATGCAAGCACATATATCCCACATGCAAGGAAATTCTCCCAAACTCCATATAAGCAAGGCCTCCCTTCACTCCACACAAGTCATTCCACTCTAGCTCATTGCCAAGAGTGTGCATCCTCTCCTTGTCCCTTCTGCAAGAGAACCGATCATCCTGAAGAGAAATGCTACTACAAACCCAAGAAATATGCCAACATTAGTGAGGAAGGAAGTGATGAGGAATTTGATGGGTCACCCAAAGCAACTATTTGTAAAGAATATCTCTTTTAAAGCATCTCGTTAACACTACCTACCCACCCTTTATATGTCTTGGGATCCCATATGTACCAAGATCCCAAGGGATGCCATATGTCCCAAACTTGGATCCCATATGTCCAAGTTATGTCTAAGGATCTTATATGTCCTTAGATCCTAAAACTCAATCAACTAACTGATCCCATATGTCACTAGTCCCCCATATTAAAAACAAAAGGGTCATCACATGGAGGGGGTGTTGAGAGTTCCATGCTCCACCCTTTTGCCCAAAGCTAGAATCATTCTCATGCAAGCACATATATCCCACATGCAAGGGAATTCTCCCAAACTCCATATAAGCAAGGCCTCCCTTCACCCTACACAAATCATTCCACTCTAGCTCATGCCAAGAGTGTGCATCCTCTCCTCATGGAGTCTACATGCTCATAGAGCATCTTATGTAAGTCATTTCCATTTCTATCTTAATTCATTCATCATGTTTTGTTCTCTTTTGTTCCTTCCTCCTTAGCTTGTTAGATGTGTGCATGTGACTAGAGTAGGAGTACTCCTTTTTCATTTCAACAAAAAGCTCACAGGCACACACAAGTATACAAGATATCAAAAGCCCTTGTGCATTCAACCTTATCTGTACTGGACCTCCACCCTCTCCAATAGCTTGCTCTTGTGCACACCTTGCAGTCAAGCTTCCAATAGGGTAGGAGGAAGGGATCTTGATTGAATTTCTGAATCATTCTCTGTGCACTCTCTCTCTTTGCACACATTATCATCTTGCACATTTGTCTCTTTCTTTGCTTCTCTACATCGCACAAGTTCAATGTGTCACTTGCTTTTCTCTCTCTCTCTCTCTATCTATCTCTCTCTCTCTCTCTCTGTGTATCTCCCCCCCCTCTCTCTCTCTCCAATATAGACTATGCTCTATGTTGCTTAGTCTAACTCCAAGAATGCTAATGCCTTGTGAGTGTTGGTTCCCGTTATGTACGTCACTTCTAACTGATATTGTATCTTGGTGCTCCCTTTGATGTCCCAAGAATCACTTAATGTGTAAAGACAACAAATCCTTATTTTGTCATGTAGTGAATTTAGGATTTAAAAAAATTTTAATGAGGGGGCCATACATATACTTATGTTTACCGATTCTCTTCATATGACTTCACTTTTTGACCTTCAATTCCCCAAAATGTCTGCATAAGAGAGGGTTCACTTGAACCTCCCAAAACACTTAAAACCCTTCAAAACCTTATAAAAAGAAAATTTTGTAACCTGCATTCAACTCTTTGCAAAACTATTGTGAAAAAACTATTTGTGCACTACCTATGCGCCCTTGTTCTTAGTCACTTGTGCACCGCCTGTGTACCACTTTTCACTTTTGCTCCACCTGTTCATCACTTCCAAAGTGACCATTTTGACCTTTGACGAGCTCCACCATTGACCACTTTGACCTTTGACTAAATTGACCATTGACCAGCTCAATATATCCCCACCATCTAATGGACTCTCTGTCCTAGAGAGCTAATAGACAAACCACAAGTAGAGAGGGATCACCTCGACACCTTATGTGTAAAACCTTAAAAATGACATATGAGGAGCCACCAAGTCCACCAAAATCTTGAAAGAACAATTACAAGGGAATAAGCAAAAGTGCATACTAGCTCATTGAAGAAACACAAGCTCAGTAATGGAGCATAGGAAGGAAATGATAGCAAGGGCTGAAGGGCTAAGAAGGGTAGGGCATGGAGTTGTGGACATGTTTGATGTCTAAAGGTGTTGCAGCAAGTCTATGACAAGCCTAAGTATTTTCTTGAGTCTCACAAGGTCATAGAGTCATTGAAAATGATGCACCAAGCTCAGAGAAATCATCTCTGCAATCTGACTGAGAAAATTGCAAGATATGGTAATGAACAATATACTCACAAAAGCATGAAGATATGAACTCAAATGGTCATGAAAATTAAAGTATATTGATTGTAAACTACAATGGACTTACTGATGCATATGTGTGCCTTGAATCCACACTTTGATATGGCGTAAAGCGCAGCTTATAGAGATCTAAAACCGTGACTAAAATGCCATGTATTTATAGTGATCTTTGGAGCCAAGATTTGAATTTGACTCTTGCTCACCTAAAACAAATCTCCTATCTTTTTGTGATTGATTGATTCTCCAACCACTTCTATCATGAATTCGTGGCTTCTCTTTACTTTTTTCATCATGTGAACTCAACCACTTTAGATTCCTTTTACTTTTACATCAAGTAAAGACTTCAAAAATTATAAGAGACAGTTCACAAGTGAACTCATAGATTGTCTTCACTTTAAATCATCTAAGTTTTCTCATTAAGTCTAATACATATAAAATTTCATTGGATTTGGGTTTTTCAATATTGAGATATGTTCAGTTGAAGTTGCCTATATCTGTTCATACTTTATTTCTCTATCAGCACTCCATCAGAACAGTGAAGTTCTCAGAGCTTGTTCTCCGTGTGTATTTCATCATTTTCCATGCTTTAAAGCATTATAGAATCACCATACAGCCATGTATATGCCTACAAAATTGCAGAAGCATTGCATCTTGGAATCACGAGATATTACCATTTCTTCGTTCACAGGTCTGAGGACTACTACAGCTCGTGAAAATCGGTATGGTGCTATAACTTGCTAAACTCTTTTCTCTTTTTGTAGTCCATCAATTTTTATGAAATCAATCATGACTATTAGCTTACTAAGGTAATAAGAGTTCCCCAAAAGGAATTAAGCTAATTGGTGTTGTGGCAAGAGAATTGTTCAAAACACTGAACAAGTATATGAACCAAAATAGTAAGTTTTTTACCCTTGGTTCAAGTTCTATCTATCTGTTTTGATTTATCTTTTTGAGAGTGATCTTGCAAGGTACATAGGTTTCTAATTCATCCTTTGGCAAGATAAAAGGGCCCACTTCATACCCTTGGGGCCTATTTGGCTAGTGTAGTGAAAAGTTTTTGCAGCACCACTTCATCTTTCCCAAGTCCAAATCCATCTCTTCACAGTGGTATCAGAGCAAGGTTGGACAACATGGCAGATGGATTACCTTCATCAACTGAAAAATTGGATAGATTTAACTACTCAGCCTCGTCATTAAGGATGGAAGGTTATCTTCAAGGCAAGAATTTATATGGATATATAGTTGGAGATGAAGTTATGCCAAGTTTCAAGAATAAAGGTCAACCAACACAAGAAGAGCAAGAAGGAGCTCATGGTGCTCCAAGGATGCACTTGCAAGGCGTTATCTCCAATTCTATCTCAAATTTTTTGTTGCCTCACATTGGAAGTTGTAAAACATCTCAGGAAGTGTGGAATGCACTTAAAGCCTTCTTTTCTTCAAGTACAAAGGCCAGGAAGCATCAATTATGGTTGGACTTCACAACTCTCAAGAAAGCTCCCAAACAAAATGTGATTGATTTTATCACAAAACTCAAGGACATAGCAGATCAGTTGGGAAGCATTGGAGAAGTGATAGATGAAGAAAAAATTAAAGCAAGTCATCAATGGCTTGAAGGCACATGACAAGTGGGAAGCATTCACCACAACTATGGATCTATACATGGATATGCATGTACCAGATTTCAATACACTCATAGGACAACTACTTACTCAAGAGGCCAAGCTTATCAAGAATGGAGAAAGATCCAAAGGTAGTCAACCTTGTTTTGTGAACGGGGAGCCTCAAAACTTGGTGGCTGTGACACATCTACCTCCTTCTTGAGGTCTCTATTTAGGAACATTGATTTGACATCCATGTGATAGACTCGCCAACGCTTATGTGTAGCCACAGCTAGTACTACTTAGATAGTAGTCATTCTTGCAGTCAAGGCAAATGATTCACAAAATTTAATGCCTTCAACTTGTGAGTAGCCGTGTGCAAAAAGTCTTGCTTTATACTTTCCTAGAGTACCATCAGCCTTGTACTTTAGCCTCCAGACCCACTTGGTGCCAATGACTTTATGCTTAGGGGGTTGATCCACTAGCTCCCAAGTTCCATTCTTCATGATATTATTGTATTCTGTTTGCATGGCAGACCTCCAATTCAGATCATGGAGTGCCTCTTCCACATTGGTTGGTTCCTTTGCTTCTTCTTGAATGAGATCAGCCATCAAGGCTATGTTTACAATATGGACGCTTGCCCGTCTCTAATCCTCTATTCTTTGTGATCGCCTTGGTCCATTTGCAAAGTGTTCTAGTGACTGTGGGATGGGGTTTGCTCAGTCATAGAGCTGCCTCACCCAACATGGCAATGGCTTTTCCACTTGGGTGTTGGTAGGTTGGTGACTTTCAGACTCATCATCTCAAGATGTTGCTTCCTTCTCTTGTGTAGAAGGGATAGCTCTTGGGATAGGTTCATAGTGGATTGCCCCTTCACCTTATGATAAAGTGGAAGCGCTCTTTTCCTCCTCCACTACATGTGGCTACTCCTCCTTAAACACCACATCATGACTCGCCATGAAATAACATTGCAGTGGAATAGACCTATAAACAGAGTTGAGAGAAAAATGCAGACAAAGATAGACACAAACTGAGAGATAGAGAACTCAAATTCTCAAATTGTCGAGCGTAATGCAGTTAGAATGATGGTGCTGTCCACCCATGTGCTCCTAGTGTGGAGCTTAGATGGCGATCTAGATAGACTAGATGAAGGGCTTACTAGTGCGCAATGCTATGTAAAGCTCAATTGGGTCGTGCTTATATAGCTTTTACAAGGCTGTTTGGTATATATAAATGTAATCGGGAGATACAAAATAGTCGATAAAATATATGATCCAACAATATCTCCACGACCAGAAGTCCTATTGTCTCGGCCCATAGGCCCTCGGACCCCTCAGAAGGGTTCAAGCCCCCCTCTACACTCCCCCCAAGCAACCCAATGGCCTAGAAGTGTATGCCCTACCTAACCTGATGGCTAGGCTCACAAAGATCATCTACAACCATCAATGGTCACACATAGACCTCATTTAACTTGGAAGTTAGGGTTCCATAAATGACTGTACTCTCATAATGGCTTCTCCTCATAATGGGGGCCTTACAACTTAGAGCACCATGGATCATTTGTGGTCACATGAGAATGGAGTATTGAGCATATCTAACATTAACCAGTTCTTTCTCTTTGCCACTCCATTCAATTCAAGAGTATACCTGGTTGTCACTTCCCTCTTTATGCCTCTGTCTTATAGAAATAGATCAAACTCATGTGAAAAGTACTCACCACCTTCATCAGATCCGATTCTCGTCAAGCTCCTTCCTCTTTGGTTTTCAATTAATGCCAAATACTTCTTGAAACATGAAAACACCGCATCCTTATGCTTCATGAAATAGAGAATTGTCCACCTACTATAATCATCAATAAAAGAGACATAGTACCTTGAACCTAAGATGGATGGGTCTTTGCTAGGACTCCACACATCAGTGTGTACAAGCTCCAAATAATCTTCATGGATGTATCCTTTCATGTTGAATGGTTGCCAATGAGCTTTCCAAATTGGCAAGCTCCACATTTGTAAATCATGTGCTACTTGGTCACATTGGGAATGCCAAGCACACTTTGATCCTTGCAAATGTGCTTCATAGTTCTCTCTCCTATGTGCCCTAGCCTCTTGTGCCATATTTCCAACTCAGATAGGATTTGGTCTCTGTAACCGAATAGTGCAATGTTCCTTGTGTCGTCAATTTCAAAAGTAAACAATCTACCTAACTTCTCACCTTTGGAAATCCTTTTGAATCCTTGTTGGGGGTCTTCCACATATGCTCCATGCTTAGTGCACCTAACTTGTAGACCTTTCTCTACAATCTTCCCAACACTAATTAGATTTTTTGTTATGGTAGGCACATACAGAACTTTGCTTAAAAGGTTCATACTACCATCAAATGACTTGACATTTCGAATTTGCTTGACTAAGTGTCTAGTGTCATCACCTATTTTTACCTCATGCTTACCCATGGGTTCTTCAAGATCCGACAAGATTGCTACATTCCTTGCAACATGATTGGAACAACTTGAGTCAATGTAAAAAAGGTGCTCATCATCTTTACCTTGCTTGGATGTCATTCATGATGAGCAGAGGGCCTTCTTGATCTTCAATGTAGTTATTGAAGTCCCTTCTTCTTGTAAAGCCTCCTTGATAGTTGTTGTTGTTGTAGCCTTGATTGAAGTTGTGATTGCAGTTGCCTCCACCATTGTTGTACATGCCTCTAGTTTGTGTATAGCTTCCTCTATGGAAGCCTCTTCCCCTTTGGTTCCTTGTAATTTTGTAGCATTCGTCTGTACTGTGGTTGTTGAGACCACATATGTTGCATGGTGAACTATTGTAGGGTCTCCCCCTACCTTGCTTACCTCCTCTGCCCCTACCTCTAGCAGCTCTTCCTCATCCTACATAATTGGCTTGAGAGGTACTAGCCTCTTCATCTTGTTTGTTACTTTTACCTTTATCCTTATCTTTATTCTTATCTATATAAAGGGCAAAAGATTGGTTACCTCTTGATTTTTCACCATTTTTGTTGAGTTTTGCTTTATGGGTGAAGAGTTGTCCCATCAAGGTGTTGAGATCAGGTATCTGCATATCCATGTAGAGATCCATTGCAGTGGTGAAGGATTCCCACTTGTCGTCCACTTTAATTCCATTGATGATCTACCTCACTATGTGCTCTTCCTCTATCTGTTCTCCAATGCTTGCAAGTTGGTCTACAACATCCTTCATTTTGGTTACATAGTCAACCACTCCTTGCTTTGATTGCTTCTTGAGAGTTGTGAATTCCATCCACAACTGATTCTTCCTTGCTCTTATGTTGGAGGAGAAGTATGATGAAAGCACTTCCCAAGTCTCTTGGGAGTTTTTAGAGTTTCTAACATGTGGTAACAAGAAATCAGAGATTGATTTTAGTAAATATGACCTTGCAAGAGCATCCTTTGCACACCATGTGGTAAGCCTCTCTTGCTCTTCCTCTGTTGGTTTATTCTTGCTCCTGAAGATTGGCATGTCTTCATCTCCTGAGATGTATCCATATAAGCTTCTCCCTTGAAGGTAGGCTTGCATCCTTAGGGGCCATGCTGAGTAGTTGCTCTTCTCGAATTTGTCAATGAAGGATGGAAAGCCATCTCACATGTCCCATCACCAAACAATCATAAGCATGTTCCATGTAAAAATACATGCATTGAATTGTCAAACTGGAATTTAATGTGACTATGAATTATATGCAAAAATCAAATGATCATAATGTGGACTTAGTGATGTCTTATGAATCCATTGAGATTCTTCAAGTGAGTGATTTTTATATTTAACTAAATATCTATGATATTGCTTATCAGAGCATGTAGTAGTACCATCATAATCAAGTATTTTCTCTGAAACTAAATTTTAGCATCCTTTTCAAGTAAAGGAGGATCATCTAAAATAGGAGTGAGTGGTAAAGTTCCTTTAAAGGATTTCAATAAACTAATATGAAAAGAATTATGTATATTCCAATGAGAAGGTATGCCTAGTCTAAAAGCATTCTCATTAATTTATTGAATAATATGAAAAGTTCCATAATGATCTTGTGCAAGTTTAACCTTAGGATGTTGTAAAATATTTTTCAAACACCTTTTAATGATTTCTAACTATACAAAGTCATTTTCATTAAATTGTTTAGCCACTCGTTTCTAATTAACATTACACGTGATTTTCTTGAATCTTTTTAATGTGCTCATGAACCCCATGAAGTGTAGAAATATGATGTTGTGCAAAACAATCAGCCATAGGTTTGAGTGAAAGACATGGGAGTGGGAAGCTTTTTACCGTAAACAATTTCATATGGTGCATGTCCACTATGTTGGTGCAATTAGGCCCAAGCCTACACACTTGATCACTTCACATAAGATTTATATATTAGCATATCATTTGAAAAGCTACATATGTACAACCTCTTGTAACTTTAAGTTTAGTTACCCATTGTAAAAGGTCAATAAACCCACGAGGAGTTAAGAAGCATCTATCTCAAATCGTTTGGTAGTTGAAGTCAAGAGAGAATCAATCCTATACTTTAGTATTACTTTTAGGTGGAGATTTGAATTTGAATTCAAATCCTTCGCTCCATCAAAAGCTATAAAACATGAGAAGAAAAATCATGTGTGTATGTCGAGGTTCAGAGATCATTTCCATGTACCTTCATTGAGAAGAGGAGCTCACCTCATAGCTCATTCATTCCACACTCATTGAGCAATGCCTTATTACCAACGACTTTGTAATTTTACATGATTTAGTCAATACATGTCCATTACTTACTACTCGCATATCTCTGTCACACTATCAAAATAGTGATTTTGTCTGAGCTTGTTCTCACTGTATACTACATCATTTTGCATGCTTCAAAGCATGACATTCTCAGCATATTGTCTACTTTAGTCCTACAAAGTTTCATTACTAACGTTTCATTGGATCATCAGATATTGATCAAACATTGCTCACTGGTCTGTGACTGTCAAGGCCTCTAGTAAAAGTCGGTGTGTATGTTCAACTTTCTAAACATAATTCTTTGCATATAGCTTATCAGTTTGGATGGTTCCACTCATGAATGGTAGCTTGTTAAGCTAATTAAAGTTCCCCAAAAGAAATTTTGATTAATTGCTATTTTACTTAGAGAATTGTGTAAAACTGTGAGTAGGTGTCTTAACCAAAATAGAAAGTTTTGTACATTTGATCATATGCCTATCTATCTATTTTGATCCTATCATTTGTGCAACATCTTCAAAGCAACATATATGATCATTTATGCATATTAGCTAGCTAAGGAGGCCCACAACACTCTCGAGCCATCACTTATAGCAGGTGTGAAGCAATTTTTAGCTACGCCAACTCATCTCTTGTGATTATCCACCATCTCCTCCAATAGTGGTATCAGAGCACACGGTCATCCATATTTATTTTATTCTTATCAATTGTGGTAAGTTGCTTGTCAACTAAGAGGCATGTTATAGTTTATGGAATAATGGAATTTATATGGATTTTAATGTCTTGAGGTTTTTAATGAGATTTTTGTTTTGATTTAGTAGGTGAAGAATCATGAGAGTGACACGCATGGACTTATTTAGATATTTTTGAAGATATTTAGAAGATAGGATATTAGTTATTTTTTTAAAACAATAATGATTGCCTTAGACAGCGACATTTTTGTAAAAACGAAGATTGCTTGAAAAGCAATGATTTTGTACATAAAGTAGATTTTCATAAACACATGCTTTTCAAAGCGCCACTCTCATGTATCTTCTATTCAAGATGTAATGAAAAATACCTAGAGATACACATGCTATGATAGACTCATACATCAGAGTATGTGGAGGGAGATTGTACTAATCTAGTGTTTATTCTCTTCTCTCTTTCTATTTTGTTTATGCTTATGTGATATTTCATCTTTGTAGTATCCTTGATATATGTGCATCTGCAAGAAGATCCAATCAACACTCAAATTGTTCAGTAGGTTATCTAGGCCCTTGTGATCTTTGTTTCTTAATAAAGATTTTGTTTTTCCCCATTCACACTTTCTTCTTCAACTTAGTTGTGCTAAGAGGTTTGAGGGGTTGATCCATCTCCATAGGATTATACTAAGGATGGTTATGGTCCTCGTATATCTAGGTGTACTTGATCGCCTCCTCAAATCACTACAAGGAATACGGGCATATAGCGACGGTTAAGGCAACACAATTCCGTCCCTATAAAATTGCAAAATGCATCGTACTGAGCATCGCACGTGGACCATTGATTAAACGACGAGCGAAAGGACGTTTTTTGCGACCTGTGGTGCGACGAGATCTGCGACGCTCGCATAGAGCATCGCTAACATGATGGTCTTAAAAAGCATCACATAAGTGATGCTTCTTTACATCGCATAAGTGACACTTTTTGGCGTTGCATAAGCAACGCTAAAACATGTTGCTTATGCGACGATAACTGGATGTGTAGCATCATTTACACGACGGTCTGTTGACGGAAAAAAATTAAAACGTTGGAGGCTCTTCGATCGGCATTTTCATGCATCTGATCGAAAAGTTCTCCAACGTTCGCAATTGCACTGCGCTTACGAGCTGAAGCAAGTATGTGCAGAATTGTTGTTTTGCCTAAGATCTCTATTATTGTCTCCCTCTGTCTCTGTTTCTCTCTTTCTACATCTTTCTCTCTTTGAATTCTCTCTCTCTCTCTCTCTCTTTATTGCAGGTTATTCAAGAAGCTAAGCAAGCAAAAAGTATGACTAATAGCCACATAAAAAGACTTACATGCATGCATTATTTCATATATATATATATATATATATATATATATATATATATATATATATATATATATATATATATATATATATATATATATATACACATACACACATTAACATATACGCAAATACATGTATATGCACATCCACATGCATGCACATGGATGCAAATGGAAATGCATCCACATACACATGCATGTTTCATACATATACACATGCATATACATACATTATACACATATATACACATATATATGCACATACGTACACACACATATACACATGCACACACACATGCACATACCTACATATACACATATACATGCACATACACACATATACACATAGAGTTACACATATACATGCACATACATATACACACATATACACATGCACATGCACATACTTATACACACATATACACTTACACATGTGCATGCACATACATACATATACACACACATACACATGCACATACATACATATACACACAGAGAAGAATGCTGAATCTAAAGCTTACTTGGAATCCTGGGCTTGGTTTTATTTTACGGACATCCTTATGCATGAACAATAGCCACAGAATGCCTTCATTCATAAAAAATGTTATTATGAAAGTATTATTGTAATTAATACACATGTAGCATATGATCGCATTACATAAATTTGTAATCAACGTTTTCCAACAAACTTTAAAATTACTCTTACAAGTCTCATTGCCAGCGGAGTGCTTCTGTCATGGGAGCTGGACGTAAGACCCAAACATACAAAGGCCTTCATTCTGCTTCCTCTAGGGCTAGCTGTCCTCCTTCATCACCGCTCCCGTTCTTGAACCTTCCGGTGAAGGAGCTTGCTGCTGTGATTTTTGGCTATGACCATGCGACTTACAATGAATGCATCACAAAGCTTCTGTTTGGTATGTATCCAGGCCTTCGAGCTTCTCATATCAGCTATGTAAAGAATGTCCGACCAGGGATGCCACTATTTTTGTTTAATTACAATGATAAAAAGTTGCATGGTATTTTTGAGGCAGACAGCTATGGAGAGATGAACATCAATCCATATGCCTGGACTGGTGGGAAGCAGAAGACACAGTCAGGTTCTTTGCTTAGATTTAATAATCTCTGATCTTACATTAGGTCACTATCTGAGGCGTAATGAGGTTTTGTTTACATGTAGGCACGCGTACGATTGAGATGTCCATGTGCACCATTGACAAAAAGCATATACAAGGGAGCATTAGCAGTGAATTATGTGAATTATTCACAGGAGAAAATCCTATTTGAGTTAATTGATGTGCAGACAGATAAGCTTATATCTCTTTTCATGAGAAACTCGTTGAGTGTGAGTGGACAGGTTGTGGGTTTACAACATGGGTCCATGTCAGGGGACAAAGGAGAAGATGTTGACGGTTGCATACAAAGGCCTTCATTCTGCTTCCTCTGGGGCTAGCCATCCTCCTTCATCACCGCTCTCGTTCTTGAACCTTCCGACGGAGGAGCTTGGTGCTGTGATTTTTGGTTGTGACCATGCGACTTACAATGAATGTGTCACACAACTTCTGTTTGGTATACTTTATCTATCCTCTTACTTTCTATCACAGATATACGTCTCTCCCTTTAAACCATAATGCATCATATCATGGTTTGAATTTCTCATTTTGAGATTCCATTGTGCTTTTGATTATATGTTTTTCCACGTCGTGGTCATATGGACACCATTTCCTTCTATGCCCTTATTTATCTCTCTCTGTCTCTCTCTGTCTCTCTCTCTCTCTCTCTCTCTCTCTCTCTCTCTCTCTCTCTCTCTCTCTCTCCCTCTCCCCCTCCCTCCACATATTATTGCATGTTCATGTGTGTGCATGTTTTTGGTATGGCTTTCGTGCGAACGCAGAGAAGAATGCTGAGTCTAGAGCTTAATTGGACTCTTGGGCTTGGAATTTTACGGACGTCCTTATGCATGAAAAATAGCTTGATCATTAGCTTTTGTGCATGTCCAAGCCTTCCAGCTTCTCATATCAGCTATGTAAAGAATGTCCGACCAGGGATGCCACTATTTTTGTTTAATTACATTGATAAAAAGTTGCATGGTATTTTTGAGGCAGACAACGATGGAGAGATGAACATCAATCCATATGCCTCGACTGATGGGAAGCAGAAGACACAGTTTCCAGCTCAACTCTTTGCTTAGATTTAATAATCTTTGATATTACATTAGGTCACTATCTGAGGCGTAATGAGGTTTTGTTTACATGTAGGCATGCGTACGGTTGAGATGTCAGTGTGCACCATTGACAGAAAGCATATAAAAGGGAGCAATAGCAGCAAATTATGTGAATTATTCCATGTGCAGATAGAAAAGCTTATATCTCTTTTCATGAGAAACTCATTGAGTGTCAGCAGACAGGTTGTGGGTTTACAACGTGGGTCCATGTCAGGGGACAAAGGAGAAGATGTTGATGATTGCATACAAAGGCCTTCATTCTACTTCCTCTGGGGCTAGCCGTCCTCCTTCATCACTGCTCCCGTTCTTGAACCTTCCGACGGACCATGCGACTTACAATGAATGTGTCACATAGCTTCTGTTTGGAATGTAATTAGGCCTTCGAGCTTCTCATATCAGCTATGTAAAGAATATCCGACTAGGGATGCCACTATTTTTGTTTAATTTGATAAAAAGTTGCAATTCAATGGGATTACTCTTTGTTGGTGCAGACTGGCGAAATGCATAACTATAAGCTGGTTCAATCAATGATGTCACGGCCAGTACACCAACAGGCTCTGAACCAAGGCCAGGACTCTACGGATCCTTTGATTTCCAGTCTGCCTCTTTGATGTTCTCCAAATCTTCATTATTGAATTGTATTACATGATTGTCTGTTCGTGTCCGAAGAGAACCATCATATGCTAAATACACTTCCCCTAACCCATACATACGTTTTTGAAAAAGTTCTCCAGGCCCCTCAGCTCCATACCCTTTTCCAAGTTTTGGGAAGACACTAAATGATAAAGGAATTCTTTGGAGGTTAAACCATCTAAAAAGCAAGAACAAATTATTGCCAAACCATCATGAAAGTCAGAAAAGAACAACTCCTCTCCGTTTACAGACTCTAAACCTAAGCATGCACACTGTTGTATAAAGTTTGACAATGAGACTTTGCTTCCAGCCCTTATCATTGCCATCATGGAATTTGATGGACAGCTATGCCTCTCAACAACGGTTGGTATGTCCCCAAGAACACATTGAAATTCACAAATTTCTGATCTTCTAGCACTGATTTCTTGAACTAAGCTAAGAAAATTTTCTTGGTAACCATAGTCAAGGATATCACTATGACATGGATTGATAAGAGTTCTTGGAATGAGTTCCTCTTTTCTTGACAAGACTAATCGGATCTGCCTTTCCAAAGTGAGAACTCTCTGAGAAGACAATGTGCCATCATCTACAACAATATGAACTTCTTCAAGAAGTTTTTTATATGTTCTGATTTCATCTGTTAAGTACATGTCTTTCAAGCCAACACTGAACTTTGTTTGGAAAAGCCAGTCATGCAAAACATTTTGAAGGCATGTTAGGAACTGAAGAGTAGTTTCAGTCCCTTTTTGATAGCAAAGACCTGGGACAATTCCCGTATGGAAATCTGTTAACCATTTATTGCCAACAGGATTCTACATTATCTCGCTGTCATGCAGAACTACACTGCCTAAATATGTGTACTCTACACCAGGGGAAAGGTCATATTTAAGACCTGTATCCCTGTCCACAAAGGAGCTTTTATACCAGGTGCCTTAATTATTGTAGGCCTAGGAGCAGGAGAGTCACAATACATATTTAACATTTGAATTTCATGTTTTAACACCCAAAAATGATTTTCTAAAATCAAATGGCTTGAAAGGATGCCATCCTAAGATAATTTCAGTAAAGCTTGGCCTCCTTGGGTAGATATTAACTGATGACTTAAATCCAAGAATTCAGAAATCCTAGGCTTCTCTCTCTCTTGCTCTCTCTCTCTCTCTCTCTCTCTCTCTCTCTCTCTCTCTCTCTCTCTCTCTCTCTCTCTCTCTCTCTCTTTCTCTTCTTGCTCTCGCGTGTTAATCCCGGCACAAATGTACTGGGAGAAATCAAACTTTTTTTTATGTGTGTGTATGTGTCTTTGTGTGTATGTGTATGCATGTATGTATGCATATGTGTGTGTATGCATGTGTATATGTGTATATGCATCATTATGTGTGTATGTGTCTATGTGTGTATGTTTGTGTGTGTGTATATGTGTGTGTATGTGTATGTGTTGCAATAAAAATGCATGATTTCTTCAAGTTTAAAATAGTATTTTATGAACTAAAGAAAAAAAAGGGGCTAACAAACATTTTGATGATGGTACGTAACTCTATCATGGTCTTATAAACTAGTAACATTCCAAGTGTGAAACAGTTAAGATGTCTTTGAATCTGCAGTGCTACCCTTGTTGGATCCGTTTTCCTCTTTATTGTGTTCGAGGAAATGGCAAGAATGGATTTGTGATCTATGCCTTTCAAAGATGTTTTGGAGCATCTTAGAAGGGTCTCCTAGAAAATGAGAAGGGAAAACAAATCATGATGATCGAACTTCCCAAAGTTTTCTTTGTTTTTTCTTACCTCAAAAACCAATTATGTTTTAACAACATTACATTAAAATCATAACTATAAGAAGAGACCATAATGGTCAAAGATTACCTTTAGCAATTCAATGGGATTACTCTTTGTTGGTGCGGACTGGTGAAATGCATAACTATAAGCTGGTTCAATCAATGATGTCATGGCCAATACACCAACAAGCTCTAACCAAGGCCAGGGCTCTACGGATCCTTTGATTTCCAATCTGCCTCTTCGATGTTCTCCAAAACTTCATAATTGAATTGTATTACATGATTGTCTGTTCGTGTCCGAACAGAACCATCATATTCTAAATACACTTCCCTTAACCCATACATACATTTTTGAAAAAGTTCTCCAGGCCCCTCAACTCCATACCCTTTTCTAGGTTTTTGGGAAGACACTAAATGATAAAGGAATTCTTTGGAGGTTAAACCATCTAAAAAGCAAGAATGAATTATTGCCAAACCATCATGAAAGTCAAAAAAGAACAACTCCTCTCCGTTTACAGACTGTAAACCTAAGCATGCACATTGTTGTATCAAGTTTGAGAATTATCCTTTGCTTCCAGCCCTTATCATTGCCATCATCGAATTGGATGGACAACTATGCCTCTCAACAACGGTTGGTATTTTCCCAAGAACACGTTGAAATTCACAAATTGCTGATCTTCTAGCACTGATTTCTTCAACTAAGCTAAGAAAATTTTCTTGGTAACCATAGTCAAGGATATCACTATGACATGGATTGATAAAAGTTCTTGGGATGAGTTCCTCTTTTCCTGACAAGACTAATCGGATCTACCTTTCCAAAGTGAGAACTCTCTGAGAAGACAATGTGCCATCATCTACAACAATATGAACTTCTTCAAGAAGTTTTTTATATGTTCTGATTTCATCTGTTAATTACATGTCTTTCAAGCCAACACTGAACCCTATTTGGGAAAGCCATTCATGCAGAACATTTCAAAGGCATGTTAGGAACTGAAGAGTAGTTTCAGTCCCTTTTTGATAGCAAAGACTTGGGACCATTCCCGTATGTCAATCTATTAACCATTTATTGCCAACAGGACACTGCATTATCTCGCTGTCATGCACAACTACACTGCCTAAATATGTGTATGTGTGTGAATGCATCATTATGTGTGTATGTGTGTATGTGTGTATGCATCTGTATGTGTGTATGCATGTGTATGTGTGTGAATGCATCATTATGTGTGTATGTGTCTATGTGTCTATGTGTCTATGTGTGTATGTGTCTATGTGTGTATGTGTGTGTGTATATGTGTGTGTATGTGTGTGCACATCTATGTGTATGTGTGTGTGTCTATGAGTGTGTATCTGTTTATGTGTGTGTATGCGTCTATGTGTGTGTATGTGTCTATGTGTGTATGTGTATTCATGTATGTATGCATATGTGTGTGTATGTGTGTGTATGTGTGTGTATGCATATGTGTGTATGCATTATTTATGTGTATGTATGCATGTGCATTATGTATGCATATGCATTATGTATGTGTATGTATGCATGTGCATTATGTATGCATATGTGTGTGTATGCATGTAAGTATGTATGTATGTATGCATATGCATATGCATTATGTATGCATATGTATGCATGTATGTGTATGTGTGTGCATGTCTCTCTATGTGTGTGTGTATGCATATATGTGTGTGTATGTGTGTATGTGTGTATGTGTGTGTGTATGTGTATGTATGTGTGTGTGTATGTGTGTGTATGTGTGTGTATGTGTATGTGTATATGCATGTGCATGTGTATGCATTATGTATGTGTATGTCTGCATGTGCATTATGTATGCATATGTGTGTGTATGCATATATTTGTGTGTGCATGTATATGTGTGTGTGTATGCATGTATATGTGTGTGTATGCAACATTATGTGTGTATATGTGTGTGTATATGTGTGTGTATTTGTGTGTGTATGTGTGTGTGTCTATGTGAATGTGTGTGTGTGTCTATGTGAATGTGTGTGTGTGTCTATGTGTGTGTATGTGTATGTGTATATGTGTGTGCATGTGTATGCATTATGTATGTGTATGTATGCATGTGCATTATGTATGCATATGTGTGTGTATGCATATATGTGTGTGTGCATGTATATGTGTGTGTGTATGCATGTATATGTGTGTATGCAACATTATGTGTGTATGTGTGTATATGTGTGTGTATTTGTGTGTGTATGTGTGTGTGTGTCTATGTGTATGTGTGTGTGTGTGTATATGTGTGTGTGTGTATGCATATGTATGTGTGTGTAAGTGTGTGTGTGCGTGCATGCCTGGTCTTTCTCTTTGCGTCTCTCTCTCTCTCTCTCTCTCTCTCTCTCTCTCTCTCTCTCTCTCTCTCTCTCTCTCTCTCTCTCTCTCTCTCTCTCTCTCTCGTTCTGTTGCTCTCGTCCAGATCTCGACACAAATGTGCTGGGAGAATTCGAAATTTTTTTTAACATTCCAGAGCGTCACTTATGGGACGCTCTGGAAAGGACCACGCATATGCGTCGCTATCCAGTTTGCCCATGTCGCCAATAATGTCGCTAGGCAACGATGCTACTTGCGAGGCAGAGATTTAGCGTCCCATAAGCGACGCAAGCATTTCTTATGCGACGTATCCGCTTCAAAAATAAAAATTCAAAAACTTCACTGTCGCTTATGCAATGCTAGCGTCGCATAAGCGACAGTACTCGTTTTTTTTTTCAATTCGGGGGCATCGCCACGCCCCCCTATTTCTTATAGTGAATATCTTAGGCAAATTCCTTCTCATATCTCTCTTAATGCCTTTATCTAAGCCCCTAACAAACCCTCTTGTTTTTTGAACATCATCCAATCCTTAAGTTTGAGAATGATCTCCCTCTAGTGGGATATGTAGAACAATAAAGGCCTACCCCTCTAAGTGATTCTATCCCACTCATCCTAGTTCCTCTCTTCCTCATTCTCAAGAAGAAACTCTTTTAAGAAAAGAGTTTCAAAATGAGCCCACTCCATAGGGATAAAATTTTCCTCCTTGAGACTCATCCACCACTTATAAGCACACGGTTCAAGCGAGAGACTCACCTCTAGCACACAATACTCAAGTGGGGTGCCCTTCAAATGATGCAAGTCATTCCACTTTTGTAAAAAGTATAGATCGCATCCTTATTTCTCTCATGGTCATCCTCCGCAAAAGTAGGTGGCTTAAGGTCTTTCAGGAGGGGAGCTTCCGTAGAACTCTCAACTTTATGCTTTTTAGGAAAAGAAACATATTTCCTAGCCATGCTTATAGAAAGAGTAGGTGTTTCTTTTTCCTTTCTAGCTAGGAAAGAGGTGACATGTGTCTCAAGTGAGACTTAAGATGTTCAATGAGAGACATCATGTTACCAATGTCTCTTTATAGCCTAAAGGTCAGTTCCTTTAACTTTGTGAATTGTTTGTGTGTAACAAACACATCGTAGAGTTCCACATAAGAATACTCTCGTTCTTGTGGCTCTTTTTCCCTCTAGTTTTTGCTCAGCTTATTGCTCAACCTCTACCTCTTCCATCCTATGTTCACGGTCCTCTAATTGCTTTTCTCTAGGTGGAGTAGTGTGGTCTCAAACTTGTTTAACCTTGGAATCCATATTTCACCCCCCTCGTTTACTAACTAGAGTGTGTAAAAGGAACTAACGTAAACTTAATATGTTAGAAAAAGAGAAAAATTAGTAGTAGAGTACTTCCTTGATACAAAGTAATGCTTCCAAAGTGGAATCAAAGCAATCTTTAAAGCCTGAATGCACTGATCTGCAATCCTTGCTAGGGCCAAACAAAAATTTGAAATGTCCGATTGGCCAAGAAGGTTTTAGGCACCAAATACCAACAAAAATGATGCCAAAAGCATATAGTAATAGCCCCAAATAAGCAAACTGAGTCAAAGTAAATCATTTTTGGTTTCTGCCAATCCTCAAGAGCCCAATAAAAGTGATCCAACACCTGTACTTCAAAGCTACGAGGCCACTCCAAGTGAAAAATTGATTCCAATGCTAAATGATAAAAAAAACTAGGCTCGAAAGTGGATGTCTAGTTCCTACTGAAGTGCTGCAGAGGGATTTTGGTTGGGTGCAACTTCTCCAAATCAATCACCATTTGTTGTTGAATGAAGCTTAGAAGTAGCTTTGTAATGCGATAAAGATCTCTTGAATTGGATGTCATAGCACAAAGCTATGAGTCAGAGAAGGTAGGTATGTTAAGGGTAGGAAGTGGAAAATCAATTCTTCATGAGAGGGTGATTTTGGAAGATCAAAACTAAGTGATCCAAGCTTTTTGACCTATTCCAATGATCCATACCCCATATCCACATCCCATACTACATATGTGCATCATCATTTCCCGAAATCCTTGCTCCATGACATAGCTATTGTGCTCAAAATTTTGGAAAAAAACTCAAATATAAATGATCTCATTACCTCCATCTATTGGAGTTCGAGGTCTGCGGAAGCACGCAAATAGCAAAAGGAAGAAGAAGAAGTAGCTTGGAGTGCAACACACAATACTGAATGTATTACCACTAGAATGTACTAAGATAAGTGACCGGTTAGGGCAATAGGCGTATATACAAGTCGAGGGGAAATAACCTCCTAAAGATGGAAAAAAGTGCCCCAGTGGTCCTAGTGTATTCACACACATCACTACCTAAATATATCAATAAATCTCCCCTAAGAGTGATGTGGTGAACAAGGAGCTGACACTCATGTACAAGGAAGTATCAAGCTGTGTGGAATCAATCCACAAAAGGAATTAAGTCCAAAGCTTTATGGAAAGCTTCAAACTTCTCCCTAGGTAAAGCCTTCGTGAAAACGTATGCAATGTTCTCCTATGTGGGCACATATTCCAAGTTGATCTCTCCAGTAGAGAACATCTCCGTGATATAATGATAATGCACCTCAATGTGCTTAGTGTGAGCATGGAAGATAGGGTTCCTCACAACTGCCAATGTGCTCTGATTGTCAATCAAGGTGGTGGTGGCAGAAGACTGACCAACTCCCAAATCTACCATAAGACGTCTGAGCCACACACACTCAACAACCGTAGTGAAAGCTACACTATACTCAGCCTCACAAGTGGAAGTGGCCACTATAGGCTGCTCCTTCCTCAACCAAGATATGCATGAGCTACCAAGCATGAAGCAAAAACCACTAGTCGACACACAATTGTCATAGCAACAAGCCTACTTAGAGTTAGAAAAAGCATGTAAATCTGGTGGTAGTGATCCCCCTTAGGATAAAACAATCAAAGTAGCTAAATACCACTCAAGTAGTAAAAGATGCACTTAGCCGCCTACCAATGCTTAACACATGGGCAATGCATAAACCTGCTCATCTATGAGACAACAAACTGAATATCTGGCTGAGTAATGCATAAGTAAATCAAGCATCCAAGGACTTGTTGATAGAGAACAACATATCAATATATTTTGTTTGACACAAAGCTATTCTGCCATCAATTTGATTAAACAAAATGCTCAAATAATGATGCAAATGCCCCAAATCAAACATCTTAAGTGAGGCATGCAAATCATCCTTAAAATCAGAAATATGCTTCTCATGAGGACGAATGAGCAGCATGTCATCAACATACACAACAATGATCAGAAGCACATCATTTGCACGCTTAACATATAAGGTGCTCTTAGTTGGGCTGTTCTCAAAACCATGTGTAATCAAATAGGCATGTATCTTTTCATGCCAATCATGCGGTGCTTGCTTTAAACCATATAATGCCTTCTTAAACCTGCACACTTTGTTTTCATGCCCTTTCTGCACAAAGCCACACGGTTGAAAAACCTACACTTCTTCATGCAAGTCACCATTCAGAAATGCAGTTTTAATCCCCAACAGATGTACATTCCAACCATGATGAGCTGTTAGTGCACAAATGCTACGAACAATAGTCATTTGGCATGTAGATGCAAAGCTATCATCAAAATCAATGCCGCTTTACTATGCATAACCCTTTGCAACAAGCCTAGCCTTATACCTATCAATTGTTCCATCAGGCTTATGCTTCAACTTGTACACCCACTTAGTGCCAATGGCCTTCTTGTCAGGAGGCAAGTCACATAAAGACTAGGTACCATTTTTCATGATAGCATCATATTCTCATTGCATAGCAGCCATCCAAGTTTTAGAGTTTTGTGCTTCATCAAAGGAAACATACTCATTCTCATCACAGAGACTAGAGGCAGCCATAGCATAGCAATCTGATGCAAAAGAAGTACTATGAGAACCTGAACAAGTATGATATGACAGAGGTGCATCTAATTTGCTATCATGCAAAGTTAGCACGAACCATTTTGGTATAGTTTTTGCCTCCTCAATATCAGCTCTCTCATCAACAAGTGCATCATGAAAATATGCATCAGAATTAGAATGATCTTTATCATCACATGAAACCTGTAAAGGTTGAGAAGTTACCTCATTAGGACCAACACTAGACTTTCCACCTATAAAAAGATGCTACAAAGTATCATACATGTCTTTGGAGCTAATAGATGTCTCCTTAGTACATGAAAGTAATGGTGAATAGCATCTACCAAAAAACCAACATCATGGATAATGAGAATGTGTTTAGTTTATGGATGATGCATGAGATAGCCTTTTCGTTCACAACTATACCCAAAAAAAAAAACATTTCACTACTTTATCATCCAATTTCGTGCGTTGTTGTCAAGGTACTAATGCATATGCAAGAAAACCAAAAACACGCAAGTGATTAACAGATGGCTTGCGACCATGCCGAGCCTCATATGGAGTGATAGACTGCAATGCTTTAGTGGGACACATATTAAGTACATATGTTGCACACATAATAGCCTCAAACCAAAAACTATGTGGTAAAGCCTGACTCCTGACCATACACCTTGCCATCTCCATGAGTGACCTCTTATTTTGTTCAGCAACTCCATTTTGTTGAGGTGTATATGGCACTATACACTGATGTTTTATTCCACACTCAGCCAGAAATGCATTAAAATCAAAAGACATATATTCCCCCCTGGATCAAAATAAAGGGTGCCCATTTTACATGCTAATAGACTTTTAGCCAAACCAAAAATTTTTTGAAGCACATAAACACTTCGGACTTTGCTTTCAATGGAAATAACCATGCATGCCTAGAAAAATCATCAATGAAAGTCACGAAGTAAAGATAGTTTCCAAAAGAAGATGTTTGCATAGGACCACAAACATCACTATGTACAAGTCGAAATTTCTGAGTAGCTCCAATTGAACCATCTTTTGGGAAGCACGAACGTTGCATTTTGCCAAAAATACACCTTTCACAAACATGTTTACTGGGTGCTTCAAGTTTGGGCAACGAGGACACCATTTTAGATTTCTACAAGCGTAGCAAACTAGCAAAATTTAGATGACCAAAGCGTGCATGCCAAAGCTTTGCATCCAACATAGCCTGAGAATCATGTATTGCACATGCTGAATCATTCTTAGATTTTTCATATTGTATGAGCTTATATAGCCCAAGACATAAAATGCCAGAAGCAATAATCACGTCGCCATTTGATAGACTATGAATTGTACATCTTCGATCAACAAATTTCACAATGAAGCCAACCTTGGATAAAGCTAAAAATGATAACAGATTCTTCTTGATCCTTGGCACAAACATAGCATCAAACAATGTAAAAGAACTACCATAAGTAGTACTCAAAATGATCTTACCAACTCCCATAATAGGATAAGAGGAGTTCTTGGTGCATGTGACAGTATTCCCTACAGGGGGCAGGCTCGAGTGAAGTGAATAAACTATGTTGCAAGGTAATATGTTTGGTTGCTCAACTATCAAAGTACCAAACATCCGAGTCTTTTGCAAACATACACTATTCAGGAGAGGATGGATTAAAATTGAAAACAATAGTAATTGCCCATTCTTCATTCTACACTAGATTAGCACACTCTATTTTCGGTGTAGGGATCTCTACAACACCCATTCTAGCCTCTTTTTTCTTTGCCTCTTTTGTAACAATTTTTGGACAATTCTTTATGACATGATTACTTTCTTTACAGTAATTGCAAAACAATTTTTGCTTTTCTATTTTCTTATCATCTCTGTCATTCTTCTTTGATTGTGCAAAATTAATGGATTTTTGCTTACTAGTAGAAGAGCTCCATTTAACTTTGCCCTTCTGACTAGCCACTAAAGCTTGATCTGCAACATGGATAATGGACCTATTATGCCTAGACTAATCTTCTTGCAATAGAAGAGAGACTAAGCCCTCAAATGTTAATCCATTTGGATTGCCTTTCATTATCAAACAAAGAGGAGAAGCAAAACTCTGATAGGAATCGGGAAGACCATTCAGAACAGTATGCACAAGTGAACTATTAGGCAAGACTTCATCAACAAAAATCAAATGTTCCTTAAAATCTTTGATCTTTGTCAAAAATTGTCCATGCAATCTCCTTCAATCATGTGCTCACTCTCCAATTATTTTCAGAGATAAGAAACATGAGCCTCATTCCTTGCCTATTATAAAGTGGTAAGTGTATCCCAAGCATCCTTAGCTATTCTGCAAGAGCGAATGTGAGGAATAATGACACATTTGATAGACAATGCTATCAATGCATGTGCCTAAGCAACTTTGCCATCCCAACGAATTTGCTCTACAGTAGGTGCAACAGAAACTGCAGCACGAATAGGAATCTACAGAATGCCACCATCTTTGATGGCATCTGGATCAGCTTCAGTACTTGTATTTGCATGTGTAATAGGATGTTTTTCAACACCCTACACAATATTCCACAGTCCTTTTGTGACCAATACATGACACATCATATAAGACCATAATGGGTAATTTGTACCATCCAACTTATCCTGAACAACCAACACTACAACATATCGAGGGTATACCAAGGATGCTACCGAGGCAAATGAACGAGCGTGATTTCTTCGCGACGTCGGTGTTAGATTCGGTATACGCATCGGAAAGAAAGCGCCGGTATAGGCGCCGGTATGAGCGTCGGTATAAGCATCGGTATATGCCTCGGTATTACCGACGCTTATACCCGCGTCCATACTAATGCCCGCACTGGGCGTACCAATGCCTATACCGACCTCCATACTGGAGCTGCCGGCGCGTATACCGATGACCTTATTTGTACAAATTTTTTTGGGCAGAATGTGTTGTCTTTTGCTACATCATGATGTTGTCTAGCAAAAGACAATACACTCTGCCCAACTGAGTACATGTGTTATGTACTCTAATGGCAACCAAAACATAGACTTATATGAGCAAAAATGATCAATGAATCATGTACAAAAAGTTGTATATTCCATAAATGAAAAATGTACAAAAGTGTGGCAAACCACTTCTATATATGAATCGAATACAAAATGTGAAAAAGCACTTCCATATAGGAATCGAATACAAATTTATGGTACATCATTGCCACATAGGAGTGTAATACAAAATTGTGGCAATGTGACAAAACACTTCCATATAGGAATTGAATACAAAATTATGTTACATCATTGTCGTATGCGAGTGTGATACAAAATTATGGCATTGATCAAAATATTTACACCTACAATCCTAGAACAAAACATATGTATAAAATAAGATCAATTAACATGACATTTATAAACAACAACTAAAAACACAAAACCAAGATATAACTTTACCTAATCAAGAATATTCTCCCATGAGACGATTACACAGCGTCCCTCTAAGTCTTATAACAGTGCAGTCAGTCCACATTCATATCCATATGATTCTTCACTTCGCGTCAGAGGACGACCCATTTCCAACTCGTATAATAAATATGCAAAATGTTAGATGAACATACATAATGTGCTTAACACAAACAACTTCAATAATTAACATGATACTTACAAATTGGTAGCGCATACTGTCGTATCTGCCGCTACCTAAATGCGACGTTCCAGCCGTATCTAAATGTGTGGCATCTCTATTGATGATATCGATCAGGCGTATGTTGCTGCTCATCCTGAATCGATTCCCATTCTTCGACATCTAGCCATACAGGCTTCGGTAAGCCTGCTCTAAAAGCATCGCGAGCTTCCGATCGTCGATGAGACATTACCTCGCGTGTCGTATGTTGAATCCATTCGGAACTTACAATAGGATTCCCAGGTGCTGGCCGGTACTCTTCATATATGCATTGTGTGATATGACTTCTAGAGTCCCTATCCTGTTCCGTCCATTTTAACATTACTGAATGACCGAATTCGATGAAGCAAAGTTGTCGAATGCGCTGACGCATTGACTTTCTGGCCGCATCCATAACTGGAGCTCCATTACGGATATGATATATCTCTGATTCGTCATGATCATGCGCACCCCAAGGTGTACGTGGAGATCCCATCTGATGCAATGTGAAGATCTCATCTCATCCAATGTATATATATGCATGCGTGTATGCATATACATGCTTGTATGCATATGCATTCGTGTATGCATATGCATATGCATTCGTGTATGCATATGCATTCGTGTATGCATATGCATTCGTGTATGCATATGCATTCGTGTATGCATATGCATTCGTGTATGCATATGCATTCGTGTATGCATATGCATTTGTGTATGCATATGCATGCTTGTATGCATATGCATTCATGTATGTGTATGCATGCATGTATGCATATGCATTCATGTATGCATATGCATTCATGTATGCATATGCATGCTTGAATGCATATGTATACATGCATATGCTTGCATGCTTGTTGCATATGCATGCTTGTATGCATATGCATGCATGTATGCATATGCATGCATGTATGCATATGCATGCATGTATGCATATGCATGCTTGTATGCATATGCATGCATGTATGCATATGCATGCTTGTATGCATATGCATGCTTGTATGCATATGCATGCTTGTATGAATATGCATGCTTGTATGCATATGTATACATGCATATGCTTGCATGCTTGTATGCATATGCATGCATGTATGCATATGCATTCATGTATGCATATGCATGCATGTATGCATATGCATTCATGTATGCATATGCATGCTTGTATGCATATGCATGCTTGTATGCATATGCATGCTTGTATGCATGTGCATTGTGTATGCATATGCATATTTCTATGCATATGCATACATGCATTCATGTATGCATATGCATACATGCATTCATGTATGCATATGCATGCATGTATGCATATGCATGCATGTATGCATATGCATGCATGTATGCATATGCATTCATGTATGCATATGCATGCATGTATGCATATGCATTCATGGATGCATATGCATGCTTCTATGCATATGCATGCTTGTATGCATATGCATGCTTGTATGCATATGCAAGCATGTATGCATGTGCATGTGTGTACGCATATGTTTTCATATGCATACATGCATTCTTGTATGCATATGCATTCATGTCTGCATATGCATGCATGCATGTATGCATATGAATGCTTGTATGCATATGCATTCGTGTATGCAGATGCATGTATGTATGCATATGCATTCATGTATGCATATGTATTCATGTATGCATATGCATGCTTGTATGCATATGCATGCTTGTATGCATATGCATATGCATGCTTGTATGCATATGCATTCTTGTATGCATATGCATTCATGTATGCATATGCAAGCATGTACGCATATGCATGCTTGTATGCATGTGCATGTGTGTACGCATATGCATATTTGCATGCATATGCATACATGCATTCTTGTATGCATATGCATTCATGTATGCATATGCATGCATGTATGCATATGCATGCATGTATGCATATGCATGCTTGTATGCATATGCATTCATGTATGCATATGCATTCATGTATGCATATGCATTCATGTATGCATATGCATGCATGTATGCATATGCATTCATGTATGCATATGCATGCTTGTATGTATATGCATTCTTGTATGAATATGCATGCATGTATGCATATGCATGCATGTATGCATATGCATGCATGTATGCATATGCATGCTTGTATGCATATGCATTCATGTATGCATATGCATGCTTGTATGCATATGCATGCTTGTATGCTTATGCATGGATGTATGCATATGCATGCTTGTATGCATATGCATTCTTGTATGCATATGCATTCATGTATGCATATGCATGCATGTATGCATATGCATGCATGTATGCATATGCATGCATGTATGCATATGCATGCTTGTATGCATATGCATTCATGTATGCATATGCATGCTTGTATGCATATTCATGTATGTATGCATATGCATGTATGTGTATACATATATATGCATGCATGTATGTGTATGCATATGCATGAATGAGTATGCATATGTATTATGTACGTGTGTATGCATATGCATTGTGTATGTGTGTATGCATATACATGTGTGTATGCATATGCATTGTGTATGTGTGTATTTGTATGCATATGCATGTGTGTATGCATATGCATTGTGTATGTGTGTATGTGTGTATGTGTATGCATATGCATGTGTGTATGCATGTGCATGTGTGTATGCATATGCATATTTGTATGCATATGCATGTGTATGTGTATGCATATGCATGTTTGTATTCATATCCATGTGTGTGTTTATACATATGTGAGTGTGTATGTATATATGCATATATCTCTCCCTCTCTCTTTCTCTCTCTCTCTCTCAATCGAAAACAAAACTAAAAAGAGAAGATATTAGAGAAGTAAAAATATAAAGAAAGAAAAAACAGTGATATATATCTCACTTACATCGGTATAATTGTTTGAATCAAGGTTGTCAAAATCCACTTGAAGTTCTCTTTCGTGGAATTTCTAAAAGTTTGATCCCAAAAATCTCTTGCAAAATTAAAGAAAGAACATATTAGAAAAGGAAAAACATAAAAAAAGAAAAAAGAGAGCTACAATATGTAAGATCTACTTACCAAAGCGTCAGATCTATAAAAATAGAGGTGTGCTTAGAGAGAGAGAGAAAGAATTGTTTGAATCAAGGTCGTCAAAATCCACTTGATGTTTTCCTTCGTCGAATTTCCAAAGATTTGATCGCAAAATCTCTTGCAAAACCAAACAGAGAACATATTAGTAAAGCAAAAACATAAAGAAAGAAAAAAGAGTGCTACAATATGTGCGATCTACTTACCAAAACTTCAGATCTATAAAGATAGAGGTCCATTTAGATAGAGAGAGAGAGGGAGGGAGAGAGAGGGAGGGAGAGAGAAGGAGAGAGAGTGAGAGAGAGGGAGGGACAGAGAGAAAGAGGGAGGGGGAGAGAGAGAGAGAGAGAGAAAGGGTGACAAACAGAGATCTACTGTTGGCGCACGCAAACCCGACAGGAGAAGAGCTAGATTCAAAACGCTCAGAATGATGAATTTTGGTTTCGGGCGCGGTTAAAAAGAGGGTGTCGGTATAAGCGTTGGTAATTCCAGCAAATTACCGATGCTTATACGGACGAAGTCTTTCCGAGGCAAAGCAGCTTTCCCAACTTGTCCGAGGGTCATACCGACGCCGACAGGTGACCGGCGGTATACTGACCGTCGGTATTCCCTCGATATGTTGTAGTGCAATATATGGAATACATCATTGCTTTCAGCCATGGCCACTGAGATAAATAACCTGATGTAGAAAATTGATTGTATCTCAAAAGGTTGCACATAACTACCTTATCGAGTTTTGGTAGACCTCTAGTAGACTTTGAGACACTTATACTAGCAAATCGAAACTTGTATATATCTTTGGCACAAAAGGACAAGATAGCTTGCACACGTGCTATGATAGTGCATTCGGAGGCTGAAACAAGCTTACATCACCCTTAGTATGTGCACCAAATTTTGTGCGATTCTGAGACTATGACGAGAGGGGTGTTGACGACACCTAGATGAGGTGGTGATCTGCTCTAATACCAGTTGTTGGAGTTCGAGGTCTGTGGAAGCACGATAACAACACAAGGAAGAAGAAGAAGCTTGGAGCACAACACACAATACTAAATGTATTACCACTAGAATGTACAAAGTTAAGTGATCCATTAGGGCAATAGACATATATACAAGACGGGGAAAAAACCTACTAAAGAGGGAAAAAAGTGCCCTGACGATCCTAGTGTGTTCACACACATCACTACCTAAAAATATCAACACCTTCCACTTTGAGTGCATCGATTGTTTCATCCCAAACTCATGGACAGGCATCCAATAGTTCATTTATCCCACATAGTGGGTTTGGAGCACGAAAATTGGGTATAAAAGGATTGCTACAAGGCTTTTTCTTTCACTCAAGAGGGAGGGGTGAGAAGGAGAGGAGCTTAGCTCCCTCTATCATGGCCCATTCGCATGTGATTATGTACTTTCCCATTTAATGTCCATTCGCACGTGATTGCATGGCTTCGGATTCATTGTCTCACTTCACCCATGATGCGTGAGTTCCCATTCATTGTGATTGCATGGCTTCGGATTCATTGTCTCACTCACCCATGATGCGTGAGTTCCCATTCATTGTTCCACTTTGATACGAGTGTCAAACCACTTCAATGAACCCCTCCATTTTCAAATTCTGTAGCACAAAACCTGAGGAGGAAGAAGACGGACCACCCTTCATTTGCACACAGAGAGTTATTTTCTAATTTCCTTCTAGCCGCGTACCCGCTTCTATTGATTCCCTATTCAATTACTAGCTTGGAGTCACTAAGGTGGCATTAGACATGAGTGCCACATGGCTCTCATGTGTGTGCCCTTCTAAAGGCGCCTAAGAGATGGTTCATACCATCTCTTCTATCTCTTCTATGGTGACCCCCATATAACATTATGCTTAAGTGATTGAAGATAACATGCACACCTTGGACCATGCACATCAGTTTAGTTGGTTGGATTAGCCTTTGCCGCACAAGGTTGCGGGCTCGGGTTTAACTACTATGGGCAGAAGTCAGGTATGTCTCTCCATTTGAGTGTTGAGATGTTAAACCAACTTCGTTGGAGGATTGTTGAGCTTTTGCACTCTCGAACTCAAACTAATTCTCTCAATGTCTACCTTAGGAGACTTTTGAGCTTTATACGTTAGTAGTTACTAAACATACGACCCTTGCTTTATAGGATTCGAGGGGTCCCATGGGTGCTATACCAACCTTTTCAATTTACTTTCAAAATAATCAGGAAAAATAGATCTCAATTGTCAAACTTGCATTAAGAAAGGACATGCACACTTGAAAATCGGCCGTATGCTCTACTTTTCCGGAGTAATAAGGCCATTTCAGATAGGGGCTCCGAAAGCAAGAGCCAAAATGTGGTAATTCCATTGGGAAGAAGGAGATAATGGAAGAGTCCATCGCTCTCCATTCACACAGACGGAGGAATAGAAACGTCAAATTCTCAATGCGATTTTGAGTTTGGCAATGAAAAATATATTGAGGCGGCATTAGGGCGAAGGGGAAGGGTCGGAACAAAAACTAAAGAAATGGTCCCAGTTCGCTGGCCTACTGGTTGGGCCTCTCGCCTCTTGAGGGGGGGGGGGGGGGCGAGGGTTCAACCCCTGGCAGCAAGATGTAAGGGACATGTGTATCTTGGAATGATGTTGCATGTGGCTGAGGTGCTACCGTTTGTCCATCCCCGTAGAAGTTGTGACCGTCGTTTAACTCAGTCTTGTAAACCCCTGTTCTTGTGGGATAAAGGGGGTCCCATGGGTACTATGCCCTTCCTTGTACAGTTGCAATTTCAAAGTTAAAGTCAGGAGAGTAGACCTCGGTCGAACCTCCATTTAAAAAAAAAAAAAAAAAACTAAAGAAATGTTCGACCATGAGGCAGTGCAAATTCTTTGGCACTCCACCCTATGTGAATAGCACTGTCCATCCACATGTCAAGGTATGATTTGATTGTTACTATCCCGAGATAGGAACTCCGTTATGTCTGAATTGGGCCTAAGTCATGCCGGACCTCGAAGTCTAGGGCCGAGTAGACTGTGGATCTACTACCATCACACCACGAATCCCCGACTACCCTTACAACGTCACTATCCGACAACCTAAACACTCGAGGCTGGCAAATACGTCCTTGTAATTTTTTTTTTCTTTTTTTTTTTTTGTGGATACAGAGGTGTACCGTGCTGTCGAAACTTGAGATTTCACTGCCCAGCCCTCGCCTCTGAGTCTGGCATCTGGACAGCCCTCGCCTCTGAGTCTGGCATCTGGACAATGAGCTCTCCTGAGTGCTATCCCATTGTAGAATAGACGTCAATCGCTTGTCTTCGCAGCGAGAGGAAGACGTCATACACTGCAAGCTCTTGTCGTCCCACCCATGACAAAGACAATGCAACATCTCCCAATCAGATATGTCGGCCACGATGTCGAGTCGTATTCCGGAATCCCAAGTTTTGGCATTTTCCGCGGTGCATAAGTCGATGGAATCAAGCATGCGTAGTGCAGCTTGTTCTGCCATTCGGATCTCGCTTTCTTGACCAGTGCCCCTCCTTCCTCGCAGACTGTACCAACAGCGAACACCTGCTCCGCTTTTGAAGAGGACGCTGCAGACTCTGAAGTCCGTGAGAGTCGCATCCTGAGTCCTGGCAGGTTGGCGCATCCACGCTCCGCTAGAAAGCGCTGATGCAGCTGGAATTTGTGCACCATGCGAGTCGCGAGCTCCGTGTGATTGGTCGCGGCTCCCCGATCATCCATCGCGTTGTCATGCTGACAAGAGGCGAAGAAGAGGATGCAGGTTGCAAGAAGAATTCAGAAGAAGAACCCCATTTTAGCGAGAGCACTGAGCAGCTGAGCGTTCTTCGCGCGCAGGCATTAGCTGGACGAGGGGGCGGGGCCAAACAAAGGCAGCGGCTCCTCTTGGGACCCAGCTTCCAGGTCTGAAGATCTGTAGAAGTTCGATACGAACAGCGAGACGCACCATTGTCCACTCTGCACATTCCATGGTCTTTCGTCCGCAGCGCGAAACTCGAAAGCACTGAGGCTGACATAGAAAGCAATGAGATAACCAGAAGTCATGCGTCATGGGAGCTACAGTTCATCGGCTGCGCCATCCTGGAATGCCATTAACAGCCAGCCAGCTCCGAGAAGCTGAAAAGACTGTCGAGGCTGCAAATGAGAGCAGTAAACAAAACTGTCTCCAGGCTCAAACAATCAAGTCTCTGCCACAGTCTGCAGGATTAGAGACCGAAAGAACTCATCGATGTCCCGTCGAGCAGTCCGTGCAGGCAGAAGCCTCCGCGAGGACATACGTCGACTCGAGAAGCGCAAGTCTGTTGTTTGAGCAGAAGATGATGGCGGCTGCAAATCATATGATGCGCTAGATGATACTCTGAATTCCAGATGTGATAGCGATTAGTAAGCGGCAAGTTTATGCCTCTCAATTTTTCGTTTATTAGACACTCTAATCCTTTCAAAACACTCTAATCCTCAATTTTTGAAAGTGAAGTGATTTTGTGTTCATTTTTACCTCCTATAGTCTACTTTAGGTTCTCTAAGTCTCAAGTCTCGACTATATATACACTCAAAGAACCAATACAATATGTGAAACTATGTTCCTGTATGACTAATCTACGAAGTCTTGGAACTTCAAAATCTATATAAAGATTTACATTTATCTCCCAGATATGGGTTTAGATAAAATCCATCATTATTGAGGCTGTTGTGACTATTGGATGATGATCATCTTCTAGGCTCTACACTTAATAGGTTGAGAGATGACGCTAAGTGGAATTCTTTACCATTTCAATGTGTGTAAGGGGAAAAAGCGACTAGATTTTGAAGAATGTTTAGCTCTCATGGTGGTTGAAGAGACGAATATCAGAGAAATGAACATGTGACATAATTGGAGGAGGATGTCAAACTAGGGCTAAAAAAATAATATGGTCAACGATAAAGCAACCTAAGAATTAAAGGTAATAATTAATGAAAGAGAAGGGGATGGACGGACTCCAATTCAAAGGAATCAAATAAGAGAACGCTATCATATATATATATATATATATATATATATATATATATATATATATATATATATATATATATATATATATATATATATATATATATATATATATATGAAAAACGTGGCCATTGTGTAAAGGATTTCTAGCAAGTAGACAACCAAAGAGCGTAAGAGTTACAAAAAATTACCAAGGTTATGAATGATGTCATGGAAAGAATTCTTTGTAAAACAAAGGAAAAACAAATGGTATGTATGCGTGAAGCCCGAAGTGGCGCACACCACCTTATCCGAAAATTTCTCTTCTCTCTCTCATCTATGTCGGTCTTCATCTTGTGTATGCTATGATGCTCCATAGCCATGCACTGCACTACTATACTTTTCTCTTCCTTGTGTGGTCTCGTGGTTCTTAAGCTCTCTAGTTCCTTCCTGAGATAGGCTACTAGACCTTGGGGATCCATGGAGAGTGAAAGAATAGAGGCTCCAATTCCATATTGTTGTCTTTAGTCTAGTCTTGTATTAGTGATGAACTCACCAACTATTGTTGTAAAGAGGAGAAGCTCCTTTAACTTGTGCTAAGTAAACACTAACAATGGCTTAGCTAGTAACAAATTGAAAAAAACACATGTGGGGGATTGGGTAGCTTGGTGAGGAGTGCTTTGGCCCAGATAATGAATTCTAGAAATATCCCTTTGATACTGAATCATAAGCTTACTAGTTCTTCTATAATATTCTCTATAAAATTTCTTTATTGAAATTGTCTTAAAATCATTCTTCATTATGTAGCATGCTCTAAAGTTGTTGTCAAGGAAATGGATGAATCATTTATGAGAGAGAATTTCTAGTGTTTTTGTAAAGATCACTAAAAGGCATCTTGTGTTCTTGTTAATCACATGGTTTCAAATATTGATTTTCTTATTGTGGTCTCTAAAGAAATTGCCTTTCCTCATCATTAGGGTGAAAAATGACCCAAAAAGGGCCATGTAAGGATTTCAATTAGTTGTGCTTAATCTGGATTAAAGTTGTCAAATCATTTAAAAAATTCCATGTAAGCTTATTTAAAACGTATCTTATGCAAATTTTGAAGAGAGAGAAACTCGTGTGATAATCATGAAAAGTTTGTGTGATATCTTATGCCTCGAAGTTTGTGCTCATCGAGCGTTCACACTACAACATATGGAGGGTATACTGAGGATGCTACCGAGGCAAATGAACGGGCATGATTTCTTCGTGACATCAGTGTTAGAGTCGGTATACGCGTCGGAAAGAAAGCGTCGGTATGGGTGTCGGTATAAGCGTCGATATAGGCGTCGGTATATACGCCGGTATTACCGACGCTTATATCGATGTCCATACCAACACCCGCACTGGGTGTACTGATGCCTATACCGACGTCCATACTGGAGCTACCGACGTGTATACCGACGACCCTATCTGCACAAATTTTTTTGGGCAGAGTGTGTTGTCTTTTGCTACAGCATGATGTTGTTTAGCAAAAGACAATACACTCTGCCCAACTGAGTACATGTGTTATGTACTCTAATGGCAACCAAAACATAAACTTATATGAGCAAAAATGAACAATGAATCATGTACAGGAAGTTGTATATTCCATAAATGAAAAATGTACAAAAGTGTGGCAAAGCACTTCTATATAGGAATCGAATACAAAATGTGACAAAGCACTTCTACATAGGAATCGAATACAAAATTATGGTACATCATTGCCACATAGGAGTGTAATACAAAATTGTGGCAATGTGACAAAACACTTCCATATAGGAATCGAATACAAAATTATGTTACATCATTGCCGTATGCGAGTGTGATACAAAATTGTGGCATTGATCAAAATATTTACCCCTACAATCCTACAACAAAACATATGTATAAAATAAGACCAATTAACATGACATTTATAGACAACAACTAAAAACACGAAACCAAGATATAACTTTACCTAATCAAGAATATTCTCCCATGAGACGATTGCACCGCGTCCCTCTAAGTCTTGTAACAGTGCAGTCAGTCCATGTTGATATCCATATGATTCTTCAGTTCGCGTCGGAGGACGACCCACTGCTAACTCCTATAATAAATATGCAAAATGTTAGATGGACATACATAATGTGCTTAACACAAACAACTTCAATAATTAACATGATACTTACAAATTCGTAGTGCATACTCTCGTATCCGCCGCTACCTAAATGTGACGTTCCAACCGTATCTAAACATGTGGCCGCCGCATCTCTCTGTTGACGATATCGATCACGAGTATGCTGCTACTCATCCTGAATCGATTCCCATTCTTTGACATCTAGCCATACAGGCGTCGGTAAGCCTGCTCTAAAAGCATTGCGAGCTTCCGATCATCAATGGGACATCACCTCGCATGCCGTATGTTGAATCCATTCCTAACACACAATAGGATTCCCAGGTGTTGGCCGGTACTCTTCATATATGCATTGTGTGATATGATTTTTAGGGTCCCTATCCTGTTTGGTCCAATGTAACATAACTGAATGACCGAATTCCATGGAGCAAAGTTGTCGAATGTGCTGACGCATTGACTTTTCGGCCGCATCCATAACTGGAGCTCCATTACGGATATGATATATGTTGGAGTCATCATGATCATGCGCACCCCAATGTGTACGTGGAGATCCCATCTGATGTAATGCGAAGATCTCATCTCATCAAATGTATATATATGCATGCTTGTATACATATGCATGCTTGTATACATATGCATTCATGCTTGTATACATATGCATTCATGTATACATATGCATTCATGTATACATGTGCATGCTTGTATGCATATGCATGCTTGTATGCATATGCATTCTTGTATGCATATGCATTCATGTATGCATATGCATTCATGTATACATATGCATTCATGTATACATATGCATTCTTGTATGCATATGTATGTATGTATGCATGCTTGTATACATATGCATTCATGTATATGCATATGCATGCTTGTATACATATGCATGCGTGTTTGCATATGCATTGTGTATGTGTGTATGTGTATGCATATGCATGTGTGTATGCATGTGCATGTGTGTATGCATGTGCATGTGTGTATGCATGTGCATGTGTGTATGCATTCATGTATATGCATATGCATTCATGTATATGCATATGCATTCATGTATATGCATATGCATTCACATATGCATGCTTGTATGTATGCATATGCATACATGTATGCGTATGCATGCTTGTATGCATATGCATTCATGTATGAATATGCATTCATGTATGCATATGCATTCAGGTATGCATATGCATTCATGTATGCATATGCATTCATGTATGCATATGCATGCTTGTATGCATATGCATGCTTGTATTCATATGCATGCTTGTATGCATATGCATGCATGTATGCATATGCATACATGAATGCATATGCATACAAGCATGCATATGCATACAAGCATGCATATGCATACATGTATGCATATGCATACATACAAGCATGCATACATGAATGCATATGCATATACATGAATGCATACACACATGCACATGCATACAAACATGCACATGCATACACACATGCATATGCATACACATACACACATACACAATGCATATGCAAACATGCATGCATATGTATACAAGCATGCATATGCATATACATGAATGCATATGTATACAAGCATGCATACATACATATGCATACAAGAATGCATATGTATACATGAATGCATATGTATACATGAATGCATATGCATACATGAATGCATATGCATACAAGAATGCATATGCATACAAGCATGCATATGCATACAAGCATGCACATGTATACATGAATGCATATGTATACATTGTGAAGAGATGGATAGGTATGTGCTTGAAGATGAAGAGGTGTTGCAAAATCCTTGATCTACACCAGCCAAATGAACTCCAGGAGTATATGGTGGGCCCTTTTAGCTTGCCAATGGATGTATTAGACACCCTATGTACCTTGGAAGATCACTCTCAAAAAGATAGATCAAAACAGATAAGTTGGAGTTAGCTCACAGGTGAAAAACTTGCTAATTTGGTTCATACACCTGTCCAGTGTTTTGCATAATTCTCTGAGCACAGAAGTAATTAGCTTAATTCCTCTTGGGGAAGTCTAGGTAGCTTAAAGAGCTAACTTTCAAGAGTAATCTGATAAAAAATAATAAACCACACACTCAGAATGAGTTTTAACAAGTGATGACATCATCCCGATTTTCACAGGCTGCTATAGTTTGAGACTAGTGAGCCAAAAAATGAACATAACTCAAAATCTAGAAATTTAATGATTACGAAAATTTGTATGGTTATACTAGAGAGTAAGCTGAATCCAACAAACTTTAAATCACGGAATTGGGATAAGTAACCACTGAGAAATGGCTCTGACAAGGTGAGTGAAAAAATCGGGTACCTGACAGAGAAGTGAAGATGAACATACCCTATTGACTTCAAATAAACATAACTGGAGATTGAAACATCCAAATGACATGAAACTTTGTGAGCATATAGTAGACTTATGGATCTAACTTTACCAAGTTAAATCACTGAAAATTATGCACCAAGCTCAGAGAGACCATCTCTGCAATCTGACTGAGAAAACTGAGAGTCATGGCAGTGAGTAGTACACTTCACAAGAACATGGACATATGAACTCAAATAATCATGAAAATGAAAGTATATTGCTTGTACAATACAATAACTTACTGATACATATGTGTGCCTTGTAATCACACCTTGATATGGCATAAAGCTCAGCTCTTGGAGGTCTTCACATAGGTCTCTCTAACCACGACTAAAACTGCCATCTATTTATAGTTGAGTTTGGGAGGCTAACTTCCCTCAATCACTCTCCAATCAATCAGTGATTGATTTGATTCTCTACCTACCACAAATCATGAATTCGTGGCTCCTCTTTCCATTCTTGATCAAGTGGACTCAACCACTTAAGATTCTTTCACTTTTACATTAAGTAAACTCTTCAAAAGTTACAAGAGATAGTTCACAAGTGAACTTTACATAGTCTTCATTTTAAGGCTTTTTCTATGACTTTGTGGGACTCAAGCCAATACTTAGGCTTGTCATAGACTTGCTCCAACAGCTCCCCCTCAAGCCAAGTATGCTTGAGGTCTTCAATCTTCCAAGATTACCTGCAAACCAATCATAGCCTTGAATATCTGCACATTGTTGATGAGTCGACGCATATGATATTTGAATCTCTTTGCTTAGTACCTTCTCTCGTACATAGTGATAATGAACTTCAATATGTTTAGTCCTTGCATGAAAAATAGGATTAGCAGCCAAATGAATAGAACTCATATTGTCACAAAAAATAGTTGGAGTTCCAAACTCCAATCCAAGATCTTTGAATAATGTCTTCATCCACATAGCTTCCTAAGTAGCTATGGCAAGACCTCTGTATTCAGCTTCAGTAGAAGAGAGAGCAACTGTGGGTTGCTTCTTGGATGACCATGAAATAGGCTTTGAACCTGCAAAGGTAAGATAACCTGAAGTGCTCCTTCTATCTTCCTTGGAGCCAGCCCAATCTGCATCAGAAAATAGCTTCAAACCTAAATCAGATACATAAGGATAATAAAGTCCTTCATTTATGGTTCCTTTGAGATACTTGAGAATCCTTTTGGCAGCATCCATATGTGGTTTCCTTGGTGTGTGCATAAATTGGCTTAGCACACTCACACTGTAACATATATCTACTCTTGTCAATGTGGCATAGTTGAGACTACCCACTAGACTTTGATATGATGTGATGTCCTCTATGAGTTCACCTTCATGTGAGCTCAATTTGTGATTGACCTCCATTGGAGTACCTGCAATCTTACAATCTTGCATCTTGAATTTTTCCAACATGTCCTTAATGTACTTTCTTTGAGTGAGAAACAAACCATGATCTTTGTAGACAACTTCCAAACCTAAGAAGTAGGTAAGTGAACCCAAATCACTTATCTTGAACTCTTCTCTCATCTGATCTTTGATCTTCTTCATACCATCTGCATCATTTCCTGTCAATATAATATCATCTACATATACACATAGGTAGATGACCTCAGAGTTACTCTTTTTAATAAAGAGTGAAGGATTTGCCTTGCTTGGTTGAAAGCCTTTGTCCTACAGGAATGAAACAAGCCTGAAATTCCAAGCTCTTGGAGCTTGCTTGAGACCATACAATGCTTTGTTAAGTTTACACACATAATCAGGATAAACTTGATTCTCAAAACCAGGTGGTTGTGCCATATATACCTCTTCTGTTATCCAACCATTCAAGAATGCATTCTTTACATCTAGTTGAAGTATCTTCCAATTCTTGGAAGAGGCAATACTAAGCAAAACCCTAATAGTATGCATCTTTGCCACAGGAGAGAAAGTCTCCTCATAATCAATTCCGTGAGTTTGTGCAAAGCCTTTTGCTACAAGCCTTGCCTCATACATGTTAATAGAACCATCAGAATTCTTCTTGAGTTTATAGACCCATCTTGAGCCTATTACCTTCATGGATGAAGTCTTGGGCACCAAATCCCAAGTGTTGTTTTCCTCAAGTGCTTCAGTCTCTTCCTTCATTGCATGCTTCCATTCTGTTTTTGCTTTGGCCTCTTCAAATGATGATGGCTCCTCTTGGTTTATGTCATGTGCTATGTAGATAGAATGTTTAGTTACTAATGAGGTGTCAAACCCATACCTTTCTGGTTTTTTCTTTTCCCTCATAGATCTTCTTAGGCCATGATGTGATGATTTTGCCTCATGTTCAAGTTCTTGCAATTTTGCTTTACCTTTATACTTCTATGCTTTGATCTTTTCCATCTGAGATTCTTCATCATCCTCCGAGGTGCCTTTTTCTTTAATCTTTGGTTGTTCTCTACCAAGCTTTGGAAAATCTTCTTCAAGATCATATGGTAAATTGACCTTCCTGCATGAATCTTCATACCATGAATTGTTCTCATAAAAAACTTCATCTTTGCTTACCAAGAATCCTTTGTTGGTAGGGTTGTATAACCTGTAACCCTTTTGATTGTTGTCATATCCAATAAATACACACCTTTCTGCCTTTGGATCCATCTTGCCTCTAACCTGTGAAGGAACATGAGCAAAAGCAATACATCCAAAAATTTTACAATGATCTAAGCTTGGTCTTCTTCCATTCCAAGCCTCATATGGAGTCATCCCATCAAGGGATTTTGAAGGCAACCTGTTAATCAAGTAAGTGGCTGTAGGTACAGCCTCAGCCCATAAGTAATTAGGTGAATGCTTTTCATTTAACATAGACCTTGCAGCTTCAACAATTGTCCTATTCCTCTTTTCTGCCACTCCATTTTGCTCAGGAGTGTACCTTGTAGTTACCTCTCTTTTGATTCCTCTTTCTTGAAGAAAGGAATCAAACTCATGGGAGAAGTATTCTCCCCCTCCATCTGACCTTAGCCTTTTTAGTGATTTACCTGTTTGGTTGTCCACAAGAGCCAAATATCTTTTGAAACATGAAAAAACTTCATCTTTGTGTTTCATAAAGAATAGGATAGTCCATCTGCTGCAATCATCAATAAAGGAGACATAATACCTTGATCCAGATATTGAAGCTTCCTTGCTAGGTCCCCATACATCTGCATGAACCAACTCCAAGAGATCTCCATGCATATAACCTTTCTTCATGAATGGTAACCTGTGAGACTTTCCAAATTGACATGCACTACACTTATAAATCATATGTTGTTTTGACAAATTAGGGAGTCCAAGTACACTTTGGTCCCTGCAAATTTGCTTTAATGACCTTTCACCAATATGTGCTAACCTTTTGTGCCATACTTCCAATTCTGTGAGTGTCTGACTACCATAATTAAAGAGAGCAATGTTTCTAGTGTCTTGTAATTCAAATGTGAACAATCTACCTATCTTTTCACCTTTTGCAATTTTTTTGAATCCTTGACTTGGATCTTCAACAAATGCTCCTGCTTTTGTGAACCTGACTTGCAAGCCTTTCTCTACTATCTGCCCAACACTTATCAAATTCTTTGTAATGGTAGGGACATAGAGTACCTTACTGAGTAGGTTGATGTTTCCATCAGGTGCTTTGACATTGCCTATTTTCTCCACAGGATGTTTTGTATCATCTCCTGTTTGTACCTCATGCTTATTCCTTGGATCTTCTAAATCTGATAGGAGTGCCACATTTCCTGCCACATGATTTGAACAACCTGAATCTATGTAGAAAACATGCTCATCAGATTTACCTTGTGGCATAGCCATGTTCATGATCAATAATGAATCCTCTTTGTTTGAGTCTTCTGTGTAGTTATTGAAGTCTCTCCTTCCTTTGTAGCCTCCTTGATAGTTTGAATGATTGTAGTTGTTGTAGTTGCCATGATAATTGTTGAACCTTCCTCTTGAGTAGCCATAACTTCCTCTATTGTATCCTCTGCCTCTTTGATTCCTGGAATTCCTAAAGCAATTTTCAGTTGTATGATTAGTTAGTCCACAAATAGAACATGAGTTGGAGTCTTGGGATCTCCCCCTGCCTTGTCTACCTCCTCTTCCTCTACCTCTACCATGTCTTCCTCTACCTGCATAGTTAGCTTGATATGTACCTGCTTCATCATCCACTTTCTTTGCCTTTCCTTTGTTATCTTTGGACTTGCTTTTATCAGTGTATATAAATGAAGATTGATTACCTTTAGAGCTTTCTCCATTTTCGATAAGCTTTGCCTCTTGGGTAAGTAGTTGTCCAATGAGTGTACTGAAATCAGGTACATGCATGTCCATGTACAAATCCATAGCTGTGGTGAATGCTTCCCACTTGTCATCTGCCTTCAAGCCATTGATGACCTGCCTTACAATTTGCTCTTCATCTATTACCTCTCCAATGCTTCCCAACTGATCTGCTATGTCCTTGAGCTTTGTGACAAAATTAGTCACATTTTGTTTGGGAGCCTTCTTGAGAGTTGTGAAATCCAGCCATAGTTGATGCTTCCTAGCTTTGGTACTTGAAGAAAAGAAAGCTTCAAGTGCATCCCACACTTCCTCAGATGTCTTACAACTTCTAATGTGAGGCAACAAAAAATCTGAGATAGAGTTGAGGAGATAAGACCTTGCAAGTGCATCCTTGGAGCACCATGTGCTCAATCTTTCTTGCTCTTCTTGTGTTGGTTGACTTTTGTTCCTGAAACTTGGCATAACTTCATCTCCAACCACATAACCATATAAACTTCTACCTTGGAGATAAGCTTCCATCCTTAATGACCAAGTTGAGTAGTTACCTCTGTCCAATTTGTCAATTAATGAAGGAAATCCATCTGCCATGTTGTCCAACCTTGCTCTGATACCACTGTGAAGAGATGGATAGGTATGTGCTTGAAGATGAAGAGGTGTTGCAAAATCCTTGATCTACACCAGCCAAATGAACTCTAGGAGTATATGGTGGGCCCTTTTAGATTGCCAATGGATGTATTAAACACCCTATGTACCTTGGAAGATCACTCTCAAAAAGATAGATCAAAACAGATAAGTTGGAGTTAGCTCAGAGGTGAAAAACTTGGTAATTTGGTTCATACACCTGTCTAGTGTTTTGCATAATTCTCTGAGTACAGCAGTAATTAGCTTAATTCCTCTTGGGGAAGTCTAGGTAGCTTAAAGACCTAACTTTAAAGAGTAATCTCATCAAAAATAATAAACCACACACTGAGAATGAGTTTTAACAAGTGATGATATCATCCCGATTTTCACGGGCTGCCACAATTTGAGACCAGTGAGCAGAAAAATGAACATAACTCAAAATCTAGGAATTTAATGATTATGCAAATTTGCACGGTTATACTAGACAGTAAGTGGAATCCACTAAGCTTTAAATCACTGAATGTGGATAAGTAACCACTGAGAAATGGCTCTGACAAGGTGAGTGAAAAAATCGGGTACCTTACAGAGAAGTGAAGATGAACAGACCCTATTGAATTCAAATGAACATAACTGAAGATTGCAACATTCAAATGACAGGAAAATTTGTGAGCATATAGTAGGCTTATAGATCTAACTTTACCAAGTTAAATCACTGAAAATTATGCACCAAGCTCAGAGAAACCATCTCTGCAATCTGACTAAGAAAACTGAGAGTCATGGCAGTGAGTAGTACACTTCACAAGAACATGGACATATGAACTCAAATAATCATGAAAATGAAAGTATACTGCTTGTACAATACAATGACTTACTGATACATATGTGTGCCTTGTAATCACACCTTGATATGGCATAAAGCTCAGCTCTTGGAGGTCTTCACATAGGTCTCTCTAACCACGACTAAAACTGCCATCTATTTATAGTTAAGTTTGGGAGGCTAATTTCCCTCAATCACTCTCCAATCAATCAGTGATTGATTTGATTCTCTACCTACCACAAATCATGAATTCGTGGCTCCTCTTTCCATTCTTGATCAAGTGGACTCAACCACTTAAGATTCTTTCACTTTTACATTAAGTAAACTCTTCAAAAGTTACAAGAGATAGTTCACAAGTGAACTTTACATAGTCTTCATTTTAAGGCTTTTTCTATGACTTTGTGGGACTCAAGCCAATACTTAGGCTTGTCATAGACTTGCTCCAACATACATGAATGCATATGTATACAAGCATGAATGCATATGTATACAAGCATGCATATGTATACAAGCATGCATATATATACATTGGATGAGATGAGATCTTCACATTGCATCAGATAGGATCTCCACGTACCCTAAAAATCATGATCATGCGCACCCCAATGTGTACGTGGAGATCCCATCTGATGCAATGTGAAGATCTCATCTCATCCAATGTATATATATGCATGCTTGTATACATATGCATTCATGCTTGTCTACATATGCATTCATGTATACATATGCATTCATATATACATAAGCATTCATGTATACATGTGCATGCTTGTATGCATATGCATGCTTGTATGCATATGCATTCTTGTATGCATATGCATTCATGTATGCATATGCATTCATGTATACATATGCATTCATGTATAAATATGCATTCTTGTATGCATATCTATGTATGTATGCATGCTTGTATACATATGCATTCATGTATATGCATATGCATGCTTGTATACATATGCATGCATGTTTGCATATGCATTGTGTATGTGTGTATGTGTATGCATATGCATGTGTGTATGCATGTGCATGTGTGTATGCATTCATGTATGTGTGTATGTGTATGCATATGCATGTGTGTATGCATGTGCATGCGTGTATGCATGTGCATGTGTGTATGCATTCATGTATATGCATATGCACTCATGTATATGCATATGCATTCATGTATGCATGCTTGTATGTATGCATATGCATACATGTATGCATATGCATGCTTGTATGCATATGCATTCATGTATGCATATGCATTCATGTATGCATATGCATTCATGTATGCATATGCATTCATGTATGCATATGCATGCATGTATGCATATGCATGCATGTATGCATATGCATGCATGTATGCATATGCATGCATGTATGCATATGCATGCTTGTATGCATATGCATGCATGTATGCATATGCATATGCATGCTTGTATGCATACGCATGCTTGTATGCATATGCGTTCATGTATGCATATGCATGTATGTATGCATATGCATGTATGTATGCATATGCATGTATGTGTATACATATATATGCATGCATGTATGTGTATGCATATGCATGTGTGTATGCATATGCATTGTGTATGTGTGTATGTGTGTATGTGTATGCATATGCATGTGTGTATGCATATGCCTGTGTGTGTTTAAACATATGTGAGTGTGTATGTTATATATGTATATATCTCTCCCTCTCTCTCTCTCACAATCGAAAACAAAACTAAAGAGAGAAGATATTAGAAAACAAAAAACATAAAGAAAGAAAAAAGATTGATATATCTCTCACTTACATCGATGTAATTGTTTGAATCAAGGTTGTCAAAATCCACTTGAAGTTCTCCTTCATCGAATTTCCAAAGATTTGATCCCAAAAATCTCTTGCAAAACTAAAGAAAGAAGATATTAGAAAGGAAAAAACATAAAGAAAGAAAAAAGATTGATATATCTCTCACTTACATCGATGTAATTGTTTGAATCAAGGTTGTCAAAATCCCCTTGAAGTTCTCCTTCGTCGAATTTCCAAAGATTTGATCCCAAAAATCTCTTGCAAAAACATAAAGAAAGAAAAAAGAGTGCTACAATATGTGCGATCTACTTACCAAAGCGTCAGATCTATAAAAATAGAGGTGTGCTTAGAGAGAGAGAGACAAAGAGAGGGAAGGAGAGAGAGAGAGAGAGAGAGAGAGAGAGAATTGTTTGAATCAAGGTCATCAAAATCCACTTGAAGTTCTCCTTCGTCAAATTTCCAAAGATTTGATCCCAAAATCTCTTGCAAAACCAAACAGAGAACATATTAGTAAAGCAAAAACATAAAGAAAGAAAAAAGAGTGCTACAATATGTGCGATCTACTTACCAAAACTTCAGATCTATAAAGATAGAGGTCTGTTTAGAGAGAGAGAGAGGGAGGGAGAGAGAGGGAGGGAGAGAGATGGAGAGAGAGTGAGAGAGAGGGATGGAAAGAGAGTGAGAGAGAGGGAGGGAGAGAGAGAGAGAGAGAGAAAGGGTGACAAACAGATATCTGTTGGCGCGCGCAAACCCGACAGGACAAGATCTAGACTCAAAATGCTCAAAATGATGAATTTTGGTTTCGGGCCCGGTTAAAAAGAGGGTGTCGTTATAAGCGTCGGTAATTCTAGTAAATTACCGATGCTTATACCGACGCCGTTACCAATGCATATACCGACACAGTCTTTGCGAGGCAAAGAGGCTTTCCCAAATTGTCCGAGGGTCATACCGACGTCGACAGCTGACCGTCGGTATACTGACCGTCGGTATTCCCTCGATATGTTGTAGTGTCATCAAAATTCAAATTTTCCTCTTGTTCACAGACCTATATAATGTGTACTTATGATGTTTTGCACTTTTTTACTCTACTTTCCATAGCAGGCATGTTTCTATCTTTCACATCGTTTTAGACACTTAGTATCACTCTTCATAGCAGACCATGGAGTACCTCAACCCAAACACTTTCACTCAGCTTTTAACCAACCGAAATCATTGTGATAGTTCCATATCAACATTACAGTTAGTCATGAGTATGCAACGACAAGAAAGGTATTCCAAAGGGCTCTTCAACCTTCTGAAGTGGATGGATTGCAGAAAGAAGGCAAAAAACATATCGACAGATGGGCAGATGGATCTGTTTATCCAAAATATCCACAAACTAGAAGGTATCCCCCTTTTCATAATCTTCATGATCTGATTAGATTTGTAGGAGATGGTGAGGATGGTTTACAAGGCTATTGTTCAAGGCTCTCGGAGATTTCAAGGAATTATGTACAATACATAAAGTATCCAACTTCAACTATAAAAGACAATAAAAAAGGTTTGTGTGTAGGAGCTCGATCATGAGATAATTTGAGAGGGATACTTTGTGATTAGTGACCTTAATCCATAGCTCTTTCACTACCCTCACATTTTGCAATTGAATATATTTCATTGTACTATTATGTGATATAATACATACACTTTGATCATATCTCTACTTCACCTCTCTGTAATGATCATCTCAGAACAGTGAACTTCTCAGAGCTTGTTCTCAGAGCATGATTGATCATTTGACGTGATTTAAAGTACTATAGATTCAGTATACATAGCTGCAAAGTTTCATTATCATTGGTTCTCTTAATCGTGAGATATCCTTGTATCTTTACTCTCTAATGTGCACATTGAGGCACCTCGAAAATGTCGGGCAAGTCTTCTAACTTTCTAAGCTTCATCCTTAGTGTGTGGTTAATCTTTTTTATTGAAATAACTCATGATTGGTAGCTATCTAAGTTAATTAGATACCACCAAAAGAAATTTGGCCAATTGCTAGTAGGTTGAGAGCATTGTTCATTCTACTGACATGTGCACATACTAAAATAGCAAGTCTATAATCTTGGTTCAACTTTCTACTCATCTGTTTTGATCCATTGATTAGAGGATCATTTTCCAAAGCACATATGTAATTATTTATGATCATTAGAAAGCTAAAGGGGCCACTCTCCACCACTTGTTCTTGGCTGGTGTGAATGAGGGTTTTGTATAACCACTTAATCTCTGGAATCTATCCACCATCTCCTCCAACAGTGGTATCAAAGCAACATCAAAACAAGATGGGAGATGGATTTCCATCATTCATTAACAAATTGGACCAGAGTAACTATTGAGCATGTTCACTATTGAGCATTGTTCATTCTACTGACATGTGCACATACTAAAATAGCAAGTCTATAATCTTGGTTCAACTTTCTACTCATCTGTTTTGATCCATTGATTAGAGGATCATTTTCCAAAGCACATATGTAATTATTTATGATCATTAGAAAGCTAAAGGGGCCACTCTCCACCACTTGTTCTTGGCTGGTGTGAATCAGGGTTTTGTATAACCACTTAATCTCTGGAATCTATCCACCATCTCCTCCAACAGTGGTATCAAAGCAACATCAAAACAAGATGGGAGATGGATTTCCATCATTCATTAACAAATTGGACCAGAGTAACTATTGAGCATGTTCACTGAAGAAATGCCAAAACCGACAAGGGAAGAGTAAGAAAGGGGAACTACATGGTGTGTAAAGGATGCTCTTGCCAAGTCTTATATACTTAACTCAATATTTGATTTCTTATTACCTCACATTAGGAATTGCAAGACCTCCTAAGAGACTTGGGAAGTACTTTCTTTATACTTCTCATCAAATACAAGAGCTAGGAAGAACTAGCTATGGATGGAATCTACAACCCTAAAAAAGCAACCAAAGCAAAGTGTAGCTGACTATGTAACGAAGATGAAGGATGTGGCTAATTAGCTTGCAAGCATCGGAGAAGAGATAGAAGAGGAGAAGATAGTAAGGTAGATCATAAATGGCATCAAAGTGGATGATAAGTGGGATTCCTTCACCACACAATGGATCTTTATATGGATATGCAGATACCTGACCTCAACACCTTGATGGGGCAACTCTTCACCCATGAGACAAAGCTTAACAAGAATGGAGACAACTCTAGAGGTAACCAATCTTCTACCCTTTACACAGATAGAAATAAAAGTAAGGATAAAGATAAAAGGAAAAAAGAATGAAGAAGAGGCTAGTACCTCTCAAATGAACTTCACAAGTAGAGGAAGAGGTACTAGAGGAAGGGATAGAGGAGGAGAGCAAGGTAGGGGGAGATCTTACAACAATTCACCTTGCAATATCTGTGGCCTAACCAATCACACTACAAAAAAATGCTTCAAGAACACAAGGAATCAAAGAGGAACAGGCTTCCATAGAGGAGGCTATGGACAATCCCAAGGTAGGTTCAACAATGGAGGAAGCAACTATCACCACAACTTCAACCAAGGCTACAACAATAATTATCAAGGAGGCTTTAGGAGTAGAAGAGATTATAACAACTACACAAAAGACCAATGAGATTCTCTACTGATCATGAACATGACATCCAAGCAAGGTAAAGATGATGAACATCTTTTCTATATTGATTTTGGTTGTTCCAATCATGTGGCTGGAAATGTAGCATTGCTATTTGATCTTGAAGAACTTAAAGGAAAGCATGAAGTGCAAATAGGTGATGACCCTAGACACTCTGTTAAGAATATTGGAAATGTCAAGGCTTCTGATGGTAATATGAACCTTTTGAGTAAGGTTTTATATGTGCCAACCATAACCAAAAAGTCTAATTTGTGTTGAACAGATTGTTGAGAAAGGCTTACAAGTCAGATTCACAAGGCATGGAGCATATGTGGAAGAACCTCAATAAGGTTTCAAGAGGAATGCAAAAGGTGAGAAATCTGGAGGACTCTTTACATTTGAAGTTGAAGATACCAGAAACATTGCACTCTTCAATTACAAGGATCAAACCCTATATGAAATAGAGATATGGCATAAAAGGCTAGGTCTATAGGTGAAAGAACACTAAAGCAAATATGCAGGGATCAGAGTGTACTTGGCATTCCAAATGTGTCCAAGCAACACATGATATAAAAATGTGGAGCATGCCAATTTGGCAAAGCTCACAGGAAACCATTCAATAGAGAGGGGTATATGTATGAAGACTACTTGGAGCTTGTGCAGAGAGATGTGTGGGGTCATAGCAGAGAGTCATCAATCTCAGGATCAAGGTATTATGTTTCATTCATACATGATAAAATAGTAGATGGACAATCCTTTACTTCATGAAGCATAAAGATGAAGTTTTTACTTGTTTCAAAAACTATTTGGCATTGGTTGAGAACTAAACAGGTAGAAGCTCGAAGAGGATCAGATTTGATGGAGGTGGTGAGTATTTCTCACATGAATTTGACTCATTCTTATAGGACAGAGGTATAAAGAGAGCAGCCACAAGAAGATACACCCCTCAATTAAATGTAGTGGTAGAGAGGAGGAATAGACTGATAGTAGAGGTTGCAAGATCAATGTTGAATGAAAAGAAACTACCAAACTACCTATGGGCTGAGGTTGTTTCCACAACCACATACTTGATTAATAGGCTCCCATCCAAATCCTTGGATGGAATGACACCATATGAGGCATGGATTGGCAAGAGACCCTCATTGGACCATTGTAAAATCTTTGGGTGCATTGCGTATGCACATATATACCCTCACAGATTAGAGGGAAGCTTGATCCAAAAGCTGAAAAGTGTATACTCATTGGCTATGACCAAAACCAGAATGGATATAGGTTATACAATCCCACTAACAAAGGGTTTACAGTTAGTAGGGATGTGGTGTTTGATGAAAATAATTCATGGTTTGAAGATGATTGCAGGAAGATCAAGTTACCTTATGACTTGGAAAGTGATGTTCCAACTCTCACTCAAGAAGATCAACAAATACTAGAAGATAACAACTCAAAGGATGAAGAGCAGATTGACTTCAAGGCTTGGAAGTTAAAGGGCAAGAACAAGTTCAAGCATTTGGAAGACATTCTAGAGTCTTCCAATCAACACTTAGAAGATCTCAAAGGGAGAGTAAAAAACCCATAAGGTATGGTTATGACACATCATTAGTCACCAAGCATTCAGTGTACATGAATAAAGACTATGATAGAAGAACCTTCTTCATTTGAAGAAGCCAATGAGAAGAAAGAATGGAGAGAAGCTATGCAAGAAGAAATTGAAGCATTTTAGGAAAACAACATTTGGGTTTCGGTTCCCAAGAAGCCAAGCATGAAGTTAATAGGATTCAAGTGGATATATAAAATCAAGAAGAATTCAGATGGTTCTATAAACAAGTACAAAGCAAGGCTAGTGGCAAAGGGTTTTGCTCAAATCCATGGAGTGGATTATGAAGAGACTTTTTCACCTATGGCTAAGATGCCAACAATCAAGGTTTTGGTAAGTGTAGCTATCTCAAAGAATTGGAATCTATATGAATTAGATGTCAAGAATGCATTCCTAAATGGATGGATCTCAGAAGAAGTTTACATGGCTCAACCACTAGAGGTATGAAGATAAGGAAAAACCAGGTTATGTATGCAAGCTAAGGAACGCACTTTATGGTTTAAAACAAGCTCCTAGAGCTTGGAACTATAGGATTGTCACATATTTACAGGATCAAGGATTTGTTGCTAGCAAAGAAGATTCTTCTTTGTTCATAAAGAAGGTTAACTCGAAAATTATTTACTTATGTGTTTATGTGGATGACATTATCATTACAGGGAATGATGCCAATGGCATCAAGCAAATCAAATTTCAGATGATGGAAGAGTTTAAGATCAATGACCTTGGTTTGTTAACATACTCTATTGGATTATAACTCATATAAACAGATACTTGTGTGTTTATTACTCAAAGAAAGTACATTCATGATATGTTGTTAAAATTCAAGATGCAGAACACTAAAATTGCAGGTACACCTATGGAACTCAATCACCAATTTAGTTCTCATGAGGGAGACCTTCTTGAATATATTACTGGTTACCAAAAACTTGTTGGGAGTCTCAATTATGCGACCCCAACAAGAGTAGACATTTGTTATAGAGTAAGTACATTAACACTAGTGTTGTACCAAAACAGGACACTATAGTGTCCTTTTTTCTAATAAATAAAAAAAATCACCCATACTAATCAAATAAAATTTTGAACCTTGAAGCCCCATAAAGATCTATACCTAGATGCTCTATAAAAAATATATATTTAAAAACATAACCTTTTTTTATGACTCAAAATATAGAAATGATTGAATATGGTTGAGAGAAATTGTTTTCTATAAACTTATATATGAGAAGAAAGAAATATCTCCATGAAAATAATTTTCCTCCTATTGGAATAATTTTTTCTAATGTTAATTTATTGTCATGTAATCATTTAAGACAAGTCTTGCGAACTAGAAAAATCATTTTTATAATAAAAAAATTAGTAGAATATAGGATGCTCATTATATAGTTATACACTTTAACAGCCTTTTGTATGATATTGATTCATAAAACACTAAAATGGTTTGTGTTTTATTTCAAAAACCATCATATAGTAGCATAAAGATATGCTACATGTCTTTGAACCAATAATTTTGTATGTATCTCACATAACACTAAAAATCTCAATATTTCATTGAATGGCCATAATCCTCTCTATCGAGAATAAAATTTCATCTTAAAAAATTAGGTTTTATCAATGATATAAGGTATATATTATGAATCAAGATAATTCTATAAACAGTATAACTACTTTATATAGAAAAAACTAGCATGTTCACTTTAATCATGTAGCATATGCAATATTTCCTTGTAAAATCACCTTTTCTTAGCGTAGAAAAATAGTGGTACTTTTTAACTTGAAGAAACGACATAGAAATTTGACTCCTAAGGTTGTCAAAAAAATATTTCTAGTTGTAATAATATCAATAGTATTTTGATAATAAAAAAAGATGTATATTCATACCATCACTTTGCAAAATAATTCATAGATGATAAGACTGTCCTATAACAAATGATATTCATTTTATGCCACTACTTCACTTCTCTACTATGCTCATCTGAGAATAGTAAATTTCTCAGAGCTTGTTCTTAGTGCATGGTTGATCATTTGATCTGAATTAAAGTAGTATAGATTCAATATATTCTCTAGTTCATAGCTACAAAGTTTCATTATCATTGGTTTTCTTAATCATGAGATATCCTCATATCTTTACTCTCTGGTTTGCACACTCAAGCACCCCGAAAATGTCGGGTAAGTCTTCTAACTTGCTAAGCTTCATTCTCAGTGTGTACTTCATCTTTTTTTAATGAAATAACTCATGATTGGTAGCTATCTAAGTTAATAAGATACCACCAATAGGAATTTGGGCAATTGCTAGCAGGTTGAGAGCACTATTCATTCTACTAAACATGTGCAGAGACTAAAATAGCAAGTCTATGATCTTGGTTTAACTTTCTATTCATTTGTTTTGATCCATTGATTAGAGGATCATTTTGCAAAGCACATATGTGATTATTTATGATAATTAGGAAGCTAAAGGGGCCTACTACACTCTCCACCACTTGTTCTTGGTTGGTGTGAAGCAGGGTTTTACATCACCACTTCATCTCTTGAATCTATCCACCATCTCCTCCAATAGGTTTCACGAGAATAACTGTTACTATTTCCAGTGTGCTCAAGACAAGGCTTTTGTGATATTTATTTCTTGAACGTTGTCATTGTAGACCTTGCATATGTCCATGTAACGATTCTCTCCTACATTCTTGGTCTAACTGAGATGTTTTCCACACGTGCTTCTTTTTTTGCCACTGCTCAATTAATTGCCATCCTAAGGCTTATGTGTTGTCTGACATGGGGATCTTTCAATCATGCTATGGATAACCTCCTTAGTTTATTATTGTTTGGAGATTTACATTCATTTTTAGATTCTCCATCCCTCCAACAAAATGGTCAATGCTTTGGCCAATGCCTTGCTATAGATTCATCCAATTGTTGACACAATCATTCATAGAACCCTTTTTGTTAGAGCTTTTCTACAAATGTATTTTATAGCCTATCATGTGTTATTCTCTTTTGGGGTGTTAATTTTCCATATAAAATATTGAATTTTCTCACCCTCATGAGCACTTAACTTCAAGTTCATTTCCATAAGAGTACCCCACAACATTTGAATTTTGACAAGCATATGTTTGATGTACTTCATGTGAGTAAGGTACATATATCTTTTTGTATGCACTACTTCCAATCCTAGGAAGTATGTGAGTAGACCACGTTCATCAATCTTGAATTCCTCTTTCATCTAAAGCTTGGTCTTCCTAATTGCTTTAGCATCATTACCTGTAATTATAATGTCATCAATGTATACATATGCAAATATAACTTCTTATTGATTCCTCTTAATGAAGAGGGAAGGATCTATTTTGCTCAAATTGAATCCCTTATCCCACAAGTAGGTAACAAGCCTATGACTCCAAGGCCTAGGAGCTTGCTTCAAGCCATAAAAAGCTTTTCTTAGCCTGCATACATATTCTGGACATGATGAATCTTCAAATCTAGGAGGTTGAGCAATATATACTTCCTTAGATACTGTTACACTCATAAGTACCCTAATGATAGGCATCTTTGCAACAGGGGGAAATTTTTCTTCATAATCAATACCTTGTGTTTGTGCATATCCTTTGGCCAATATACTTGCTTTGTACCTATTGATAGATCCATCATAATTTTTCTTTACCATATATATCCACCTTGATCCTATGATCTTCATAGACGGAGTCTTTGGTACCAATTCCTAAGTTTCATTTTCTTGCAAAGGATCTATCTCTTCTTCTGTAGAATTCATCCACTCAGGCTTCTCCTTTGCTTCTTCATATGATGAGGGTTATTACAAATTTGAGTCATGTGCTAGATATATTGAACGTTTAGTAACTGATGAAGTATCATATACATACCCTTCTCACTGTCCTTTCTCTCTAGTTGATCTTGTTATTGTTTGTTGAGAAGATTCTACCACATCTCTTAACTCCTGCACTTTGGCTTTGCCCTTCGAGTTCCAAGAATTGATTTCTCTTCTAGGAGACTTCTTCTCATCATCAAAATCACTTGATGCTTCAAGTGTGTGCTCATTCCTCTTTGATAAGGTTGGAAAGTCCTACTCTCAGTCACAAGGAAGTTTGATTTTCTTGCAATCATATTCAAAGCATGACTTGTTTTCATCAAACACAACATCTCTACTTACAATGAAGCCTTTGTTACTTGGATTGTACAGCCTATAACCTTTTTGGTTAAGTTCATAGCCAATGAAGAAGCATTTCTCTACCTTTGGGTCCAACTTGCCTCTTATTTGTGAAGGTATGTGAGCATATGCTATGCACCCAAAGATCGTGTAATGATCAAGGCTAGGTCTTCTTCCATTCCATGCTTCATATGGTGTCATACCATCTATATCCTTTGATGGAAGTCTATTGACTAGATCTATATCTTTTGATATTGCTTCTACCCATAGGTAGTTGGGGAGTTTCTTTTCATTTGGCATTGTATCTTGCGACCTTCAAAATTTTCCTATTCCTTCTGTTTGCCACTCCATTTTGATCACGCGTATACCTGATAGTAATTTCTCTTTTGATCCCTCTCTTTAGGAGATAAAAATCAAACCCATGGGAGAAATATTCTCCCCCTCCATCTGACCTTAGTCTCTTTAGGGTTTTACCTATTTGGTTCTCCTCAAAAGCTCAATAATTTTTGAAACATCAAAACACTTCATCTTTATGCTTCATGATATACAATATGGTCCATCGGCTACAATCATCAATGAATGAAATGTAATACTTAGATCTCGAGATTAAAGGCTCCTTGCTTGGTGCCCATACATCTGTATGGGCAACTCCAATAGGTTTCCATGTATGTAACCTTTCTTGGTGAAGGGTTGCCTATATGACTTACCAAATTGACAAGCACTACATTTATAAATCATATGTTGTTTGGATATATTTGGTAGACCAAGTACACTCTAATCCCTAGTGATTTGTTTGAGAGATCTTTCACCTATGTGAGCTAATCCCTTGTGCTGAATCTCCAACTCTAATAGAGTTTGAGTGTCATAATTGAATAAGGCAATATTCTTGGTGTCTCGGAGTTCAAATGTGAAGAATCTACCTGATTTTTCTCCTCTTGCTATCTTCTTGAATCCCTGATCTGGTCTTCAAGAAATGCTCCATGCTTAGTGAATATGACCTACAATCCCTTCTCAATAATTTGACCTACACCTATGAGATTCTTGATAATAGTTGGCACATACAATACTCTGCTTAGTAAGTTCATATTACCATATGAAGTTTTCACATTACCTATCTTCTCAACTAGATGCCTTGTGTCATCTCCTATTTGGACTTCATGTGGATTCCTTGGATCCTCCAAATCTGAGAGTAGAGCTACATTGCTCGCCACATGATTTGAGCATCCTGAGTCTATATAAAACACATGTTTATTTGCTTTATTTCCCTCATAGTCATGTTCATGATAAGAAGTGATTCTCCTTTGATTTGGTCATCTACATAGTTGTTGTAGTCTATCCTTCCTTTGTATTCCACCTTGATAGTTATTGTTGCTTTATGGATTTTTATTGTATCAATAAGAATTGTTGAATATGCCTCTTGAGTTTCCATAACCCCCTTTGTTTATCCTCTTCCTGTTTGATTCCTTGCATTCCTAAAACAATTCTCATTAATTGGATTGGTTAGACTAGATATGGCACATGGAGTTGAGCCTTGGGATCTCCTCCTACCTTGTCTACCTCCTCTACCTCGTCCTCTTAAGCTCTACCTCTACCTACAAACTTTACTTAAGAGGTACCACCTTCATCATCTGACTTCTTGCCCTTGCCTTTGTTATCCTTGCTTTTATTCTTATTTTTATATAGGGCACAGGATTGATTCCCTTTTGATTTGTCTCCATTCTTCATAAGCTTTTCCGCATGTATGAACAATTGTCCCATGAGTGTGTTGAAATCATGAACTTGCATGTCCATGAAGAGGTCCATAACTGTGATGAAAGCTTCCCATTTGTCATGAACCTTGATACCATTAATTATTTGCCTTACTATTTTTTCTTCATCAATGACTTCTCCAATGCTTCCAAGTTGGTCTACAAGGTCCATCATCTTGGTGAAAAACTCAATCACACTCTACTTGGGCATCTTTTTAATTGTTATGAACTCCATCCGTAACTAATTCTTCGTAGCCTTGGTGCTCGATGAGAAGAATGCTTCAAGAGCATTCCATGTTTCTTGTGAAGTTTTGAAATTCCCAATGTGTGGAAGTAGAAAATCAGAGATAGAGTTAAGAATGTATGACCTTGCTAAGGAATCCTTTGAGCACCATGCATTCAATCTTTCTTGTTCCTCTTGTGTTGGTTGGACCTTGCTTCTGAGTATTGGCATCATCTCATCTCTAGATATTTAACAATAAGGATTCCTTCCTTGTAGATAAGCTTCTATTTTGAGTGACCATTTTGAGTAGTTTCCTTGATCTATTTTTTCAATGGATGAGGTGGACCCATCACCCATAATGCTTAGTTGCTCTAATACCACTGTGAAGAGGTGATGCGAAGTATGTAGAGATGAGTGGTGTTTGCAACAAAATTTCTCTACACTAGCCAGTGTAACTCTAGGGATGCTTAATATACTTTCTTAGCTTCTTGAATTGCACAAATAATCGTCAAGTCCTTTGGAAATCATTATCAAATGTTTTCATCAAAATAGATAATTTCCGCATTGCAAGGATTGAAGAAACCTTCTATTTTGGGAAGAGAAGTTCACAAAAGTATGCTCAGAGATCACAACCTATCATGAATTGACTAGATTGCTTTTGCACACATATAATTGAAGTGTATAGATAACCAAAGCAAGTTACTGCATGAATTTAGTTGCACCATAAAATGAGAAATAAATCTAACAAGTGTAGAGGGTTACCCCGACTTTTTAGGAGCAAGATGATGACCAGACAAAGTCAGCTTCAATCATTCATAACTTGAAATTTACTAAAAAAATGATGATAACACTTGATATATAGGACCTTGACCAAAAAAAACTAACCCAAGCAAAAGAATAGTAATTGGATACTCATGCATAGAGAAATAGAAAAAACAAGTTCATTGTGTACATGAGTGTACTACAACAGCACAACGAGAATGACTTACTCAAAGTAATGATAAAAAATTTCTATGATATTGAGACATATGCTACATGTGAAGTGTAGATGACTACTTCTTCATGAAGCGAGCACAAATTATGCTAAAAAATGTATTTCAATCTCTTTGGAATAGGTGTGATATCTTGTGACCAAGAAAGGGGTATATTTATACATGATTTTCAAATTTGAAATTGGTGATTCATCCACTAAAAGGTGATCTAAAATCTAGGGATAATTTAATATTGATTCCACCTAACTAAGTTTTGGGGTTTTTATCTCCCTCTTATCATGAGATTCCATCTAATTTTAGCTTTTACAAATAACCAATGTAAGTACAACGCTTACTCTTGAAGTTTTCACAAGCATGTGTTCCAATGAACATCAATAAATTGGATCGCTTATGAGAGTAGTCCATGAAGCTTAGCAAAGCTCTTAGGCTTGTTATTTTCACCAAAAATAGACGAGTTTTCTTTGAGCTTGGGCTTTCTTATACAAGGCATCTTTTATGGTGGACTTGTTCACTTGCAACTCTTCTTTCAAGTCGCTAATTTTTTGTTTTTGAATGACATAATTTTCTTTCACCTTTGCTATCTTGGTTTTACTGAGGCTTACCTCCTTACCCAATTCTTGACATCTTAATTTAACTAGGACTAGTTGATTTTCAAAACTTGAAATTCTCTGTAAATCTTGGCCATCTGCTAACAAATCTCCTCTTCCTTTTGATTTCATTGTATCAATAATTGCCTACTAAAGCTCTAGGTGACAATACAATGGGATTGGTTGCTAGTTTTGAGATACGATGAGGTTTCTCCATGAGGTGCGTGGGTTTTAATTGATGACACATTCATTTTGACCGTAGTAATTGTATGAACATGTTTGCAAGGATATGATGGTGAATAAATAGAGAGGAAAAAATCAAGAAAGTGACCTCTTTCCAAAATTTGTAGAACTATCTATCATCTAGGACCTCCTAGCTCAAGCCAACGAAGAGCTAAGCTCATTAAAACCAATATGACGAATTTTCCAATCACAAGTATGGTACTAAGATTGATTAATCTTGGCAATAGACTTGAGGAGGCTTATAGTGTCAACTCCATGCTAAATGCGAAAACTTGTATGTAAGAGAATGAGCTTTCCAAGCTCAAGGAGAAAATGTTAGAAAATCAACCATCTATGAAATTTTCAAATTTAGAGATGGAGGGTGAAACGATAATGTATATATATATATATATATATATATATATATATATATATATATATATATATATATATATATATATATATATATATATATATATATATATATATATAATATCTGGCCATTAGGAAGTTCTTGAGAGTCTTACAATTAGAGAAATAGAGAAACTATGGGGAGGTTCCAATAAGGGACTTAAAATTAGTTTCAAAATGGTTGATCCTAGATCGAGAAGCTCCATAGAAGATATCAAGGCCAATGTGAAAATCGAGAGATATTGTCATTGCCTTGTTGAGGAAATTTGTTGACATCAACAACGAACAGTCTCAATACCATTGGATCTAGACCTTAGGGGAGAGAAATGCCGTGAACAAGCCTCAAATACAATTTTTTATTGTCCAAGAAGCTTAGGCCATGAGCTGCAATCACAAAGAGAAGTAGGGCGAGAGGGTAGCCTTGTTTATGTATCTAGTTTATGTAAAGTGTGAGGTTACAACTAAGCCCTAGCAAGTAGTTTCACTTAACTTCAACGCTTTGGAAAAGGGTCTAACCAGTCAATGAGCTCTCATGTGCAGAGTAGAAAAGAAGAACCTTAATCACAATGATAGAGAAAAGTAAAAAAAGTAGTTGCTCCTTGGCTCTAGGTTTATAGAACTCCTAGAATTTTAATAAGACCAATGGTAGGTCAACTGAAATCTACTGAAAACTATACAAGCAAGGTACCTCTTTCCAAAGAACATAAAAAATTCCCTAGTCATCCAACATCCATCAAGATTGTTGAGATATCAAGCTCAACATGTGAAGATCCAGGATGACACGTATCAATTTTTTCATTTCTCTTACATGTATAGTGGTCATGCTGGTATATGTCAGGGATACTTCATTGATATGTACTAGATTTATCTACCGAGAGTGATGGCACATTTGTTTCTTGCCAGCTCACTCATTCAGGAACATAAGGTTTTTCCTTATGTACTAGTCGTTATACATTTCACTTGTATTCTTGTTTTTTAGGTCATTCTTGTACATTTATTTTTATGTAATAGAACAAGAAGAAGAAGAAGAAAAAGGAGATCATTCTTCCTTGCCTCAATCTGTGTGTGTGTGCTTCTCCTTGATTGTGAGAGTGTGTGTGTGAGCTCTCTTCCTTATCTCCTTCCTCGTGACATGGTATTAGATCCAGTGTGGCTATAGAGAGCGCGTGGAGAAGACCGACAGTGAAGAGTATGTGAGAAGGCATGGAGAGAGTGCGATTCACAAACGGCCTTAGATTGCTACAAAAATTGGCATGAAGATAGAAGACCTCAAAATATTTTTGAGGGTTATTCCTTTAGGGTCACTCGCTTTTTTTTCAGATCAGCATTTCGGAGCCATCTCGACCTCCAATTTTAGCCCGCAAGGTGGGGCCCATAAAAAAACCAGGTCAGTTTTCAAAACTGCAACTTCATTGTGTTTGACAACACTCATTTATTCCAAATATAGAATTTCAAGCGATTCTGTGTACTGTTGATACACGAAAACTGTGTTTTTTTTTGAGATCAAACTATCACATCATAGTACAAGTGTTCAAGCAGAAGTACTACTTGTAGTGTTTTGGAGTGTTGTGAATTGCTCCAAAAATGGCAAATGCAGATGTAATGACTCAACTTATGAGTGATAAACTAGACAAGAACAACTTCCATGCTTGGCAGCATCTGGTTGCTGCACCAAAGTAGAATCCTTCTCTTCATGACCTCGGACAGTTTTTCCGGGTGGCTTAATTCGTATTTGCGCCGTCACACTTGATTCCTTCTTCTCCACTTCACTGTCGGAGATCTGTTGCGTCGAACGCTGCTGGAGCGGGCGAAACAGAAAGGCGGATCTGTGCGTACCGGAAGAGGTGTCTATCGCGGGTCGCGGCGTCTATCGTGGCGTCTTTCGCGGCGTCTATCGCGCTCAGGGGCGTCTGTCGCGGGCCACGTGGCGTGGGTCTATCTATCGCGGCGTGGGTCTGTCTATCGTGGTCTACCTATCGCGCGTCTATCGCGGGTCGTCTGTCGCGGGACACGTGGCGCCCTCCCACGGTCTGTCTATCGCCGAGTGACTCGTGCCTGCAGTTGCGTCTCTCGCGGGTCCTGACTATCGTTGTTTAAAGCGTGTGGCACGTGGCAAGAAGGGCGTACCTTCGTGAGTACTTTTTTCTGTAAGCTCAGACGTTGATTTTCTGTAAAACATCGAAAATTGCGGGATATGTTGAAATATGAAGACGTCCGTGTTTTCCTTTCGCGTTTTCTTCACGGGCTTTAGCGTTAGTACTTTGTTATAAAAAAAAAAAAGAAGAAGAGAAAAAAAGAGAAAAAAGAAAAAAAAAAAAGAAAAAGAAAAAAGAAAAAGAAAAAAAGAAAAAAAAGAGAGAAGAAAAAGAAAAAGAAAAAGACAAAAAAAAAGAAAAGAAGAAGCGCGCTACCCGTTTTTGTGGGATTTTTTGTCCTTACTGTCGACTTCATAGTAAAGATTTGAAAGAAGAAGTGTGCTTCCCTTTATGGTGGGATTTTCTGGCCTTATAACTTTTCACTGAAAAGTGGAGTGTTAGGCCCCGATGTGATCGGAGGGGGGAGTCTTCCTTTTGGCCATGGATGTGGCTTCTTCCTCTCTCGTGAAAAGTAATCGGGCCCCTCCCCCTGGGGAGACCGGAACACTGGCCGCTCTGCTGGAGGGGGGTTCGTGTGCCGCCCCTGGGGCATCCGAAAGTGTTGAATCCCCCATCGTGTCCCTCAGTAGACCCGCAGTTCTATCTGCTCAGGAGGAGCTCAAGAAAGTTTGCCTCGTCGGCCAAGTGTTTGGCCCTAGGCCCCCGCTCGAAATCGTGCGACAATGGCTAAGAAAAGAGTGGTTCCCTCGAGGACTAATCGTCAGCAAATGCCAGTTCTTACCAGCAAACCACATGCTGGTAGTCTTTGAAAATGAAGAGATGGCGTTCCAAGCCCTAAGCGTTGGCACCTGGCAACTCGGTCGGGCGACCCTGTGCCTTTTCAGATGGTCCCCGGACTTTACTCCCGACAAATCGAAATCGCTCCGGTACCCTCTTTGGATTGAGCTCCCTAACCTCCCATACTTCTTGTACAACTTTGTGTGGGACATTGTCTCTCCTATCGGCAAGCCGTTGGCGTCACGCGAAGACATTGGTGGTCTCATCTATGAAGGTGCAAGACACTCGTTCAATGCTAGGTGGCACCCACAAATCTGCGTCGAGGCCGACCTCAGTTCGCCGCTTCCTTCAACGATCAAAGTGGACATGGGCGAAGGAGATGTTTGGGAGCAGGATATCACCTACAAAAACCTTCCCAACGCGTGCTTTCGTTGTGGGCAGCAAGGTCACAGGATTAAAGACTGCCCTCTCAGGCAAAAAAACAAACGCTTTCAAGAAGCCTCCAAAACAGCTCAAGACAACTTTGGCGATTTGACCCACTCGACCAAGGAAGGGGAAGGCAAGGGTCTCCCCAATCCACAAGCTGATGCTGATGGCTTTACTGAAGTTAGAAGAAGAAGGAAAAGAAGTCTGAGGGCCAACGGTGAGAGAAACAACCTGCCAATTACCCCCTACAGTAACTTATATTGCAATCTTGGTAAGGAGATCAACGAGCTTGACTACCCAGGTGGGAAGCCACCTGAGGTGGACACTTACGACGAAGCCCTAGAGATCCCTGACAACAAAGAAACCCCCCAGGAGGGTTACACTACAAGCAAAGAAGATGGTTTCAACACTAGCAATGAAGACAACATGGATAGTGAAAGTTCCATCATTGGATCGACGATCCCGGAAACGGTGCCGAGCACGGGGCCCAATTCTCCCCAGCAAGGAGCATCCCGCAAAGGAAAACAGCCTATGGAGTTACCATGGAAAAGCCCTCACAAGAACCGATTTCTAAGTCGGGATCAATTCCCAGCGAAAAAGAAAGATGAAGCCAAGAGAAGAAAGGACAAGGCTCCCTCCCGCAAAGAGGGATCAATACAAAAATGATTGTTATCTCGCTAAATGCTAGAGGGCTAACCGACCCCTCAAGAGCGACCATCATTGGTCAATGGCTCCGCGACATTAGCTTAAACCCAGACATTATATGTATTCAAGAGATTAAAATTGACGGAGAAGACCTCCAGAAACGGCTCAGACAGGTCTCCTCGGCCCACGTGTGGATCCCAACGAAGCACCAGCGGGGGTCCGGAGGAACGGTTATCGGGGTCAAGCAACGCTGGATCGAAAAGCTTGAGAACTCCATTGAAGATGTAAGCCACCGTTGGATTGCGGTTTCTTTTGGTGCTCCTATTTGTGTTACTATGGTTTCTTTGTACGCCCCTAACGGGGATTTGGAGAGACTGAACACTTGGGCTTCATTAGACTCGCTCCCCCACAACGTGCTTATATGCGGAGACTTCAACATGGTGGAGGACCCTATGGACAGATGGATGGGCAAGGGTAGGGTCATCGACAGTCGGGAGAAAGAAACGTGGGACATGACCAAACTCCACTTGGATCTGGTTGAATTCAAAGACTCAAATGGCTTTTCTTGGTCGAATCTTCAAGCGGGTGAGGATCTGAGGAAAGCTAGGCTCGATAGATGCTACATCTCTCAGAGCTTTACTCATCAGTGGGGCCACCCTACCATCACGCAACGCACTGACCTCACCATCTCTAATCACTACCCGATTGTTATCACTTTTCAACCTTCCAACAAGATCCACAAGGCTCCGTGGTTCCATGCCAACGCTTCCACCTTCTCTCTTCCCTCCGTCCATCAAGAGATTGCCGATGTGTGGACGGTGGCATTCGCCTCTGGCTTGGCCCCAGCCAAGTGCTGGAGAAGTGCGGTCGACAGGTCTCGTAAGATCATGATCAGAACTAAGAAGATGCTCGAGACGGTGCGGCGGGCTCGTAGGGAAGCTCTTTACCACAGACTCTGGCGGCTCGAGGAGGAAGTGAACAAAGGAAAACACCAAGCACAGAAAGGTCTCCGAAAAATCAGAGCAGTGTTGAGATATGAGGAAGAAATACAAAGGAAAAACTTGCAAGTCTTCTTCAGGGAGTGGTGGGCCGGCAAAGCCGACAAACCCACCAAAGAGATGTGCCGTATTCTTAAAAGGAAACATAACAGAGAGGCGATCCCTCTACTGCTAGACCCACATGGCAATGTATGCAATTCGGAAGAAGATAACCTTGGCATCATCGAAGGGCACTTCACGAGTCTTCTGGGAACCTCGAACCCCCTCTCCCACCATAGAAGGGACTGCATGGCTATCATTTCTAGGGTTTCCCCCCGGAGAATCCCACCCAACCTCCTCTCCCTGCTTCATGCCCCTATCTCTGAATCAGAAATCATTGAGGTCATTGATGCCCTCCCCCTCGGTAAAAGCCCGGGACTCGACGGACTCACTAACGAGTTCTTTAAATCCTTCAAGCTGGTGGTTGCCACCCCTCTTCGGATGGTTTGGCAAGAAGCGCTAAAGTTTGGTGCTCTTCCCTCTTGTCTAAATAATGGAATTATCAAGCTGATACACAAGAAGGGGGAAAAGAACAGAATCGAGAACTGGCGACCTATTACGATGCTCCAAACAGGATACAAGATCATCGCCAAAGTCATTGCCAACAGACTCTCGTGCCACCTGAGATCTTGGCTTAGCGAGGACCAAAAAGGTTTCATCAAAGGCAGGTCTATCCTGGAAACCATTATGGATATTTGGGAAGGTATTCAATTTGCAAATGAGTCTACCCAAGATGTGGTTTTCCTCAAGATCGACTTTGACAAAGCTTACGACAGGCTTGAATGGGACTATATTCTGCAGTCGCTCCAAGATCTTGGACTTAGTCAGAAATTCACCAAGATGATCGCGACCCTTCTCGGAAACGCAACAACCCAAATTAACGTCAACGGCAAACTCTCGAAGGCGATCCATCTTAGAAGATCGATTAGACAAGGATGCCCTCTGGCCCCCCTTCTGTTTGCCATCGCCACTGAGGGGCTAAGCAGACTTGTGGCTCATCATGTGGAGGCTGGCAATATCAAAGGCCTCCGGCTGCCTCACGACCACAGTCAAATCATCATGAGACTTTTTGCTGATGATATGAACGCGTTCGTCCACAATGATAATACCAGCCTGGAGACCTTCTGGCGGTGTCTTGATACCTTTTGTGATGCCTCTGGATCCAAAATCAACCACTCCAAGACCGCCTTCAGGGCTATTGTGGGACAGCATCCTGGCCTTCTCACTGATCATGGCTGTCAAATCATTCCGCAGGGCCAAATCCTTCGACTTCTTGGAATCCCCTTGGGGTTTGGCGTCTCTATGGAGCAGCGTTGGAACTGGGTGTTGGCTAAACTCGAAAACAAACTTAACTACTGGAGAGGTATGCAAATCAATCTCGCTGGGCGTGCGATGGTTATCAACACATTCCTTCTCTCTTCTACCATATATTTCCTTTCTTGTTGGAGACCGAATGAGCAAGGCCTGTCCAAGCTGAATAGTATTTGTAGAAACTTTCTGTGGACGGGCGATCATAACAGAAGGGGGGTGCCTAAAATCAAATGGGCCATCTGCACTAGCCCGAGAGATAGCGGGGGGCTTGGTATCCTGGACATTGGCTGCATGGCTAACAAACTGGCAGCCAAATGGATGATTAAGGCTTGGTGCAATAGGGAGGCCTCGTGGGCCAAGCTGATCTTCAGAAACAAGAATGAATTGGCCCTCACGGGGTCCCCGAACTGGAAGAATCTTGACATTATGACCTTGCTTTTCTCCCCGATCCTCGTCTCCCCGAAAGGCTCCAATCTAGTGTGCTCCCTTTGGAAGGGCTGGAATAAAGTCAAAAGCTTCACAAGAATTAGTGAGGACTGGAAGTGGGCGGCCGGAATCAGACAAAACGACTCTATCTGGTTTCCGATACATGGCATCCGAAGCGTGGAGTCGTGGAACATTCAAAATGCCAAGAAGCTATGGAACAAAGGATTCAAAAAATGGAAACACCTCTGGAAACATGACACCAACAACTGGATCAACTTCGAGGATATTGACCCACGCATAAACATCTCCTACGAAGAATGGAACACTTTGCAAAGCAGATGCCTCGCTTGGGATCGTCACAAGACACGCCTTCTCATGGGACACGACACTCCGAACGCTCTTGGTCTCAAATGGCACAACGGAAATAGCCTACTCAAAATCCCGAACATTAAAGAAACGGTTGACCTCCAGATCAGTCTCAACAAGATGTGGTGCCTCGCTTGGACGCGGCTTCGGTGGGACATGAAATTCATGGGTATCTGGAACCCCCTTATTGAGATTAAGAAGTCTGTCCTCTTATGGCAAATTCTCCATCGTGGAATTTGGGCCAACCATAAGGCTAGCAAACTTTGTGGGATCCCTCCTTGGTGCAAACGCTGCCACCGTGCTATCGAAGATGTCCCACACATCTTCCTTACCTGCCCCAACTCCTACAGAATCTGGCAGACGGTTGGAATGAAAATCAGACTTCAAAAACAGCTTAGTTGGAAACAAGTCCTTCTGGGAGAAGCGATCGGCTGCTCTGCGACACTCTGGAACGCCATCAGAGGGGAAGTCCTGTGGAAAATTTGGCGGGAGCGGTGTGCTCTCAACTTCGGCGATTCCCCCAGGGAGTGGTCGATTGAGAAATCACTATTCCTCCTGGGCAAAAGGATCGTTAACAGTAAGAAGTCCCCCCCCTTCAGACACCATCAAGTTCTCCTTTTGATCAACAACAAGCTCAAACCCAAGTGGGCCCCGCATGAGGGCGACGAGAGGGTGATTAACCTTCTCTCTAATGCAACCTAGGATTCAATCAAGCTTCCCCTGCTTTGTGGGATTTGGGGGGTCCCGTGGGCACTAGTCCCCTTCTATTGTACCTTTGTTTCTTAATTTAATTCAAGTCCGGGAGAGTAGGCTATTGCCGAACTTCCTTTATATTAAAAAAAAAAAACTTCCATGCTTGGAGATTCAGAATGACAAATTCCTTGATGGGAAAAGGCTACTGGAAGTACATCGAAGGAGAGAATGAAAATGCTCCATAGTTACCAGAGAGGAATTGGACTGCGGACGAGTTAAGAGCATATGATGAATGGAATCAAGGAGTTAGAAAGGTAATGTATTGGCTATTTGTTAGCATACATGATAGCATGATTGGGCACATTCATGATGCAAGGACTTTGAAAGAGGCTTGGAACAGTTTGGTCACATTGTATGAGACCCATACAAAGGCACGGAAATTGCAACTCAAGAACGAGCTGCATACATTGGAGAAGAAGGGCATGTCGGTAAGTGACTACACCCTAAAAATCAAAATCATATGTGAGTCGCTTGCATCTATTGGCATGAATGTAGATGATAATGATGATAAGGTGGAAGTGTGCCTTCATGGTTTAGGAGCTACATATAAGCAGTTCAGAACTTCTATACAGACTAGAGAAAATATTCTAAATTTTGCTAATTTGGTATCCATGCTAATTATTGAGGAAAAGAATCTTGCTGAGGATTCAAACTCCCAAGGAAAGCCCAGTTCTAAGCAGGTATTCTACTCTTGCAGAGGAAGAGGAAGAGGTAGAGGTTTTGGAAGTGGAAGAGGAAACACTAAGCAAGACCAAGGCCAACAACAAAATCATGCAGGAGGAAGAGGATAGTTTTGAGGCAAGGCGAGTCAAAGAGGTCACAAAAATTTCCAAAGAAATGATTCAAATAATGATAGTAAAGGATGCTCAAATTGTGGTAAACTTGGACACTTTGAACGTGATTGCAGGTTGAAGAATCAAAATAATAGAAGGCAGCAAAACAACTATGCATCGACAAGTGTAGATGATTCTGAGAAGCTGTTCATGGTTCAACATCACATGATGAATATGATGTCTGCTGGTGTTTCAAAATCGAATGATAATGTCTGGTATGTTGATTCAGGTGCTACAAATCACATGACCAGTCATGTGGAATGGTTTAGTACTTTGTAGAAATTTCTTGTTCTTAGATATGTCGAAATAGGTGATGACACATCACATCCTATCAAGCATAGAGGAAACATAGCATTGTCTATGGAGGATGGAAAGGTGAAATACCTTGTTGATGTGCTGCATGTTCCAAATATAACAAAGAATCTGGATTATGTTAGACAAATGGTTGACCAATGATTACAAGTCAGGTTCAATGCTAATGGGTTATATGTAGAAGAATATAAACAGGATGGAAGATTGATTGCCAAAGGAAACAAATAGGGTAGGATGTTCACCTTAAATGTGAAAAATCCTTAAATGAATGAAACCGTGTTTGCAAAAGGTGCCGGAGTTATTGCTGATATACAGATCTGGCACAAACGAATTGGACATGCAAATCTGCAAAGGCTAAAATTGATGCAGTCAAAGGAGATTTTCCATGGACTACCAACTTTCAAGGTTGTAGAGATGTGAAAGGTATGTGTAGCATGTCAATTAGGTAAACAGTCAAGATCATCATTTTCGCATGATAAGCATGTTAGTGAGAATGTGCTAGAAATAGTACATACAGATGTTTGGGGTCTTGCAAAGACCACATCTATGGATGGTTGCAAGTTTTATGTTACTTTCATTGATGACCATACATAGAAAGTGTGGTTATATTTCATGAAAGAGAAGAGAGGTATTCACTCACTTCTAGAATTTTAAAGCTATGGTGGAGAAACAAATAGGGAAGTATATTCAGACATTAAGATCTGATGGAGGAATACACGTCAAATGAGTTCAACAATTGCTAAACGCAAAAGTAGACATATTGTAGAAATAACAAGAGCCTTGATGGCTGAGAAGAATATGCCTCATTGTTATTGGGTAGAAGCTGCACATACAGCTATATACATCATGAACAGAAGTACTCCAACTGTTGTTGTACATCAAGTTACACTTGAAGAGAAGTTGATAGGTAGAAAGCCAAATTTATCACATATGAAAGTTTTTGGTTGTATTGCATATGTACATGTTCCAGATGAGTTGAGGACAAGGCTTGATCCAAAAGCAGAGAAATGTTTCTTCATTGGATACTCCCTTGAGAAAAAGGGATATAAAATTTATAACCCACTCACACCATAGATGAAGGTGAGTAGAGATGTGGTATTTGATGAAATGTCAAGCTTATATGAAGATGCCAAAGAAGGACCGAATCTAGAACCAAATGATAAAGATGTTGGAACAAACCAATCACAAATTGGTGATTATAAAGAGTTTGGAGCAAGTTTATGATTAGATAAAAGTGGAAGAAGATACTTGAGAAAGTGAAGAGATCTCAGAAGTGAAGTTTGTATACATATGTACATTACAGTTGGAAATTCTTGTAATCTGAGTAGAGGTAATCCATAGGATGATAAGGAGTAATGTAATAGATGCGGGATAAGTCTAAAACCATATGTATATAAGTCAATAATGTAAAGAATTATGAGAGAGAGTCATTTGAAGACAAGTGTCATAGAGATAGATGTGTAGAGAGTCTTTCTCAAGAAATTAGCGACGAGTTTTTCTCTGAGTTCTCTCAGTCAGATCATGTGGATCAGAAATCCATTTGTACACATCTAACCTGGAAGCTAATGAAGCTATGTTCAAAGTTTCATGGTCTAATTCCTTTCATGCTATGAGTATGATCAATAAGAACATGTGTGTGTAAAGTGTGCAGGTAGACCTCTCAGAGTCATGCATTTTTTCGTGTCAATGTTTTGCTTAGATCTCAGTGCACAATGTAAAGTTTTTAATGAGTGAGCATTCAAAATCTAAGTTAAAAGGCAAGGAAGCTATGGCTAAAAGCATTTAGCAAAATGGGATCTGTATTGTGAGAAATCAACCTTAGAAGTTACCTATGTCAAAGTCGCTTATTGAGGAAGACAATTTCTGACATACTTTTGATCTTAAGGATCAAATTGAAGGTTTAATGATTCTTTTGAAGGGCTAATCATTGATATGATTTCTCTAAGGCAGCTTGGAGGTATGTATATCATTAGATTGAAGAAATCTAAAGATATGTGCAGGTAATGAAGTCAATCTTTGAAGCAGACTTCTTGAAGAAGAAAAATTCTTACTCAGAGAATTGTTCATGAATGATTTGGTAAATCAAAGTAACATTTGTGTAAAGTTTGGTCTATAACTGATATAGAGGTGTTCTTAGATTAGTATAGATCAAGCCTTTGGAGATTAAGAGGTCTCCAACAGTGGTATCAGAGCTGAAGGTGCAATACAAGTGAAGTAAAGGCATTTGAAGTCCCGACTACTACAGATATTGAAGTTCCTTCTAATTGAAGGAGGACAAGAGCAAATTCTTGAAGATAAATTGCAGAAGTACAAAGTACAAGTTCAAAGGATAAAAAAGGATTGAAGTTTCATATCAAAGGTACACTTTATTATCATAAATCATAATAATTGCAGACACAGAAGATCAAAGATGGGAGAAAGCTTGTAGATTGATAAGCTAGATAGGGAGAACTATCCAGCTTGGTCCATGAGGATGGAGGCACACCTCATGAGTAAATATTTGATGGCATTCATTACAGGAGAAGAAGAAAAGCCTGAGTTTGCAGATCCTAGTATTCCAACTAGGGAAGAGCTTGCATATTTGAAGACTTGGATGAGAAAGGATGCTCAAGCAAGGAGCATCATTTACATGGCTGTAAATGATTATCTTCTACCTCACATTAGAGGACTAGAAAGTGCAACAGATGTGTGGAATGCTTTGGAAGAGCATTTCCAAAACACAACCAAGTCAAGGAAGTCCTCACTTTGGGCTAAGTTCACAACTTTCAAGAAGAAGAGCTCACAATCAATTTCTGATTATGTGGCAAGAATGAAGGATATTGCAGATAGCTTGGGAGCTGTAGATGAACATATTGAAGAGGATAAGTTGGTAAGGCAAATACTTATAGGTATGAGAGGAGATGAGAAGTGGAAGCCCTTCATATTGTCCATAGAATTGTCACTTGATCATTTTACTCTTGATCTTAATCAATTGCTAGGACAAATGCTAACTTTTGAGCAAGACATTAAGGAAGACAATGATAGGAGTGCAAGTCAAGCTATGTACTCCAAGGACAAGAAAAAGAATGGGAAAGGGAAGCAGTCAACTGATGATGAAGGAACCTCAAGTCAAGCTAACTTTACAAAAGGAAAGATGAACTTTAGAGGTAAAGGAAGAGGAGGTAAGAATAAAGATAATACTAAAGCTTGTTGGATTTGTGGCAGAACCAATCATTTGGCAAATGATTGTTGGTATAAAAATCAAAATGGAGGAAATAATAATCAGAGTTTTAATCAAAGAGGTAGAGGAGGCAGTAACCAAAGAGGCAACTTCAGAGGAAGAGGTGGTAGGACATCATATGCTAGAGGAGGTGGAAGAGGCTTTCAACCTTAGTCCTACAACAACAATTATTATAACTATGCATCAGATCAGAAGGATGATATGACTCTTATCTTGAATGCAACTCATGAGCAGTAGGAGAAGACCAAAGGGTGTTTTATATTGACTCAGGATGTAGTAATCCTCTGAGTGGCAATATATCCTTGATGACTGATATGGAAGCAAAGGTGAATGGACATACAGTTCAAACAGGTGACAATACCAAGCATAAAGTGGAGTGCATTGGATCAATGAAGACAAAGAGTGGAAGTACACTTTTGAGCAAGGTACTTTATGTTCCTACTATTCCTAAAAATTTGATAAGTGTAGGGCAAATTGTGGAAAAAGGATATGAAGTCAGATTCACAAATGATGGTGTCTACGTGCAAGATCCAAATCAGGGATATAGAAACATAATTGTAGGTAAAAAGGAAGGAAGGTTGTTTACTCTCAAGGTCCAAGGTAATGTGGGACATGCTTTATTTACTTATGGAAGTCAAAAGATGTCTGAATTAGACCTATGGCATAAAAGACTAGGTCATTTCAATGAGAGAAGCTTGTCAGTTAGGTAAAGCATACGAAAATTCATATAATAAATCAAGATATAAGTATTCAAATATGCTTGAATTGGTTCATACAGATGTGTGGGGTCCTTCAAGGGACTATAGCATAAATGGATCCAGATATTATGTGTTGTTTGTTGATGATGCAACCAGGTGGATTACTTTATATGTAATCAAGGAAAAATCAGAAGTGTTCAAGACATTCAAACATTATCATGCTTATGCAGAAAGGATTACAGGACAAAAGCTCAAGAGGTTGAGATCAGATGGAGGGGGAGAGTATTTCTCTAAAGAGTTTGATGATTATTTGTGGAATGCAGATATTAAAAGAGAAGTAACTTGTAGGTACTCTCCTCAACAAAATGGAATTGCAAAAAGAAGAAATAGAACTCTTGTAGAATTTGCAAGAGCAATGATGAAGGAAAAGAATTGCGCAAATTACTTATGGGCAAAAGCTATCAACACTGCAACATATCTTGTGAATATGTTACCTTGTAAAGCATTGGAGGGAAGAACTCCTTATGAAGCATGGTGGGGTAAGAAACCTACTCTTGATCATTGTAAGGTATTTGGATGTTTAGCATATGCTTATGTTCCTTCACAATTGAGACATAAGCTAGAACCCAAAGCAGAGAAGTATGTGTTTATTGGGTATGATGATAGACAGATGGGTTACAGATTGTGGAGTCCATCTACAAAGCAATTTCTTGTTACCAAAGATGTTACATTTGATGAGAAAAGCACATGGTATACAGGGTCAACAAATGATTATGCAGATGACAAAGAAATACAAAGAAAAGGGAAGACAAAAGTAAGTGTGTATGAAGAAGATATTGATGATGTTAATTGTAAAAGGAAATTGCAGGATAATGTTGAAGATGGGCCAAGATTTGATCCAGAATCAAATGTGGCTGAGACTTCAAGAAGTGCAGAGGTCAGAAGATCCTCAAGGGAAAGGAAAGAGCCTATCAGGTATAGCTATGACACATCTTTCTTAATAACAAAAGATTATGCTTATATTGTGAAGACAAAAGAGGATCCAATCACATATGAAGAAGTTAAAGGAAAACAGAATTGGGAGAAGGCAATGCAAGAAGAGTATGATGCTCTACTTGAAAATGAGACATGGGAGTTAGTGCCAAGACCAAAGAATCAGAAGGTCATTGGATGTAAGTGGGTGTATAAAACAAAAAGGTTTCGAGATGGTAAGGTGTCTAGATACAAGGCTAGACTTGTGGTCAAAGGTTATGCCCAAACTTATGGGATAAATTATGATGAAACCTTTAGTCCTGTTGCTAAGATGTCTACAATTAGATCATTGATTGCTATTGCTGCTTGTAAAGGATGGAAGTTATCACAATTAGATGTGAAGAATGCATTTCTGAATGGATACATTGCAGATGAAGTGTACATGGAGGAACTAGAAGGCTTCATAGATTCAATTGGATCAGATTATGTGTGTAAGCTCAAGAGAGCTTTGTATGGGTTGAAGCAGGCTCCAAGAGCATGGAATTACAGGCTTGTTAAGTTCTTGAATGAATGTGGATTTCAAGCATCAAAGGCAAATAGTAGCTTGCTAGTGAAGGCAAGTGAAAATGGATACATATATATGTGTATTTATGTTGATGATATCATTGTCACAGGTATAGATGCTCAAGGAATCAATGAGCTTAAGAAACAAATAGAGAAGGAATTTAAGATAAGTGATTTGGGAAACTTATCTTATTTCTTAGGAATGCAGATTGTGTATACTCAACATGGAGTATATGTTACACAAGAGAGATACTTGAAGAATCTTCTGATTAAATTTAACATGGAAGATTGTAGGCCTTCAAGCACACCATCGGAGGTAAATCATAAGTAAGCAGGTATGGAGGTGAAGAATTCAATGACATGAAGAAATATCAGAGTTTAGTAGGTAGTTTAATCTATGCTACCTTGACAAGGCCAGATTTATCATATGCAGTAGGTGTGTTATCACAAGTTATGCATTGTCCAAAGAAGACTCATTGGATTGCAGCTCAAAGGGTACTCAGATATATCAAAGGAACCCTAAATGAAGGCTTGTATTATGGATTTACTTCTGATACAAGAATCAAAGTGTTTAGTGATGCAGATTGGGCAGGTGATTGAGATGATAGAAGGTCTACTCATGGGCATCTTTGTTATATTGGAGATAAGTTAGTTTCTTGGTGCTCAAAGAAGCAACATACAGTTGCTTTGTCATCCACAGAAGCTGAGTATAAAGGAATGGTAGAGGCTGCAAAGGAAGTTATATGGTTAAAGACCTTGTTGAAGAGTTTTGGAACTGATTAGAGTACTCCAATTATTTTTGGAGACAATATGAGTTCATTATATTTGGCAGCTAATCCTGTTTTTCATGCTAGGACTAAGCATATAGAGATTGAGTATCATTTCTTGAGGGAAAAGGTACTTGACAAAGAGATTGAAGTGATGTATACTCCAACAAAAGAACAAGTTGCAGATATGATGACAAAAAGCTTGGATGGACCTAAGCTACTGAGACTCAAAGAGATAGCAGGAGTGAAGAAGAATGGAATAATCACAATTACTGATTGAGGGGGAGCTATTGGAACAAACCAATCACAAATTGGTGATTATAAAGATTTTGGAGCAAGTTTATGATCAGATTAAAGTGGAAGAAGATACTTGAGAAAGTGAAGAGATCTTAGAAGTGAAGTTTGTATACATATATACATTACAGTTGGAAATTCTTGTAATCTGAGTAGAGATAATCCTTAGGATGATAAGGAGTAATGTAATAGACACGGGATAAGACTAAAACCATATGTATATAAGTCAATAATGTAAAGAATTATGAGAGAGAGTCCTTTGAAGACAAGTGTCATAGAGATAGATGTGTAGAGAGTCTTTCTCAGGAAATTAGCGACGCGTTTTTCTCTGCATTCTCTCAGGCTGATCATGTGGATCAGAAATCCTTTTGTACACATCTAACCTGGAAGCTAATGAAGCTATGTTCAAAGTTTCATGGTCTAATTCCTTTCATGCTATGAGTATGATCAATAGGAACATGTATGTGTAAAGTCTGCAGGTAGACCTCTCAGAGTCGCGCATTTTTTTGTGTCAATGTTTTGCTTAGATCTCAGTGCACAGTGTAAAGTTTTGAATGACTGATCATTCAAAATCTAAGTTAGAAGGCAAGGAAGCTATGGCTAAAAGCATTTAGCAAAACGAGATCTGTGCTGTGAGAAATCAACCTTAGAAGTTACCTATGTCAAAGTCGCTTATTCAGGAAGACAGTTTCTGACATACTTTTGATCTTAAGGATCAAATTGAAGTTTTAATGATTCTTTTGAAGGCTTAATGGTTGATATGATTCCGGAAAGGTAGCTTGGAGGTATGTATATCATTAGATTGAAGAAATTTGAAGGTATGTGCAGGTAATGAAGTCAATCTTTGAAGCAGACTTCTTGAAGAAGAAAAATTCTCACTCAGAGAATTGTTCATGAATGATTTGGTAAATCAAAGTAACATTTGTAAAGTTTGGTCTATAACTGATATAGAGGTGTTCTTAGATCAGTATAGATCAAGCCTTTGGAGATTAAGAGGTCTCCAACAAAAGAAAATGCTGAAAAATCAAGTGCAGAATTGTTGCACTTATGTGTTCCTCGTGTAGCTTTGATGTGAACCTTTTCCCTATACATGGGCACTTTTTACTCTAGTGCTGGCTAGAGGTTTTTTTCCCCATGTTACAACATACTTGATACTCTCATATGTGGTGGTACTTTGTACTTAATGATATTATTCAGCTCTTACTTTAGTTCAGTTCATCATCAATTGAGAGAGCTATTCCAACCATCTTCTTCTTCGTGTGTCTTGCTGCATTTGTGCTCCTTGTGTGTGCTTCTCATGTGTCTCTCGCACTTCTACACACACCCAACAGTGGTATGAGAGTAGATTCGGCTCCTCAAGTTTCGGTTTTTCGCGTCATGGCATGCATGCACTTTTAACAGTGCAAATCGACTTCGGAGCATAGGACTGTGAATTTCAGCAGCCAAGAAACATTTCCACCAGGTGTGCTGAGGTTTTACCCCCAATTCGAAGCCATTTGTGCAGTCAGAATTGCCATCAGAGTGACAGTTGTGAGATGAAATTTCAACATTTATTTTAGCTTTCGTTGAAGTGAAGATTTTGTCACATTCTTGTTCTTTAGTGAAATGGCGGGTAGCAATGACTTGTTTGGAATGCTTCAAGCTGAAGATAAGCTTGATGGGACCAACTATCCGATATGTTCTTACATGACAAAGCATGTTCTTATTGCCAAACAACTTTGGTACATAGTGGCAGATATAGATCGAAGACCGGCAGGTTCTTCTTCTTCACAGTCTACTGTCATTGATGGAGCTTCTTCCTCGAGTACAATGGCTTCTCCTTCTCCACCTACATAGGAGCAGCTTAGATGGGATGGAAAAGATGCTCAAGCTCATGCTTTAATTGCGCTTTCGGTGAAGTTTCATATAGCTCCACAAATTCAGTCATGTTCTACATCACGACAGGCATGGGACACTCTTGCTTCTTTGTATGCTGTGTGTAACGAAGCACGTGTTGCATACTTGAGGAAGCAACTTGAGGATGTATGTATGGTTGAAAATGAGTTGGTGGATGTGTATGTGACATGCATCAAGGACTTGAAAGAGCAATTGGCAAACATAGATGAGATTATTTTGGATGCATCACTCATTTCTACATTGTTGAAAGGATTACCAGAATCTTTTCAAATCTTTGCTACTACACTCTGTTTTGTTGAAAAAGGAAATCTTAATATGTATGCATTTGATGAGGTTGTGTCTCGTCTTTTGCAAGAAGAGCAATCTAGAGTGAATAGGAGTGGTTTGATTGAGGGAACACAAGCACTTGCTATCTCACAAAAGGGGAAAAGCAAGTATGGTTCCGCTTTGGGTTCATCAAAACCAAAGCCTCAAGCTTCCTCTTCCACTCATTCCTCTAATGATGGTGATTTGCAAAAGAAGAAGAGATGCAAGTATTGCCGGAAGGCTGATCATACTATTGATGAGTGTAGAAAGCTTGTTAAACGCAATGAAAAGAAGAAGGAGTCCGACACGTCTATTGCAAAAAATTCAGCAAATGCAAAGAATGATGAAGCTAACATGGCTCAAGATTTTTGGGCATGTGTTGTTACAGGTCATTATGATGCTTCTTTGCATTCTAAATGTATGGTTGTGACTGAGGCTGATTCGGATTGGTTCTTTGATAGTGGTGCTTCAAAGCACATAACATCATGCAAAAGATTTTTTCCCTCTTTGAAAGATGCACCCAAAGGAGGACATGTGGTGTGTGCAAACAATGCCTCTTATCCTATCATTGGAGTAGGAGAAATCAAGCTTATGGCTACAAATGGAGGTGTGATTCTCTTGAAAAACGCATTGTATATGCCCAGTATCAAGAAGAACTTAATTTCAGTTCCGTTGATTGCCAAAGCTGGACTTCATGTACACTTTGTTGATGATAAGTGTATGGTTCATGATTTCATCCATTGAAAAGCATGCATGTGAAGGTTGTATTCTTGGAGAAATGCATTGTGCTTCTTTTCCAAAAGATAGTCATACACACACTACAAGAAAATTGTAACTTGTTCATATTGATGTATGTGGTCCGCTCAAGACTCCATCTTTTGGGAAGCATGTATATTTTGTTATATTCATTGATGATTCTACTTGCCATACATGGGTGTATCCTATGAAAGCAAAGAATGAGGTATTTTCTTGCTTCAAAGCATTTTTAGCTATGGCTGAAAATTTTTCCTCACAAAAGCTTTTGACTCTACGCACGGATCGTGGTGGTGAATACATGTCACATGAGTTTGATGTTTTTTTTTCATGAAAGGGGTATTTCACACCAATGTACGGTGCCATATACACCTCAGCAAAATGGTGTTGCCGAGTGCAAAAATGGAACTCTACTTGAAATGGCATGATGTATGGTTAAAGGAAAGCATCTTCCTGATACGTTTTGGATGGAAGCGGTCATGTGTGCAAATTATGTGTTGAATCACTGCCCTACAAAAACATTGAGATTCATCACTCCTTATGAGGCTTGGAATGTTCATAAGCCTATGGTTAGTCATATGCGTGTGTTTGGTTGTTTGGCATATGCTCTTGTGCCATCACAACAATGTCACAAACTTGATGACAAGGCAAAGAAATGTATATTTGATGGTTATAGTGCTGAAATTAAGGTATATTATTGTACCATCCATTGACGAACACAATTATTTTGAGTCGAGATGTGGTATTTGCTGAAAAATTCAGTTTTCCCTCTACTTGAATTCAAAGAATAGCCAATAGTTAGCTCACAAGATGTGTTCGATACACTCATGCCTTTGTTCCAAAATGGTGCACTTGACTATGACCATGTAGACCAGCCAATTGAGGTTCAAAGGGCTGAAAAATTCTAGCCAAATAGGGCTGAAAATGTAGAGAATTTCCAGCCAAACATGGCTGAAAAATTTCAAAAAAAAATTCTCAAAACGGTTGGAAATTTCCAGCCACATATGGCTGAACATTTGCATCAAAATATGGCTGAACATGAGCATGAAATTCAGCCCACACATGATGTACATATTGAAGATGTTTTACATGATGAACGCATGTCTATCAAGAGTGCACAAACTATGAAAAAGTGGCTAAAACAAACTTTGTAGGACAGCAAATTGAGTGCACCTTTACTTGGTAGAACAAGATCAAGCTCTCACCATGCATCAAGTAATTTTGTGGATTATTCTCTTATTGCACAACATGTAATGAAGATCCACTTTCTTTTTGAAGATGCATGTGACGATCCACAATGGATGAGTGCTATGCAATCAGAAACAGATTCCATACATAGGAATGGTACTTGGGAGTTAAGTGAATTGCCAAAAGGAAAGAATGCCATTGGTACGAAGTGGGTTTACAAGATTAAGAGAAAATCTGATGGTAGCATTGATCGCTACAAAGCTCGATTGGTTGCCAAAGGATATGCGCAACAATATGGCATTGACTATGAGGAAACTTTTGCACCTACTTCAGGCATGACTACCATTCATACCGTGGTTGCATTGGCTGCCCATCGAGGTTGGAAAGTGCATTAGTTGGACATAAAAACAACCTTTTTGAATGGTGATTTGCAAGAAGAGGTTTATGTGAAGCAACCTCCTGGATTTGCTACGAAAGGGAAAGAGCATATGGTTTGTCGCTTGCATAAAGCCTTGTATGGTCTCAAGCAAGCTCCACATGCATGGTATGACAAAATCCATAAGCACTTGATTGCTCTTGGCTTCACATGTAGTCCGATTGAAAGCACACTCTATGTATGAAAAAATGGGGTTGATCTTACAATGCTTGTTCTTTATGTCGATGACATACTCTTGACTGGGTCATGTGATGCAAAACGTGACATTCTTATGGCTGATGTGCAGCATACTTTTGATGTCACTTATCTTGGTCTTTTGAGCTACTATCTTGGCATCCAGTTTGTATCTGTTGAGGGGGGAATTGTTATGCATCAAGCAAAGTATGTTGAAAAACTACTTCAGCGTTTTGACTTTCAGGATTGTAAGCCAGTTTCTACACCAATTGAGACATGATTCAGGTTCTCGGTTGAGGATTCGAGTGATGCATTTGACACTTTTTTTTATCAGCTTCATGGATAGCCCTGGCACTAAGCATTGGCAAGCGGTAAAATGTGTGTTTAGATATCTCAGGGGCACTTTGAGCTTAGGTCTCTTTTATGGCAGAGATGTTCAGCCATGCTTGCATGCTTTTATAGATAGTGATTGGGCTGATTGTTCTGATACTCGCGTGTCCCTAGTGGTAATTGCTTTTTCCTTGGAGACTCATGCATATCTTGGTTGAGTAAGAAGCAACCCACAGTGGTGACATCGAGTTGTGAAGGTGAGTACAGGGCAGTTTTCACAGCTACAGTGGAGTGTATATGGCTGAGATGCCTATTGATGGATATTGATGCTGCTACGCATATTCTCACTGATAGTCAGAGTGCTTTGGCTATTGCACGAAACCCAGTGTTTCATGCACGGACCAAACATATTGAGGTGCATTATCACTATGTGAGAGAGCACCTTCATGCACGAGATATTGATTTGGTATATGTGCCTACACAAGATAATGTGGCAGACATATTTACCAAAGCTCTTCCACAGGAAAAGTTTGAAGCTTTTTGCAAAGCTTTAGGCTTATTACCTTGTGGGGGCTGATCTATCACTCCCTGTATGTGTTCACATCATTCGCTCCAGGGGGGTTTGTTACACTTATGTGTTCCTCGTGTAGCTTTGATGTGAATCTTTTCCCTATACATGGGCACTTTTTACTCTAGTTTTGGCTATAGGTTTTTTCCCCATGTTACCACATACTTGATACTGTCATACGTGGTGGTACTTTATACTTAGGGATATTATTAAGCTCTTACTTCAGTTTAGTTCATTGTCAATAGAGAGAGAGCTATTCTAACCATCATCTTCTTTGTGTGTCTTGATGTGTTTGTGCTCCTTGTGTGTGCTTCTCATGTGTCTCTCGGACTTCTACACACACCCAACAAGAATCTCAAGTTTTGAGTGGACTCGATGTGTCACCAAGCAATAGTTCCAACTCAAATCCATGGAGTGGAAGATTGCGTGGAAATTTTAGTCCACCAAATTCATCAAATAAATCCAAGAAAGCTATAGGTTGTTGATAGGATGTTTAATACTATCTTCCCTTTGCCTTTTGGACAGATAGGATGACATGCACAAGGACTATTGGATATATGCCAAGAGAACTATAGTGTTGTCAAAAAACTATACTACCGATGGAGTCACATGCTTTAGAGTGGACCTCATTACCGTGGGAAGATGAGATGTTCAGAGAGGATCTTCTAGCAATGCAAATCCTTCAATTGGAAAGAGGGAGTAACCTAATAGAAGAAGTTGTAGTCAAACTTAGAGCATCGAGAGAAAAGAATAAGATAGCATTTGACAAATCCCATATATAGAGGCCCAAGGAGATAAATGAAGTCGATTGGGTGCTTGTCTATGATAGTTCATTAGACATGCAATATGAAACCTGACATAAATTAGTAAAGAGGTGGCTTGGACCTTACATGGTATGTAAAGTGTTTAACAATGGCACATACTCACTTAAAGAGTTAGATGGGAAAAAGTTTAAAGACTTGATTGTTGGGAAAATAATCAAATTTTTTAAAAGAAGGGGAAAAAAAACTATGAAATGTTAGAAGAAGAAGAAGAAGAAGAAGAAGAAGAAGAAGAAGGAGAAGAAGAAGAAGAGGAAGAAGAGGAAGAAGAAGAAGAAAAAGAAGAAGACGAAGAAGAAGGAGAAGTAGAAGCTAAGGAATCAAGGATATAGAGTCAATACAAAAGAGAAAAGGTAAATTATGGATTGAAAAAGGAAATTATGTAAATATGTACATATGTCTTTATATGTGCTGGTAAAAGATAATTCATCCAAATTAAAAATGCAATTCTAAATATTGGTTTTTGTTATGTTGATGCATACACCCAATAAAATTTCTAGTAAAGAAAAATAGAAGACCGAAGATGAGTGACAGACTATCATCCAGTTCTCCTAATTTGGGGAAGCGAAGATGGAAAGAAGATGATAAAGGGACTATCCAAAGATAGTAAAAAAATCCAAAGACTGAGGAGATGTTAATAGACATGCCACATGAGGAAATGTAGACAGAGGAATGAATGCAAGAAGAGAATAACATTCTGTGTATATGGAGCTTTCTTCTATCGTCGATGAGGACACTTACACCAGCCAAGAGGAAACATTATAAATGAATCTCTAGATCCTCTCCATGTTCAATGTATATAAATAAGGTAAGATCATGTTTTTTAATGTTTGTGTTCACTTCAAAGATATTTCAAATTAAACTCAATAAGACTATCAATTACAAGCTTGGAAGTTGACATTTGCTATTGTAAATAAATAAACACAAGTGATGTCTTCTCACCTTGTGAAATATCAGTATGTGTGTGTATGTGTGTTATGTGATCATGTTTCTGTTCAGTTTATAATTTTGGAAAGAATTCTCAAAGGAAACTTAAATAATGTAAATAAGTTATATATAAGGATGTGAAGTACCTCACAATTTTCTTTGAGTTCTTAGAAGAAATAGGAAATCCAAATTAGCAAGTGAGGAATAAGAACTCAGAATGAAGAAAATGAAGATGATTGAGACTGTATTCAAAGGAGCTTGTGATTCTACACAAGTGATATGCATTTGTTTTGCCTTTGTCTTCTTTCAAATATGTATGTATGAAGACTGCATGCTACAAGTATGTGATGTACAAAGAAACGCATAAATTTAAGCGAGCTAAGTAGATTCAAAATGTCATACATCTATTATGATTAGGTGCGATACATAAAAGGCCAGAGATTATATGAGTAGAATTGGTTAGCATACTAGATCTTTCGATAGCAAAGACCTAGGAAAGTGAGGGAAGGACTTAAATCGAGCGCCTGTATACGCTAGTACACATGAACGCTTGGTGAGCACGATTCTTTGATTTCTACTCTTGATTCCCCACTTGATCCTATATTGACATAGGTTATGATTTATGCAAGTTTTCGTACACCAGTTAGCTATATATGTATGTGTATGTATCATCAATGCACTATGATGGGATAGTAGGTGGATGGAGCTACCCTGATTGGGTGATCAGGGCCGCGAGGTGATGCTAGTTTTGTTGTATGGTCTGTATGTTGTCATGTGCCATATGGGTCGATCGGTGGGTGGAGTCACTCTTGCCGAGTGGTCAGAGCCACGAGCTGACATCGATTTTGTATGGGGCTTGTGTTGTGTGTCATGCACGATGTTAGGTCAGTAGACAAGTGGAGTAAACTTTGTCAGGTGGATTGGTCCATGAGTCACACCCGATTTCAACATAGTCTGACTTGTGTAAATAAAAGAATAGACAAATAAAATAAAACAAAAAGGTTGAGCTCGGATGAAGTTCAAAGAAAAAAGAAAAATAAAGTAAAAATAAGAGAAAAATTAAAAGATATGATGGGGGTTTGGACGGTAAGAGATCAACAATGGAAAAAAATTGTAGTTTTGCAATCCAAGTTATTAAGGATTAGTATATGCGTGTGCTTGGGATAAGCTACTAGATCTGCATAGGTTGAGTGAACAAAAGAGCTATGAAGCTTAGGATTTGTTCATATGATTGCTATTGTCTCTATTGGTTATAACATAATAGACTGAGTGTGAAACTTTTATCTACTTTATTCTCTAAGTTTGTACAAAGTTCAGTAAATTTGTTTGAAATAAGCATGTTCTTGCTCTCTCTTCTAAATGTGATTTATATCAACCCATGACTACTTGATGCTTGTTTGTGTTTGTTGTTTTCTTATGCAGGTTGGTGCATCCGAAGGATGCACAAGTTTAGAGGGAGTGGATGTCGTTGTGATTTCAAACTCAAGTTAGCAAATTGATTTGAAGATGTTGCTTCAATAAGATGATGAGAAACCAATGATGAGTGAAGGGAGTTAATCCATATGAAGGGCATGAATAAATTTGAAATTGATATATTTCCTTGATTACCTTACTCAATGCATAATAATATAACGTATGATATTATGTGTATTTATCTATGTGTGGTTAGTTGTTCTATGAATCATATTATTTGGGCTCATCGATGGTTGAAATGAATTTTCATCTGTCAAATCATGTGGACCTAGTGTATTGGTTTCTTATTGTATATTATTTGCACCTACATAAGAATGTTAGTTTAAGTGTGTGCCTAAATATTTCTATAAGAACATTGAGAGTGAGTGTCTCTATGTGCCTTACTTGTGCCAATGGTGGGTATGTGAGTGTGTGAGCATGCGAAACAATGTATGTGCACTCGAAGACATAAACACATGTATATGCCATGTTACTTACATGTATGATTAAGAAAGGAAAAAAGACTTGGAAAATGGATTTAAGCGTGCATTATGTACAACAGGTTTCTTCTTCTCGCTTTTTTAGGTTCCGGGAGGAAAGAGGGACAGGAGTCGACTACTGAGGATAGAGAGGGGGAAGACGGTAATAGAGATACCCATGCATTTAAGAGAAAAGGGCAGAAAACGTGTGTTTTTAGGAGGACATGAGGAAGAGAGGTTCAGAGGACTGCAAGGGACGATCCAGGTTATGAGGCTTGCTATCATACTCGAATTATTCCTCCTCAGCGGGTGGTTCAGATACATAGAAGTCCAGACAGGTATACATTGAGTATGTGCATACATGCAGATGAGAGACGATCAAAGGCATGGAAAAGGGAAACTATGCATCCTCGACATCTTTTTGTTACATGGATATATGTTCAACAATTATGTAGAGAGGGGATTTATGGAATAATGTTTGGGTGCTACTGAACATTGAAGAACACTACCTGGGATCAGAGAAGGGGAATCGTCTAGATGCAAAGGAAATAAAAGGGCAGTATAAGAAGATTGCAGGATGAAAAGGGGAAGGGAACTCCGAAGAGGAACGTTAGGAAAGAAGGGGCATAATAAGAAGAGGGAGATAGCTATTGGAGGAGGTCGGCAAGTTTGGAGAAAAGCTCTGTTCTTGAGAAGTGGATGGAGCCATCACCATAGTAGAAGAGGAATTTACTTTTCTTTCACTATTGTTTTCTATCCAAGACGGATGTGATCAACTGCTACGAAAGGGGGAAAGATTTCAACCAAAGGAAATCCATACTCAAGCTATGAGGAATTTGAAAAAGGCACTCTTAGAGGCTCCATTGCTTAAAAAGCCAACTACACTCATAATAAACCAATTTACATTACTATAGATACAAGTCCAATAGGTAAAGGTTGGGTAATTGGCCAAAAGATGAGCAGGGGAAAATATATGCCATTCCATTTGGAGCTAAGGTGTTGAATGCTCACTCAAGAGTCTATCCTCATATCAAACGAGAACTCTGGCAGATAGTGAGTGCACTAAAAAATGATAAAGAGGACTTAATTAGAGTGAATGTAGTAGTGGAAACAAATTGTTTTCCATTGTCAAGTATGATCATGAACTATTCCACTAGGACATCACTATGCTATGATGGATAGCATTACCTTACTCAATGCATAATAATATAACGTATTCTGGGAGATGATCCCGAGAGATGTACTCCTTTTTGGACGGATATAGTGGTTATAACCAAGTACGAATGGCGGAGCAGGACATTCCAAAGACAACATTCATAACAAATTGGGGCATCTATGCGTGTGCAGTGATGTGGTTTGGTTTGTGAAATGCTCCAAGTACGTTTCAGCGTTGTATGCAGGAAGTTTTCTCTCCCTATCTAACTACATTCATGAGAGTTTACTTGGATGATTTCTCCTTATCCGGCGATACTTTGGCACATCTGTATCATTTACGGTGCTGTTTTTCAAAGTGTCGAGAATACCGGTTGTGTTTAAACCCCAATAAATTGGTTTTTTCGGTATCTTGCGGAAAGCTGCTAGGGTACATCATTTCAAAACAGGGGATCCAAGTTGATCCTGATAAAGTTAAGGTGGTACTAGATGCACCTGTTCCTAAGACACCCAAAGAAGTGATGCGCTTTTTGGGACAAATCCGGTGGCATGGGCACCATTTGCGGTGGCTTGCTCATTTGGCCACACCCGTCAATCGATTGATAACCAGTACTCCTCGCCAGTTTGAATGGACTGAAGCATGTGAGCTCTCGTTCGATCTGTTAAAATCACTGTTAACGTAGGCACCTATTTTACAAGCGCCAAATTGGGAACTCCCATTTCATGTCTTTGTGGATATGTCCGACATTGCCATTGGCAGTGTGCTGATGTAGCAAACGGAGAAATGGTTCCGTCTAGTGTATCATGCGAGTCGCATATTAGCTTTGGCAGAGCGAAATTATTCTGTCACCAAATGTGAATGTCTTGGATTAGTGTATTCGGTGAAGAAATTCCCGCATTATTTACTGGATGCCGTTTCACCTTCCATGTCGATCATGCAGCCTTAGTGTACCTTGTTCGTCAAACATCTAGGAGGAAGGTTAGCAAGATGGGTATTGTTGCTCCAAGAATTTGATTATTCAGTAGTACATCAACCAGGGTCGGCACACGCGCTTGCTGACTTTTTATCTCGGTTGGATTTCGGTGAACTTTCAGAAGGAGTTGATGATACCACACCCGCTATCTATGCAACTGAGACTGTACATGACGATCAGCAAGAATTGCCATTACCCTCCTCCTACTATGACACTTTAATGCTTTTCTTGACCAGTGGATGTCCTCCCAACATGACCACTCCTGCTGCTCGACGAAAACTGGCCATGTATAGTTGACAATTCCGACTAATTGTAGGGCAGTTATATGATATGGAAATGAGCAAAAGATGGCTTGTAACCATGCCAAGCCTCATATGGAGTCATAGATTTTAGTGCTTTTGTGGGACACTTATTGAATACATATGCTACACACATAATAGTCTCAAGCCAAAAGCTATGTGGTAAATCCTGACTTTTGACCATACACCTAGTCATCTCCATGCGAGACATGTTCTTTCTTTCTCCAACTCCATTTTGTTGATGTGTATAAGGCACTTTACATGAATTTTGTATTGCACGCTTAGCCAAAAATGCATTAAAATTAGAAGAGATTACCCCCCATCAGAATGAAGGTTTCCCAATTTACATGCTGATAGATCTTTAGCCATAGCCAAAAACTCTTTAAAGCACACAAACACTTTGTACGTTTCTTTGAATGGATAAACCCATGCATGCCTAGAAAAATCATCAATGAAAGTCACAAGGTAAAGGTAGTTCCCATAAGAAGGTGGCTACATAGAACTAGAGACATCGGTATGAACAAGCTACAATTTATGAGCAACTGTAACTTAACAATCTTTAGGGAAGGAAGAATGCTGAATTTTGCCCAAACTATAACCTTCACATACATGTTTACAAGGTGCCTCAATTTTGGGCAAAGAGGAAACCATATCAGATTTTTGCTTTCAGATGACCAAAGCGTGCATGTCAAAGCTTTGCATCTGAGATAGCATGAGAGTCTTGCACTACACATGCTGAATCATTCACATATTTTACATAGTCTATGAGCTTGTACATCCAACCACATAAAATGTTAGAAATAATATTAACATTGCCATTTGAGCGATCTTGAACTACACATCTATCATCAATAAATTTGACAACCATGCCAATCTTGGCTAATGCTAAAATTGAGAATAAATTTTCTTGATCCCTGGTACATATAAAGCATCTCACAATGTGAAAGAAATACCACCAATAGTACTCAAAATGATCAAGTTGTGTTGCCATGTAATATGTTTGGTTGCCCCACTATCAAAGTACCGAACATCTGAGTCTACTCCAGATGTACACTGGACATGAGAAGATGGTTTGTAGCTACATACAGTAGTAAACAACAATTCTTCATTCTACACAAGATTAACAGACTCTATTTATCATGAGTAGGAACAAGTGGTATTGCATGGTTAAGTTAGGATATATAATGGTATTTTATGCATGGGATTAAAATAAAAATTTTCCATCTTGAAACTATAAGCTATCATATATAACGTAAGTGCAATTAAAAACATATGGCACACACATGAGAGACTTGAGGACGATCTCGAGGGGCTTGTTGCTCAAAAAGCTAATACCTTTGGAAGTTTGTGTTAATACTTGGAGGATGTTTTTTATACTTATGAAACCTTCATTTAAGTGAAAATGACAAATTAGGAGATGGAAATAGAACTAGTTCATTAGATTAAGCTAGAGTGGTTTTGCGTGTCATGAGAAAAGCTAAAACTAGAACAACTAAAATTTTGTAAGAACAATAGATTGAAAATATTTGATAACATGATGATGCTAATTTTCCTACTCTCAATGGTCAAAGGACTGATGTGTAGTGCATGGTTTTCATGCCATATAGGTTTCTTATGCATCATCATGTAGCATGGTCCTATATGTGCATACTATGGAAACGTTATCATGAAAAACGTTGAGATGCCCTATCTTAAAAAATAAAAAGCACAAAATTGGTTGTTTTTAAGGTGGTTGAAACCTGTTCTACCTCTAGTTCCTGGTTATGGTCCTCTTCAATATGTATGGTGGAAGGGTTTCTATAACATTGATGGTTTTTTTTCCTTAGGATTTGTCAAAATGTGGTGTAGTCATTCTTGTTGAGTCCTTTGGTCATTTCCTTTATCTTAGACCTTTTGTCCTTGATGTACTTTGTTAAGATTATAGCTAACCCTTTCACACTTTCACTTATCTTTTGGAATGGCATTTTGTTCATCCGAATATATTGATGGTGTGAAGTTTCTTCTTTCGTTTACCTACTCCTTCCTTTCTCTTGGTTGCTCCATAATGTGATTTCCACGTACCTATGAGTGGACATAATGTTGCATTTCCATGGTGGGCCCACATCATGAGTGTCCTTAAATACATTCCTTTCGAGGATCTATTGTGACCTTAAATACAAATATCTTCTTTGGCTATTGCTTTTGAGGATGCATTCGTATTCATTGGAGCTTTCTTTGCTATGTATATTTTACTCCTCCTTCTTTACCCTTGCCTCTCTTATCATGATTTAATCCTAAGGAAATATCTTAGGAAAAAAGAGATCTTTGCTCAATGATGATGGGAAATAGAGGATTATTCTTCATGTATAACAAACAATTCATCATGTATGTTCTTTTTTTTGTGTATGATTTCGTGCAATGCTGATGACTGTTCATGCAAATGGTTTAGTAGAGATCTTACTATTGTTTTCTTGATGTTGAGATCTACGAAGTATTGGACTAGCCTTATCCTAGTATTATGGATTATGTCATGCCATGGTCATCATAGACAAGGAAAAATACCAAATCTATAGTTTTACCAAGAACTATGACCAATGAAGCCTTTAAAATGCACCTTTTGTGTGCACATTCCATGATTATGAGGTAGGCTTCCCTGGGTTCTATTCTACTTATTTTTTTTTAACAATGGGGAGTCAGATAAAATAGCACCTTATTGGATGTTTCATCTTGACCATTACCTTAAGGTGCGTATCACTTATGCACCATCAAAAAATTCATAACTAAAGATTATATCACCTCATTGATGAAATGGGTACACTATTACTCAAAATTTTGATAGCTAAACCAAAATTTGGGAATATTAGTTCAAAGTACAATTAATAGTGGTTTAAGTATCATTTTTCATTATATATGGGCATTGACATCTCAAAGGGCCAGTGATGGGTTTGGATACTTACGAAGCTTGAATGCAACTTAATAAGGTGGTCAAGCAATGGTGATCAACACGTTCCTTTTTTATTCTATCATTTACTTCTTAGCATCATGGAGGCCTAATGATAAGGGGAGGCAAAAGACGGAAAGAAAATGTAGAGATTTCCTTTGGACAGTGGATTCCAATGGGAGAGGAGTGCCAAGAATCAAATGGGAAATTGGCTCTAGCTTGAAGGATGTTGGTGGTTTGGGCATTCTTGACTTGGAATCAATGGCCAACAATTTGGTAGCTAAATGGTTGATGTAAGCTTGGAACAACAAGGAATCGACTTGGGTTAATCTTATTTTCATAAATAGAAACCTCCTTACCTTGCTGGTATCCCCAAATGCAAAGAACACAACTAAATCAGTCTCTAGTTCTATCCCTACCTCATCATCTCTAAGGGATTGGATCTTGTGTGCTCCTTGTGAAAGGCTGGAACAAAACCAAGCCCTTATGTATCATCATCAAGGATTGGAAATGTGCTTTGGGTATTAGAAAAAACATGAGTCTATTTAGTTCCTGATTTTTTGTATCGCCAAAGTAGAAGAAGAACATCTCAGTAGCGCTAAGAAACTCTAGAACAAAGGTTTTTAGTAGTGGAAATACCTCTAGAACCAAGATAGAAGACACTCGGTCATATTGAGTACATTGACCCAAATCTAAGAGTGGACTATGGTGAGTGGTGTCTGCTAAGACACATAATAAATGCTTGGGATTACTCAAAGGCTCGCCTCCTAATTGGTAGTGTGTGGCCACATTTAGAGGGTTTGAGATGGAGAATGGCGAAATAACTCCAAGAATCAATAGAATTATTTTAATGTGGAGAATCCTCCATAGGAGGGTCTATAACAATGTCAAAGCCATAAAGATCTATGGTGGTCCCCCTTGGTGTAAGTGATGCTTGAGTGGTAGAGAAGATTTGGGTCATCTTTTCTTCTCTTGTCCTAAAGGCATTTGTCTCTCAGAAAACATCACATCAGCAAGCTCTTATTGACACATAATCTTATTAAGTAGAAGGAAGTCGTGCTCGTGGAAGCAATTGTATGCTCTTCAGCCAACATGTCCATCAGCATCAAATGTCCAACCTCCTTTTTCTTTCCCTCTTTTGCAGCGAGTTTTGGACAAGTCTTTATGATATGATCATTCCCTTTACAGTAGTTACACTTTTCTGATTTCTTCTCATCTTTATCCTGGTTCTTCGAATATGCAACATTTGCAAATTTTTGCTTACTAGTAGAAGAGCTCCATTTTCCTTTGCCCTTCTGACTAGCCAGGAAAGCTTGATCTGCAACACGCATAATGGACCTGTTCTGCTTGGACTGATCTTCCTGCAACAGAACAAAAATTAACTCCTCAAATGATAAGGCATTCGGATTGCCTTTCATCATCAACCGAAGAGTAGAAGCAAAACTCTGATATGAATCAGGAAGACCATTCAGAACGGTTTGCACAAGTGAGCTATCTGGTATAACCTCATCAGCAGAAATCAACTGTTCCATCAAATCTTTGATCTTCGTTAGAAAACTGTCCATAGAATCACCTTCATTCATGTGCTCACTCTCCAACTGTTTTCGGAGGTAAGCAACACGAGCCTCATTCCTAGCTTGGTACAATGTGGTAAGTGTATCCCAAGCATCCCTAGCTGTTTTGCAAGAGCGAATATCGACAGACAAAGCTATCAATGCATGTGCCTGGGCATCTCTGCCATCCCAATGAATCTGCTCTACAGTAGGTGCAACAGAAACAGCAGCACGGACAAGAATCTGCGGAATATCATCTTCAACACCATCTTCATCAGCTCCAGCACCTGTATTTGTAGTACCTGTCGTTACAGGTGTAACAGGACGTCTTTCAACACCCTGCACAATGTTCCACAATCCTTTTGCAACCAAAACATGTCGCATCATATAAGCCTATAATGGGTAGTTGGTACCATCCAACTTATCCTCAACAACCAACATACGGAATACATCACTGCTTTCAGCCATGGCCGATGACTAAAATACCTTTATGTAGAAAATTGACTATATCTCAAAAAGTTGAACAGAACTGCCTAGACGAGTTTTGCTAGACCTGTAGCAGACTTCGAGACGCTTAAACTTGCGAACACAAACTGGTATATACCTTTGGCACAAAAAGACGAAATAGCCTGCACAAGCGCTGCGATAGTGCGTTCGGAGGCCGAAACAAGCTCAGATCGTGATTTTGGCACCAGAGAGCGAAGATGTTTTGATCTCGGAAACACCCTAAGTATGCTCACCAAAATTTGTACGATTCTGAGACTGCAAACGGAGGAGTGTCGACGGTGCCCTAGATGAAGCGAGGACCTGCTCTGATACCAATTGTTGGAGATAGACGCCTGCGGAAGCACGCGAACAACACAAGGAGGAAGAAGAAGCTTGGAGCACAAACACACAATACTGAATGTATTACTAGAGAATGTACAAAGATAAGTAGCCCATTAGGGCAATAGGCGTATATACAAGCTGCGGAAAAAAACCTCTAAAGAGGGAAAAAAGTGCCCCGGCAGTCCTAGGGTGTTCACACACATCACTACCTAAACATATCAACAAATACAAGGAGGATTATGCCACAAGTAAGAAGGAAGATCAAGAGGCATACTTCACCAACAAGAAGCAAATCCGGATAGTGAGTACTGGATTCTCAAATCGATTGTCCAAGACTTATACGTGAAGGAAGCAATTACTCCAAGAGGTAAACTCCCACTAGAGTTCCCACATCATTGTGCTAAAACGTATAATGAGAAAAAGCAAGAGGGAAGAAATGAAAAAGTTAAGGAAAAGATCCCTTGTCAGAAGGAAAAAGAAGGTCCTCAATGAAAGTGCTCGTCCTCAATTTTCGAGGTCTTATTGACACATAATCTTATTAAGTAGAAGGAAGTCGTGCTCGTGGAAGCAATTGTATGCTCTTCAGCTCTATGGAATCCTAAAAGCCTTTGAACCTCATCAAGATCTTATTGACACATAATCTTATTAAGTAAAAGCAAGCCATGCTTGTGGAAGCCATTGGATACTCTTCCACTCTATGAAAGCCATATAGTGTCATTGACACATAATCCTATCTACCATATAGTGTTAAACTTAGAGAGCGAACATGCTTAGAAAGAAATGAACCCCTAGTGAGAGGGATCAAAAGGTTATAAACCTTCTTTCTAAGTCTCTCTACCTCACTTATTGCTTTTTTCTTTTCCTTTTTATAATTAAAAGCGCGCATTTGCAAGAGAGAATGTAAATTTCTACTTTTACATTACACGGTTGGACTTTCCACTTCACATTCAATAGCTGTGAGACACATAATTTTGCAAAATAACCATGAATTTCAACTCAAAAGCCAACATGTCCATCAGCATCAAATGAGCTATATAGTTGAAGCTTGCTCAATACGATTCTTTACGTAATGTTCAATTTTGTTTTATGGACATGAGAAATGCTGAAAGTCAATAAAAGGAAGTTGTTGTCTAGCAGTCTAGCTTTGATGGTTGTCTCTGTTGCCTCTCTTTTTTCTTTGGCGGGGTGGGGGAAAGAGTTCAATCTCTATGGGTTGCACTTGTTGTTCAGCTCATCATCCTTAGGACAAGATAGTAAATGGTGCGTTTCAAGGATGTCACTAGTTGCCTTTGGGCATTCTCAATGGACCCTATCGATTGTAGCAAAGGCCATGTTTGATGTGGTTACTGTTTCAATAGTTCAAGCCAATCTCTTGGTCTAGCCTCAGGGCCATATTTTCCCAATTCCTATCCTCAGAGAGCCTTTGGGCTCTATTCATCCCTAGTAAGTTCTGGGTGTTCTACCTTTGGTTTATTACATTCGAAGGTCCCATGGATTCTTTCCTTTCATTGTATAGTCACACTTTCAATCACTTAAGCCTAGGTAAACATAGATTGTAAAATAGAATTCCTCATGTAAAATATGAAACGAGATTGCCAACATGGACAGATATCTCCTTCTCAACTTTTGAGTTTCCCCCTTGTTGGTGTCGTTGAGGACCCCGATGATACGATGTTTTGTCTGTGTATGTATTTCCGATGTGTGTGTGTAAGAGAGAGAGAGAGAGAGAGAGAGAGAGAGAGAGAGAGAGAGAGAGAGAGAGAGTTACTTTTGTGGCAAAGAGATACGAAATATTCTCGCTTTTCATGTATTGGTGATGCGACATGGGAGAATCCAAAGATAATTTTTTATAATACTTAATCAATACTTTATCCCTATAAAGATAATTTAAAGAATAAAATCAATACTTAATCCCTATAAAGATAATTTTGTATAATAAAATCTTCTTACAAATATCTACTATTCAAACTTTATTAGATCACATTGAGTTGACTCCTTCAAGATAAATAAAGCGGAACTCTGAAATACAAAAAGCTCATGTTCAGAGATTCATATAAGAAACAAAAACTGTTTTGAGATAAGTAGAGAGTCCATGTTAGTAACAGAAAAAAATTGCGCTGTCTTTCATAATGTTAAGCCAGATGTTTGCTTTTTCTATTATAATAATTCATAAAGTAATAATGATTCTCCTATAGCTTATAATAATAAGATAAATAAACAAATAAAACTTCAACTGCAATGTGAGATACAGATTTCCACAGCTAAAAGTAGAGGTTGTGAATCTTTGGGGAGAATAAATCAAATAGCACTACATCCTATAGTCTGAAAAGCTTCTGATAAAGAAGGAGATGGGATAAATAAAGTAGGCATGAAGATGATGCTAATAGACATAATATCATACAAATAATCTTTTACAATTAAGAATAGTATCATAGAGATAAATAATTTGATATTTGGATACAAAATCTGCATGGTGTCAAGATAAATGCATGAAAATCTGATAGATAACACCAAAGAGCCCTTATTAATTTAAATTATTATAGCAACATTTCTTCATGTGTAGAGATGATGAGATAATAATAATAAAAAAAATTAACATGAAAAATTAAATTATTATAGCAACATTTCTTTTAATATTTATTACAGTAGTGTCATAGGTTTGCTTCATAATAAAATTCCCATGGTATGGAACCATTAAAAAATACAAATCATGATCATTAAATTAGCAAATAAAGATTTCCACCTTAAAGAATGTTAAATTCTTCAACATTTAAAGGTTAAAATAAGTTCATTAGTGTGGGATTAGGGCTAATTTTTCTCAATCAACCTGCTTGATGCATTGTACTGTAAGTCACATCTTACACGGCCATCCAACGAAGAATTTTACCCTCTACAAGATAAAATAATAGCATGATATACACATACAGCATCACGTCCAAACTCTTATACTTATGAGCGGATGGATTTTGATCCAACATTTCTTTTCTTTCCATGTTATGGGCGACATGCATTTTTATCTTAGATAACAAAGTAGCCTTCAAAGGTCAAGCTTCTCTTTTCAGCACCATGATGATGGTTACAACAATAATCTTAAAAATCGCATACTCATTTTCCATCTATGCTTCACTATAAAGTTGGACATAACAAGGAATTTAGGACATCATATTTTCATTTGGAATCATTTTACTAGATGAATTAGTTTGCTAAGTGATCATAGATAGCGGAAAGAGTCTAAAAAGAGAGGAAGGAAGAAAGACTAAACACAGAAGAGTTTCAATGGCATGCTCTAGAAGAGAAGGAAAAAAAGGCATAAATTCAAGACAAAAAATAGAAACGAGAGAAGTAGTAAGAGGTAGATAGACAGAGATAGAGAGAGACTCACAAAAATAGATAGAAGCAGTTGTAGCATCCAAGACAACCCATTTTTTGCATCATTAAACAAGTCAATGCCATCAATGAATGTGAACAAACACAAGAAAAAAAATCTTGACATTCTTTTCAAAACCATAATCATCCATTTCGACAATCAATCATGGCCTTCTACAATCATATACCCATTATGTAGTCAATGACTTGATCATTAATATTTGTGGAAGTTTGTTTTTCCTTATGTAAAGCTCATGGTTCTCATGTATGGAAATCTCCACATTACCGACATAAAAAGTTTCAAGAAACTTACTATCCATAGCATCCTCATTGATTGTGCATATGATATTCATCAAATAAATTTGTGTGCCACCAAAGTGCAAAGAATTTATCTCGGTAAGCTAAGAGACTTCTCAGTCCAATCAATTGAAGAAAAGGGAGACAACAACCAGGAATCCAACTAGAAAAGACATCTTCCTTTTCCTCAAAATTTGAGGCAGAAGTTTTCCCATTTCACCTAAAATAAAATAGAAAGTTTCCATTTTCATCAAATTTTAAAAGGCATAAAGTTAAAATAATGGGTCTTTATTCATGGGCTCTGGCACAAAACCACAATCACATGCAAATACATATTCTCAGACATGAACAACTTAAGTATATATATATATAACCACATATGCATATCATGTGAAGAGATGGATAAGTATGTGTTTGAAGATGAAGAGGTGTTGCAAAATCCTTGATCTACACCAGCCAAATGAACTCCAGAAGTATATGGTGGGCCCTTTTAGCTTGCCAATGGATGTATTAGACACCCTATGTACCTTGGAAGATCACTCTCAAAAAGATAGATCAAAACAGATAAGTTGGAGTTAGCTCAGAGGTGAAAACTTGCTATTCTTGGTTCATACACCTGTCTAGTGTTTTACATAATTCTCTGAGCACAACAGCAATTAGCTTAATTCCTCTTGGCAAAGTCTAGGTAACTTAAAGAGCTAACTTTCAAGAGTAATCTCATAAAAAATAATAAACCACACATTGAGAATGAGTTTTAACAAGTGATGACATCATCCCGATTTTCACGGGCTGCTACAGTTTGAGACCAGTGAGCAGAAAAATCAACATAACTCAAAATTTAGGAATCCAATGATTATGAAATTTTTATGGTTATACAAGACTAAAAGCTGAATCCAACAAGCTTTAAATCACTGAATTTGGATAAGTAACCACTGAGAAATGGCTCTGACAAGATGCGTGCAAAAGTCAAGTACATGACAGAGAAGTGAAGATGAACAGACCCTGTTGACTTCAAATGAACATAACTGAAGATTGCAACATCCAAATGACATGAAAATTTGTGAGCATATAGTAGACTTATAGAGCTAACTGTACCAAGTTACATCACTGAAAATGATGCACCAAGCTCAGAGAAAACATCTCTGCAAGCTGACTGAGAAAACTGAGAGTAATGGCAGTGAGTAGTACACTTCACAAGAACATGGAAAGATGAACTCAAATAATCATGAAAATGAAAGTATATTGCTTGTACAATACAATGACTTACTGATACATATGTGTGCCTTGTAATCACACCTTGATATGGCATAAAGCTCAGCTCTTGGAGGTCTTCACATAGGTCTCTCTAACCACGACTAAAACTGCCATCTATTTATAGTTGAGTTTGGGAGGCTAACTTCCCTCAATCACTCTCCAATCAATCAATGATTGATTTGATTCTCTACCTACCACAAATCACGAATTCGTGGCTTCTCTTTCCATTCTTGATCAAGTGGACTCAACCACTTAAGATTCTCTTACTTTTACATTAAGTAAACACTTCAAAAGTTACAAGAGGTAGTTCACAAGTGAACTTTACATAGTCTTCATTTTAAGGCTTTCTCTATGACTTTGTGGGACTCAAGCCATTACTTAGGCTTTTCATAGACTTGCTCCAACAGCTCCCCCTCAAGCCAAGCATGCTTGAGGTATTCAATCTTCTAAGATTACTTGCAAACCAATCATAGCCTTGAATTTGCAAAGCTTTGTACCATCCAATGCTTTGGTTAGAATATCTGCACATTGTTGATGAGTGGACACATCTGATATTTGAATCTCTTTGCTTAGAACCTTTTCTCGTACATAGTGATAATGAACTTCAATATGTTTAGTCCTTGCATGAAAAATAGGATTAGCAGCCAAATGAATAGAACTCATATTGTCACCAAAAATAGTTGGAGTTCCAAACTCCAATCCAAGAACTTTGAACAATGTCTTCATCCACATAGCTTCTTGAGTAGCTATGGCAAGACCTCTGTATTCAGCTTCAGTAGAAGAGAGAGCAACTGTGGGTTGCTTCTTGGATGACCATGAAATAAGCTTTGAACCTGCAAAGGTAAGATAACCTGAAGTGCTCCTTCTATCTTCCTTGGAGCCAGCCCAATCTGCATCAGAAAATAACTTCAAACCTAAATCAGATACATAAGGATAATAAAATCCTTCATTTATGGTTCCTTTGAGATACTTGAGAATCCTTTTGGCAGCATCCATATGTGGTTTCCTTGGTGTGTGCATAAATTGGCTTAGCACACTCACACTGTAACATATATCTACTCTTGTCAATGTGGCATAGTTGAGACTACCCACTAGACTTTGATATGATGTGATGTCCTCTATGAGTTCACCTTCATGTGAGCTCAATTTGTGATTGACCTCCATTGGAGTACCTGCAATCTTACAATCTTGCATCTTGAATTTTGCCAACATGTCCTTAATGTACTTTCTTTGAGTGAGAAACAAACCATGATCTTTGTAGACAACTTCCAAACCTAGGAAGTAGGTAAGTGAACCCAAATCACTTATCTTGAACTCTTCTCTCATCTGATCTTTGATCTTGTTCATACCATCTGCATCATTTCCTGTCAATATAATATCATCTACATATACACATAGGTAGATGACCTCGGAATTACTCTTTTTAATAAAGAGTGAAGGATCTGCCTTGCTTGGTTGAAAGCCTTTGTCCTGCAAGAATGAAACAAGCCTAAAATTCCAAGCTCTTGGAGCTTGCTTGAGACCATACAGTGCTTTGTTAAGTTTACACACATAATCAGGATAAACTTGATTCTCAAAACTAGGTGGTTGTGCCATATATACCTCTTCTATTATCCAACCATTCAAGAATGCAATCTTTACATCTAGTTGAAGTATCTTCCAATTCTTGGAAGAGGCAATACTAAGCAAAACCCTAATAGTAGGCATCTTTGCCACAGGAGAGAAAGTCTCCTCATAATCAATTCCCTGAGTTTGTGCAAAGCCTTTTGCCACAAGCCTTGCCTTATACCTGTTAATTGAACCATCAGAATTCTTCTTGAGTTTATAGACCCATCTTGAGCCTATTACCTTCATGGATGAAGTCTTGGGCACCAAATCCCAAGTGTTGTTTTCCTCAAGTGCTTCAATCTCTTCCTTCATTGCATGCTTCCATTCTGTTTTTGCTTTGGCCTCTTCGAATGATAATGGCTCCTCTTGGTTTATGTCCTATGCTATGTAGATAGAATGTTTAGTTACTAATGAGGTGTCAAACCCATACCTTTCTGGTTTTTTCTTTTCCCTCATAGATCTTCTTAGGCCATGATGTGATGATTCTGCCTCATGTCCAAGTTCTTGCAATTTTGCTTTACCTTTAGACTTCCATGCTTTGATCTTTTCCATGTGAGATTCTTCATCATCCTCTGAGGTGTCTTGTTCTTCAATCTTTGATTGTTCTCTACCAAGCTTTGGAAAATCTTCTTCAAGATCATATGGTAAATTGATCTTCCTGCATGAATCTTCATACCATGAATTGTTCTCATCAAAAACTACATCTCTGCTTACCAAGAATCCTTTGTTGGTAGGGTTGTATAACCTGTAGCCCTTTTGATTGTTGTCATATCCAATAAATACACACCTTTCTGCCTTTGGATCCATCTTGCCTCTAACCTGTGAAGGAACATGAGCAAAAGCAATACATCCAAAAATTTTACAATGATCTAAGATTGGTCTTCTTCCATTCCAAGCCTCATATGGAGTCATCCCATCAAGGGATTTTGAAGGCAACCTGTTAATCAAGTAAGTGGCTATAGATACAGCCTCAGCCCATAAATAATTAGGTAAATGCTTTTCATTTAACATAGACCTTGTAGCTTCAACAATTGTCCTATTCCTCCTTTCTGCCACTCCATTTTGCTCAGGACTGTACCTTGTAGTTACCTCTCTTTTGATTCCTCTTTCTTGAAGAAAAGAATCAAACTCATGGGAGAAGTATTCTCCCCCTCCATCTGACCTTAGCCTTTTTAGAGATTTACCTGTTTGATTCTCCACAAGAGCCAAATATCTTTGAAACATGAAAAAACTTCATCTTTGTGTTTCATAAAGAATAGGATAGTCCATCTGCTGCAATCATCAATAAAGGAGACATAATACCTTGATTCAGATATTGAAGCTTCCTTGCTAGGTCCCCATACATCTGTATGAACCAACTCCAAGAGATCTCCATGCATATAACCTTTCTTCATGAATGGTAACCTGTGAGACTTTCCAAATTGACATGCACTACACTTATAAATCATATGTTGTTTTGACAAGTTAGGAAGTCCAAGTACACTTTGGTCCCTGCAAATTTGCTTTAATGACCTTTCACCAATATGTGCTAACCTTTTGTGCCATACTTCCAATTCTGTGAGTGTCTGACTACCATAATTAAAGAGAGCAATGTTTCTAGTGTCCTGTAATTCAAATGTGAACAATCTACCTGTCTTTTCACCTTTTGCAATTTTTTTGAATCCTTGACTTGGATCTTCAACAAATGCTCCTGCCTTTGTGAACCTGACTTGCAACCCTTTCTCTACTATCTGCCCAACACTTATCAAATTCTTTGTAATGGTAGGGACATAGAGTACCTTACTGAGTAGGTTGATGTTTCCATCAGGTGCTTTGACATTGCCTATTTTCTCCATAGGATGTTTTGTATCATCTCCTGTTTGTACCTCATGCTTATTCCTTGGATCTTCTAAATCTGATAGGAGTGCCACATTTCCTGCCACATGATTTGAACAACCTGAATCTATGTAGAAAACATGCTCATGAGATTTACCTTGTGGCATAGCCATGTTCATGATCAATAATGAATCCTCTTTGTTTGAGTCTTCTGTGTAGTTATTGTAGTCTCTCCTTCCTTTGTAGCCTCCTTGATAGTTTGAAAGATTGTAGTTGTTGTAGTTGCCATGGTAGTTGTTGAACCTTCCTCTTGAGTAGCCATAACTTCCTCTATTATATCATCTTCCTCTTTGATTCCTGGAATTCCTAAAGCAATTTTCAGTTGTATGATTAGTTAATCCACAAATAGAACATGAGTTGGAGTCTTGGGATCTCCCCCTGCATTGTCTACCTCCTCTTCCTCTACCTCTGCCATGTCTTCCTCTACCTGCATAGTTAGCTTGATATGTACCTGCTTCATCATCCACTTTCTTTGCCTTTCCTTTGTTATCTTTGGACTTGCTTTTATCAATGTATAAAGCTGAAGATTGATTACCTTTAGAGCTTTCTCCATTTTTGATAAGCTTTGCCTCTTGAGTAAGTAGTTGTCCAATGAGTGTATTGAAATCAGGTACATGCATGTCCATGTACAAATCCATAGCTGTGGTGAATGCTTCCCACTTGTCATCTGCCTTCAAGCCATTGATGACCTGCCTTACAATTTGTTCTTCATCTATTACCTCTCCAATGCTTCCCAACTGATCCGCTATGTCCTTGAGCTTTGTGACAAAATCAGTCACATTTTGTTTCCTTAAAGGCTAATGCTTCAGAAACCACAAATCAATCATTCACAACATATAGAAGTTAAACTAGCCATGAGATCCATTGAGAGTTTGATGAAAATAACAAAGCTGATAAAACCATGACTTTCTACATAGATATGACTAAGAACTTCAACTGATCATAACACCATGAATATAGCACCAAATTGAGTGATTCAAGTGCCTATTGCATGCCATTTTTCTTGTAGTATTCAAATATGATATTATAAATCACTTATCTTGGGTGTAAAAACTGACATGCTTACTTAGAAATCAGACAACGTTCTTCAAATCATGAAAACTCTAAGTTAGAGCACATAACACTCAAAATAGATTTCACAGATAAGTTCCAACACCATCCACTACTGAATGATCAACCAGAAAACACATAATACATCACACGAGATATATCACAAAGGAATCAAGATGAAGAAGAAGTTGGACAGCCAAGGAAAGCTCTATTCCTCAAAAGGGGAAGTTACAAATGAACCAAGAATCCCTTCTCTTCATATTTTCCTCCTTATATACTAAGTACTAAAACACCATGATTTTTTTTTTCCTTTCTTGTCTCCAGAGCTATTTTAAGACTTTTTGATAGACGAAAGGAGCTCTAATACAACTCAAGGAAGATGCTTCTTGAGTTTTACAAAATTTTGAGCTTTTACAAGCTATATTTTGGCTATATACAAGGAAGAAGTGCTTGCTATATTTACTCCTTCAACATCCTTCCCCTCATAAACCTTTTGATGTCCTCATGAAAACTTCTATGTACATTCCCTTGGCTTTCGATTTCTTGTGAATCATAATTGCTACTATGTATCTCTTGGAGCTTTATGTATTTTTGTCTTTCTTCAGAATTGATGTTATGTACAAGTTCTATCATTGCCTTTTCCCAATTGTCAGCTACCTCTAGAGAAACTAATATGTTTTTGCATATGATATTCCAAAAATATGCTCTCAGATTTCCTTGGCTAGCCACCTTGTGGAGGACCTGCTAACTTGGCAAAATTTAGCCAGATCTTAGAAATTTGTCTACTTCTTCTCCACTCCCAAAAGGTTGGCCGATCCCGTCTTTGGGCACATGTACAATATGTTGGGTTCAATCGAAGGCTGATTGGGGCCTCTCTCCATACATGTCGGCATTCCTTGTGTTTTGCCAAAAATTTCCTCCTCCATCGAGGGTTTACTTTATGGAAGGATTCTCTTGACAAAAAAGAATGACTATCAAAATATTCTAGGAAGTAGTCTCGCTCCTTGCTGAAAATGTCAATTTGATATTCTTTAACAGATTCACGTAGATATGATAAGGTAACATCTAGGATATCAAAATTCGATAGTTTCTGAATGGGTTTTTTTATTTTTTGAAGTAAAAATCTAATAAGTTTTGATTCATATCTTTCGTATAACTCTTTTATGTATCAGATCCTATTATTTCTATCTACAAGTAATGTACATTATGGTTCAATTTGCTCTTGATCTAGATTATCAGATGGTACGTTCACATCCATTTCGTTTTTTCTCTAATCAATCTTTCCATTCTTTGGATTCTTTGCTCCCAATCCTTTATTCTATGAAAATCCTTTCTATATTCTGTTTGTATCGTTGAATTTCCTCTTGAATCTGCATCTTAAACCTTTGATGGTCCTCAACCATCTGTTTTACTTGAAACATCAGGCTTATGATATTTTCCTCATCTTTATTTCTATTTTCAAGCTCTCCCTGAAGTCTCTAATTTTCATTTTTTAGTTCTTGTATCTCCTTTTGCAGTTCTTTAACTCTCTTCGACTCTTCATTGCCCTGCCTAGCTGCGCAACTATCAGGATCTTGCATAGATAGTAGTTCCTCATTATGCTCCTTGACTTTCTTAAAAGATGACTATAATATATTGTATTTTCTTTTGTGATTTTCTATATCTTTGTCTTTTCCTTGATACTCTTGCTCCCTCCTTTGACATTCCTCCTATAGTATTTTCACTTTTGACTCTTTATTTTGGATTCATATCTGATATTTCTTCACCTCTTGTTATGTAGCTACACATCTTGCTTGGCTTCCCTTTAATTCTTTGTCTTTTTCTTGTAACTACTTATCCATTTCTGACCTCATAGTCTAATTTTCTTCATTCATATCATTGATTTTCTTTGCTTGCACTACCACTTCTTGGGTCATTTTCATAATTTCCTCTTGAAGAGAAGCATTATCTTCAAAGAGAGATTGATTTTGATTTTGCAACTTTATTGCTTGTTCTTTTTCTTGGATGTGTGATGGAATCTAATCCCCCAAATTTGCACATTAGAAGTGAAATGAACTCAATACCTAGGTCCCTTCATACAACTTTTATGCGACCCTATAGAAAAACTCTGCTTCACATGCCTTACACTGATCCAAATCAATTAAGATTTTAGCCACACTTAGTATGGTTCATAAGCTTTCCAAGAAGCTATAGAACACCGCAAATGGATCTGTTTGGGTCAGTCAACAATTCTGTACAAGACAAACTATGCAAAGATGAACGATACGTAGAAATTAGGGTTATAGAGATACACCGAATCTCTACACACAAAATTGATTTGAAGAAGCCCTCTTAGGGAAAGTAAGACACATATATAAGCCACAGAATGCACTTTAAATGTCTTGAATTGGATATTTTTTGGTGCAAATGATTCCAAGCCTACATAGTTAGACAATTAGAAATCACTTCATATAGTCATTTAAAGTCACATATGAATATTCCCTTGTAAAAAGCATTTACTTTTATCCTTGTAAAAGTGCATAGCACTTACTCTCACATGGAGTTAGGAGGAATCAAATCACGAATCACTTGTTAGGTTATTGATGAGAAAGCAAGTCCTAAAGTTTAGGATTCACTTTATGGTGAGAGTTTGAATTTGAATTCAAAAAATGGCTCCAACTCTAGCTATAAAAATGGATCAAAATCTCGTGTGATATGAGCTCAATTTGAAGATCATTTGAGAGGGATCTTTATTTCTTATTGAGATCATTATATAGCTCCATCACTACCCTTAGATTTTGCACTTATACATTGCCAATGTCTTTGTAACTCTATGCGATTTAATACATATACATTGATCACATCTCTACTTCATTTCTCTATCATGTTCAACTCAGAATGGTGAACTTCTCAAACTTGGTTCTCAGTGCATGCTTGATCATTTGATGTGACTTAAAGTGGTATAAATTCTTCATAGTGTCTCTTTTATTGCTATAAAGTTTCATTGTCATTGCTTTACTCAATCTCTAGATATCTTCAAAACTCTGCTGATTGGTCTACATATTATTGAAGCCCAAAAATGTTGGGATGCTCATTGATTTGCTAAGCATAATTCTCATAGTACACTTGATCATTTTTAATGAAATAACTTGTGATTGGTAGCTACATAAGTCAATTAGATACTCCCAAAAGGAATTTGATCAGTTGCTAGCAGGTTAAGAGCATTGTTCATTTTACTAAGTAGGTGTAAAGCCAAAATGACTATCAAAATATTCTAGGAAGTAGTCTTGCTCCTTGCTGAAAATGTCAATTTGATATTCTTTAACAGATTCACGTTGATATGATAAGGTAACATCTAGGATATCAAAATTCGATAGTTTCTGAATGGGTTTTTTGATTTTTTGAAGTAAAAATCTAATAAGTTTTGATTCATATCTTTCATATAATTCTTTTATGTATCAGATCCTATTATTTCTATCTACAAGTAATGTACATTATGGTTCAATTTGCTCTTGATCTAGATTATCAGATGGTACGTTCACATCCATTTCGTTTTTTCTCTAATCAATCTTTACATTCTTTGGATTCTTTGCTCCCAATCCTTTATTCTATGAAAATCCTTTCTATATTCTGTATGTATTCTTGAATTCCCTCTTGAATCTGCATCTTAAACCTTTGATGGTCCTCAACCATCTGTTTTACTTGAAACATTAGGCTTATGATATTTTCGTCATCTTTATTTCTATTTTCAAGCTCTCCCTGAAGTCTCTAATTTTCATTTTTTAGTTCTTGTATCTCCTTTTGCAGTTCCTTGCCTTTCTTAAAATATGACTATAATATATTGTATTTTCTTTTGTCTTTTCCTTGATACTCTTGTTCCCTCCTTTGACATTCCTCCTATAGTATTTTCACTTTTGACTCTTTATTTTGGATTCATAACTGATAGTTCTTCACCTCTTGTTATGCAGCTACACATCTTGCTTGGCTTCCCTGTAATTCTTTGTCTTCTTCTTGTAACTACTTATCCATTTCTGACCTCATAGTCTTATTTCCTTCATTCATATCATTGATTTTCTTTGCTTGCACTACCACTTCTTGGGTCATTTTCATAATTTCCTCTTGAAGAGAAGCATTATCTTCAAAGAGAGATTGATATTGATTTTGCAACTTTATTGCTTGTGCTTTTTCTTGGATGTGTGATGGAATCTAATCCCCCAAATTTGCACATTAGAAGTGAAATAACTGAATACCTAGGTCCCTTTATACAACTTTTATGTGACCCTATAGCAAAAATCTACTTCACGTGCCTTACACTGATCCAAATAAATTAAGCTTTTAGCCACACTTAATATCCTTCATAAGCTTTCCAAGAAGATATAGAACACCTCAAATAGATTTGTTTGGGTCAGTCAACAACTCTGTACAAGACAAACTATGCAAAGATGTACGATACGTAGAAATTAGGGTTATAGAGATACACCAAATCTCTACACACAAAATTGATTTCAAGAAGCCCTCTTAGGGAAATTAAGACACATATATAAGCCACAGAATTCACTTTAAATATCTTGAATTGGATATTTTTTGGTGCAAATGATTCCAAGCCTAAATAGTTGGACAATTAGAAATCACTTCATATATTCATTTAAAGTCACATATGACTATTCCCTTGTAAAAAGCATTTACTTTTATCCTTGTAAAAGTGCATAGCACTTACTCTCACATGGAATTAGGAGGAATCAAATCACGAATCACTTGTTAGGTGATTGATAAGAAAGCAAGTCCTAAAGTTTAGGATTCACTTTATGGTAAGAGTTTGAATTTGAATTCAAAAAATGGCTCCAACTCTAGCTATAAAAATGGATCAAAATCTCGCGTGATATGAGCCCAATTTGAAGATCATTTGAGAGGGATTTTTAGTGCTTATTGAGATCATTCTATAGCTCCATCACTACCCTTAGATTGTGCACTTATACATTGCCAATGTCTTTGTAACTCTATGTGATTTAATACATATACATTGATCACATCTCTACTTCATTTCTATGTCACGTTCAACTCAAAATGGTGAACTTCTCAAACTTGGTTCTCACTGCATGCTTGATCATTTGAGTGACTTAAAGTGGTATGAATTTTTCATAGTGTCTCTTTTATTGCTACAAAGTTTCATTGTCATTGCATTACTCAATCTCTAGATATCTTCAAAACTCTACTGACTGGTCTACATATTATTGAAGCCCAAAAATATTGGGATGCTCATTGATTTGCTAAGCATAATTATCATACTACGCTTGATCATTTTTAGTGAAATAACTTGTGATTGGTAGCTATCTAAGTCAGTTAGATACTCCCAAAAGGAATTTGATCAATTGCTAGCAGGTTAAGAGCATTGTTCATTTTACTAAGTAGGTGTAGAGACCAAAATAGCAAGTTTTAGCTCAAAGTTGAATCTCCTACTCATCTATTTAGATCCATTGATCAAAGGAACATACTTCAAAGAACTTAGGTGATTACTTGTGGTTCCTGAGAAGCTCAAGAGGACTACTTTACACTCCTCAACTTGTTCTTGGCTAGTGTGAAGCAGGGATTTGTAGCACCACTTCATCTCTAGAATCTATCCACCATCTCTCCAACAGTGGTATTAGAGCAACAATAAGGAAAATTGGGGGATGGATTTCAATCATTCATTGAAAAATTGGACAAGGGAAATTATCTAGCACAAGGAGGAAGAAGAAGCTTGGAGCACAAACACACAATACTGAATGCATTACTAGAGAATGTACAAAGATAAGTAGCCCATTAGGGCAATAGGCGTATATACAAGCTGGGGGAAAAAAACCTCCTAAAGAGGGAAAAAAGTGCGCCCGGCAGTCCTAGTGTGTTCACACACATCACTACCTAAATATATCAACAAATACAAGGAGGATTATGCCACAAGTAAGAAGGAAGATCAAGAGGCATACTTCACCAACAAGAAGCAAATCCGGATAGTGAGTACTGGATTCTCAAATCAATTGTCCAAGACTTATACGTGAAGGAAGCAATTACTCCAAGAGGTAAACTCCCACTAGAGTTCCCACGGAAGAACTTGATCAAGGGAAAAATCCACATCATTGTGCTAAAACGTATGAGAAAAAGCAAGAGGGAAGAAATGAAAAAGTTAAGGAAAAGATCCCTTGTCATAAGGAAAAAGAAGGTCCTCAATGAAAGTGCTAAGAGAAATCTTATCCACAATTCGTGCTAGATTTTCACTTTCTTTTCCCCCTTATTAACAAATTTGGCCGTTACTTTTACTTTATTTGCTAGGTCCCCTTGCTTGTCATCTATTACCTCACTGCCTTTTGCAATTGCCAAGATCCTTTGAGAGATTGAGAAATAGAACATACCTCTTTAGTTTTAAAGGCCTTCAAGAGGAAGTCTCTTCTCATGGAAACTCTAAATTAGAAACCAATAGGACTTATAGGCTGGAAAAAAAGTTAATCTATTGGATCATCTAGGAGGGGTGAGTGAAATAGAAGAATGAGACAATGAAAAATAGGAGGAGGATTATGCCACAGGTAAGAACGAAAACCAAGAGGCATACTTCACCAACAAGAAGAGAATCCGGATAGTGAGAAATGGATTTTCAAATCCATAGTCCAGAACTTATAGTGAATAAAGCAATTACTCCAAGAGGTAAAATCCCACTAGAGTTTCCATGGAAGAACTTGATGAGGGGAAAAATCCCCATCATTGTGCGAAAACCTCTGAGGAGAGGGAAGAAATGAAAAAGTTAAGAAAAAGATCCCTTGTTAGAAGGAAAAAGAAGGTCCTCAATAAAGTGCTCGTCCTCAATTTTCGAGGTCTTATTGACCCATCAAGAGTATCTATTGTTAGTGAGTGGCTTTGAGATCAAAATATTGATCACGACTTCATTTGTATTTAGGACTTCAAGCTTCACAGTAAATATCTTCTCAACAGGCTCCAAACCATCTATAAATTGCACTTTTTGATCCTGCCAGCTCACTCGAGGGGTTGGGGTGCACTCCTATTGGCTTGAAATAGTCATGGTTGGCGTCCTGATTGGATTTGATGGAAGATGTGTGCCATAGTTGGATTGACACTTACTTTACAAGACTCCATCCTTTTACGATCACCTCATTTTACATCCCCAATCAAGAGCATTAAAGAATAGATTATTGGGTATTTATTAATTTTCTTCCCTTGGATGTTGTCATTTGTGGGGATTTTAACATGGTTGAAAATCTTGCATACAAATGGGAGCAGACGGGTTGTATTATTGATGGGAAAAAGAAATTTTTCTTGGATCAGATGAACCTTAGTCATGATTTGGTTCAGGACAAGGTCTTTGACAGGTTCTATAGGTCAAATCTTCAATCTACCTCCAATTTCCATAAAGCTAGGTTGGATAGAGGATACATCTCTCATTTCCTCATAGATAATTAGGGATCCCTTCCCTCCCTCAGCACATGGACATTGTTCTGTCAGATCATTATCCAATAATTTTGGCATTTAAATTGTTCCCCACATTGGGAAAGCTCCTTGACTCCATATTGATGTCTCAAACTATTCTCTCCCTTCAATTCAACAATAAATTTCGTAGGCTTGGAGATAGGAATTCAAGGATGATTCCTCGATAAAAAGAAATTGGCTTATCATTGTCAATCAGACCCACACCATTTTGCATGAGCCCATGTGTATCTAAGGAGTAGAAGGGAGAGAATCCATAGAAGAATTTTTAGACTAGATATTCAAGTCAACAAAGGAAACACTCACCTTCAAAAAGGTTTACCTTGATAAAGAAATATGCAAACTAATAATGAGGAAACAAAAAAAAGAATCTCTCCCTAAAATGATTTACAAAAGTTGACTAGAATGCTTATCGGATAATGAAAACTGTGAGTTTATTGTCAAACATTTTTAGAAGCTTTTTTGAAATTCTACTCCACTTACCTCTGTTAGAAGGGATTCCATGGACAACATCTCAAAGGTAAGAAAAAAAAAATATTCCACACGATATCAATCAATTTCTTGGAATCCTCCTAAATGGTGAAGAATTTTGTGAAGTGATTGATGCCCTACCCAAAGGTAAAAGCCCGCATCCTAATGGCCTCAATAATAAATTCTTTCAAAACTTTGAAAATGTTTTGTTGGTCCCTTTATGGTTATTCTATTGTGAAGCATTTTATTTTGGTGTGTTGCTTAGTTGTATCAATCCAGGTGTGATAAACCTCATCCACAAGAAATACAGCAAAAACAAAATTGAAAAGGGGTGGCCCATCACCATGCTCCAAATAGGTTACAATGTTTTTGACAAGCTCTCACCAATTGCATCTCATGATTGTGGATTAATGAAGATGAAAAGGTTTTTTCAAAGGAAGATCTATTCTCAAATCAATTATTGATGTGTAGAGGGAATCAAGTACTCAAAGGAGTCTTCTTAGAACATTCACTTTCCCAATATTGATTTTGACAAAGCTTACTATAGATACAAATGGGATTTTATTCTTCAATCTTGTCAAGACCTTGGCATTGGAACTAAGTTTGTTAAAATGGTTTCCATGCTATTAGGGAATGCATCTACATGAATCAACATTAATGGCTAGCTCTCCCCTATTATGTACCTTAAATACTCTATCAGAAAGGCTACCCTCTCGCCCTACTTCTCTTTGTGATTGCAGCTCATGGCCTAAGCTTCTTGGACAATAAAAAATTGTATTTGAGGCTTGTTCACGGCATTTCTCTCCCCTAAGGTCTAGATCCAATGGTATTGAGACTGTTCGTTGTTGATGTCAACAAATTTCCTCAACAAGGCAATGACAATATCTCTCGATTTTCACATTGCCTTGATATCTTCTGTGGAGCTTCTCGATCTAGGATCAACCATTTTGAAACTAATTTTAAGTCCCTTTTTGGAACCTCCCCATAGTTTCTCTATTTCTCTAATTGCAAGACTCTCAAGAACTTCCTAATGGCCAGATATTTTATCTTTGGGGCATCTCAATGGGCATTGACATCTCAAACGGCTAGTGATGGGATTGGATACTTACGAAGCTTGAATGCAACTTAATAAGGTGGTCAAGCAATGGTGATCAACACGTTCCTTTTTTATTCTATCATTTACTTCTTGGCATCATGGAGGCCTAATGATAAGGGGAGGCAAAAGATGGAAAGAAAATGTAGAGATTTCCTTTGGATGGTGGATTCCAATAGGAGAGGAGTGCCAAGAATCAAATGGGAAATTGGATCTAGCTTGAAGGATGTTTGTGGTTTGGGCATTCTTGACTTGGAATCAATGGCCAACAATTTGGTAGGTAAATGGTTGATGTAAGCTTGGAACAACAAGGAATCAACTTGGGTTAATCTTATTTTCATAAATAGAAACCTCCTTACCTTGCTAGTATCCCCAAATGCAAAGAACACAACTAAATCAGTCTCTAGTTCTATCCCTACCTCATCATCCCTAAGGGATTGGATCTTGTGTGCTCCTTGTGAAAGGTTGGAACAAAACCAAGCCCTTATGTATCATCATCAAGGATTGGAAATGCACTTTGGGTATTAGAAAAAACATGAGTCTATTTAGTTCCTGATTTTTGGTATCGCCAAAGTAGAAGAAGTACATCTCAGTAGCGCTAAGAAACTCTAGAACAAAGGTTTTTAGTAGTGGAAATACCTCTAGAACCAAGATAGAAGACTTTCGGTCATATTGAGTACATTGACGCAAATCTAAGAGTGGACTATTGAAAAATTATCTTGCTTGGCTTCCCTGTAATTCTTTGTCTTCTTCTTGTAACTACTTATCCATTTCTGACCTCATAGTCTTATTTTCTTCATTCATATCATTGATTTTCTTTGCTTGCACTACCACTTCTTGGGTCATTTTCATAATTTCCTCTTGAAGAGAAGCATTATCTTCAAAGAGAGATTGATATTGATTTTGCAGCTTTATTGCTTGTTCTTTTTCTTGGTTTACTTTATGGAAGGATATCCTTGACAAAACAAAATGACTATCAAAATATTCTAGGATGTAGTCTCGCTCCTTGCTGAAAATGTCAATTTGATATTCTTTAATAGATTCACGTAGATATGATAAGGTAACATCTAGGATATCAAAATTCGATAGTTTCTGAATGGGTTTATTTATTTTTTGAAGTAAAAATCTAATAAGTTTTGATTCATATCTTTCATGTAATTCTTTTAGGTGTGTATCCACTGAGTACAGTGTGTATCCACTATTGAAAAATTATCTTGCTTGGCTTCCCTGTAATTCTTTGTCTTCTTCTTGTAACTACTTATTCATTTCTGACCTCATAGTCTTATTTTCTTCATTCATATCATTGATTTTCTTTGCTTGCACTACCACTTCTTGGGTCATTTTCATAATTTCCTCTTGAAGAGAAGCATTATCTTCAAAGAGAGATTGATATTGATTTTGCAACTTTATTGCTTGTTCTTTTTCTTGAATGTGTAATGGAATCTAATCCCCCAAATTTGCACATTAGAAGTGAAATAACTGAATACCTAGGTCCCTTTATACAACTTTTATGTGACCCTATAGCAAAACTCTACTTCACGTGCCTTACACTAATCCAAATAAATTAAGCTTTTAGCCACACTTAGTATCCTTCATAAGCTTTCCAAGAAGCTATAGAACACCTCAAATAGATTTGTTTGGGTCAGTCAACAACTCTGTACAAGACAAACTATGCAAAGATGTACGATACGTAGAAATTAGGGTTATAGAGATACACCAAATCTCTACACACAAAATTGATTTCAAGAAGCCCTCTTAGGGAAATTAAGACACATATATAAGCCACAGAATTCACTTTAAATATCTTGAATTGGATATTTTTTGGTGCAAATGATTCCAAGCCTACATAGTTGGACAATTAGAAATCACTTCATATATTCATTTAAAGTCACATATGACTATTCCCTTGTAAAAAGCATTTACTTTTATCCTTGTAAAAGTGCATAGCACTTACTCTCACATGGAATTAGGAGGAATCAAATCACGAATCACTTGTTAGGTGATTGATGAGAAAGCAAGTCCTAAAGTTTAGGATTCACTTTATGGTAAGAGTTTGAATTTGAATTCAAAAAATGGCTCCAACTCTAGCTATAAAAATGGATCAAAATCTCGCGTGATATGAGCCCAATTTGAAGATCATTTGAGAGGGATTTTTAGTGCTTATTGAGATCATTCTATAGCTCCATCACTACCCTTAGATTGTGCACTTATACATTGCCAATGTCTTTGTATCTCTATGTGATTTAATACATATACATTGATCACATCTCTACTTCATTTCTCTATCACGTTCAACTCAAGAAGGTGAACTTCTCAAACTTGGTTCTCACTGCATGCTTGATCATTCGATGTGACTTAAATGTTGGTGTAATTCAAGCCTTAACACTTGGCTTGGATATCAACCTTGAAGACTTCACATAAAGCTTGGAACCTTTGAAGGATATATTTACAAGAATCAAGAACCATAGGAACCTAGTCTTATTGTTCTTACCATTTATCTCATGTAAAAGTCTATATGACTTTACCACTCATGTAATCACACCTACTAGTCTAATTCGTGGGAAAAGTGATTGGTTAGTTGAGAGAATATCTCAATCAATTTTTAGGTGAAAGATTCTAGGAGATTGACTTGGATTCAAAATTCAAAATTTCACTCAATCTATATAAAAAAGTCACTAGGAAAATGTCGCGTGCATCCTTCACTCCTCCCAAGGCATTTCTGAGTAATTCATTGAGTGTGTGTGAGCTACACCACAGCCTACACCTCTGAGTACCATTGGGCATTGCATATCATGCCAATGGGAATGTACAATCAATAGATCTAATACATATACTCATATTTATCATCTCTGTTATTCTCTGAGTGTTCTCTTCAACTGTGTCAACTTCCAAGAGGCATATCTCAAGATCTACTGAACCAAATTGGATGATTCAAAGTAAATTGGAACAAGCTTGAAGCATACTATATGCCTACAAAATTTGAAGGTCATTGGATCAACCATCTGGGAGAAATTGCACTCGAAGTGATCTCTAGTATTTCTCTGTACAGTTCCTAAAATGTCGGGGATGTTCCTAAGTTTGCTAAATTGATTTCTCAGAGTGTAGTTTGTCATTTCCTCTCATTCCACTTGCAAATGAAAGCTTGTTAAGCTAATTGATTATGTCCAAAAGCAATTAGATCAAATTTAAGTGTGCTGGTCACACTGAGCATAACTCTGAGCAGGTGTCAATACCAAAATAGCAAGTTTTTCAGGATTCTTGAAGTCACAAGTAGTCTGTTTTGATCTAATCATTACTCAACTCATTTCCAAAGTACATATAGCATATTTTGGTATCATTTGGAAGCTCAAGGAGTCTACTAAGCATATCTGGAGTCAAAGGAGGGCAGGTGTGAAGCAGGTCTAGCAGCACCAACTCAATCTTTTGAGTGCATCCAACCATCACTCCCAACAGTGGTATCAGAGCATATAAGGTAATCATGGGTGATGGTTTCCCTTCCTTCATTGACAAATTAGACAGGAACAACTACCAAGCTTGGTCTCTAAGGATGAAGACCTATCTACAAGGAAGGAGCTTGTTTGGATTCATATCAGGAGATGAGGAATTGCCCTCATTCAAAGCTAGAGGCCTACCCACCAAGGAAGAGCAAGAGAGACTCAATCAATGGTGTGCAAAAGATGCTTTGGCAAGGTCATATCTTCTAAACTCTATTTCTGATTTTCTTCTACCACACATAAGGAATTGCAAAACTTCCCAAGAGACTTGGGAAACCTTGTCAACTTACTTTTCATCAAGCACAAGGGCCAGAAAGAATCAGCTATGGATTGAGTTTACAACTCTTAGGAAGCAATCAAAGCAATCTGTCTCAGATTTTGTTACTAAGGTCAAAGACATTGCAGACCAACTTGCAAGTGTTGGAGAGGAGATTGAGGAAGAGCAAATAGTCAGACAAGTGATCAATAGACTAAAGGCAGATGACAAGTGGGAGAGCTTTACCACAGCAATGGACTTATACATGGACATCCAAGCACCTGATCTAACAACTTTGATTGGACAACTCTTTACACATGAAGCAAAGATCACAAAGAATGGAGAGCAATCAAAAGGTAACAACCCCTCTGCCCTTTATACTGATAAGAAGGTAAAAGATAAAGGTAAAAGCAAAAGGGTTGATGAAGAAGGCTCTACCTCCCAAGCAAACTATGCAGGGAAAGGTAGATCATCTAGAGGAAGAGGCAGAGGAGGTAAGTCAGGTAGGGGGAGACCCTACAACCAATCTCCATGCAACATTTGTGGCTTGTCTAACCATACCACAGATGAATGCTACAAAAACTACAAGAACCAAAGAGGAAGAGGTCACCAAAGAGGAGGATACTCTCAAGGAAGAGGCAGATTCAATCAATCTCAAGGCTACCATGGCTACAACAATAATTATAACAACAACTACAATCACAATGGTAACTATCAAGGTGGATACAGAAATAGGAAAGACTACAACAACTATGCAGAGGAACAAGATAACTCCCTATTGATCATGAATATGACATCTAAGTCAGGTATCAATGATGATCACTTATTCTATATTGATTCAGGTTGCTCTAATCATGTAGCTGGAAATGTTGCATTACTTTTTGATTTGGAAGAACCCAAAGGCAAGCACCAAGTGCAGACAGGTGATGACACTAAACATTCAGTTGTTAAAGTAGGTAATGTCAAAACTAGTGATGGTAATCAGAATTTATTGAGCAGAGTATTGTATGTTCCAACAATCACCAAGAATCTGATGAGTGTAGGTCAGATTGTGGAAAAAGGTCTACAGGTCAGGTTCACTCAACATGGTGCATATGTGGAGGATCCAAGACATGGATTCAGAAGGATAGCCAAGGGAGAAAAATCAAGTAGATTGTTTACCTTTGAACTTGAAGACACTAAGAATATTGCTTTGTACAACTATAAAGATCAAACCCTATCAGAATTAGAGATTTGGCACAAGAGATTAGGTCACATTGGAGAGAGGACCTTAAAACAAATGAGTAGGGATCAATGTGTGCTTGGGATACCTAATGTATCCAAGCAACACATGATATACAAGTGTGGGGCTTGTCAATTTGGTAAGTCACACAGATTGCCCTATACCAAGAAAGGTTTTATGCATGAAGATTATCTGGAATTGGTGCATACAGATGTTTGGGGACCTAGCAAGGAGCCATCCATATCTGGATCAAGGTACTATGTGTCCTTCATTGATGACTATAGCAGGTGGACTGTCTTATACTTCATGAAACATAAAGATGAAGTATTTAATTGTTTCAAAAAGTATCTTGCATTAGTTGAAAATCAAACAGGTAGACATTTGAAGAAGCTAAGGTCAGATGGTGGTGGAGAATACTTCTCCAATGACTTTGAAGATTTCTTGCAGGAAAGAGGCATCAAGAGGGAGATTACTACAAGGTACTCACCTGAACAAAATGGGGTAGCTGAAAGGAGGAATAGACTCATTGTAGAGACAACTAGGTCTATGCTAAATGAAAAGAAATTGCCAAATTATCTTTGGGCAGAGAGTGTATCTACTGCCACATATTTAATTAACAGGTTGCCATCAAAGACACTTGATGGAATGACACCCTATGAGGCTTGGCATGGTAAGAGACCATCTCTAGATCATTGCAAAATCTTTGGTTGTGTTGCATATGTGCATATTCCCTCACAGGTAAGGGGAAAGCTAGACCCTAAAGCTGAAAAATGTATCTTCATTGGTTATGATTTGAATCAAAAGGGATACAGATTCTACAACCCCTCAAACAAAGGCTTCAAGGTAAGCAGAGATGTCATCTTTGATGAGAATGATTCATGGTATGAAAATGAATGCAGGAAGGTTAGTCTACCTTATGACATGGAAGAAGACTTCCCCAAGCTTATCAAGCAAGAACCAATTCAGAAAGAGGACACAAGCTCAGATGATGAAGGCACCATCAACATTGAAGAGTTCAAGGCTTGGAAATCCAAAGGTAAAATGAAGATGAAGAAGCTAGAGGATATACCAGAATCCTCAACCCAAGCTATGAGAAGATCTCAGAGAGAAAGTAAGAAACCTATTAGGTATGGGTATGATACTTCTCTAGTAACCAAGCATTCTGTATATCTTGCAAAGGATCTCTTGAATGAAGAACCAGGTACATTTGAAGAAGCAATCACTAAACCAGAATGGAAGGAAGCAATGGATGAGGAAATGGAAGCTCTCAAGGAAAGTGATACTTGGGACTTGGTACCCAAGAAAGAATCTATGAAAGTGATAGGATCCAGATGGATCTACAAGCTCAAAAGGAATTCAGATGGTACAATAAACAGGTATAAAGCTAGGTTGGTAGCCAAGGGTTTTGCACAAACCCAAGGCATTGATTATGAGGAGACATTTTCTCCTGTGGCCAAGATGCGTTATGGTGAGTGTAGGTGCATCCAAGAATTGGAACATGTACCAATTGGATGTGAAGAATGCATTCTTGAATGGATGGATATCTGAAGAAGTCTACATGTCACAACCACCTGGCTATGAAGATCCCAAGAAGGTAAATCATGTTTGTAAATTGAAGAAGGCTCTGTATGGATTGAAGCAGGCACCTAGAGCATGGAATTACAGGTTGACAACCTATCTCCTAGACCAAGGATTCATAATGAGTAAAGCAGATACTTCATTGTTTATCAAAAGGAACAATTCAGAGGTAATATACTTGTGTGTCTATGTTGATGACATCATTATTACAGGAAATGATGTTCAGGGAATTAGACACATCAAAGGACAGATGATGAAGGAATTCAAGATTAATGATCTTGGATTATTGAAGTACTTCCTAGGACTTGAATTGGTCTACACAAATTCAGGTATCTTTATTACTCAGAAGAAGTATATTCAGGACATGGTCAAGAAGTTTAATTTGCAGGAAGCTAAAGTCTCAAGCACTCCTATGGAGGTCAACCATAAACTCAGTGCTCATGAAGGAGAAGAACTCCAAGACATTACAAGCTACCAGAGTTTGGTAGGTAGTCTAAATTATGCTACCTTAACCAGGATTAATATATCATATGGTGTTAGTGTACTTAGCCAATTTATGCACAAACCAAGAGTACCTCATTTAGAGGCAGCAAAGAAGATAGTAAAGTATCTAAAGGGAACACAAAATCATGGTTTGTACTTTCCCTATTCATCAGACATTGATATTGTTGGTGTGTGAAACACCACAAGAACCAAACTAATGTGGTATTAGAAGACCTCTATAACCATCATTAGCTTAGCAAAACTCAAAATGTGAATCTTCAACTCTGAACTTAGTGAAAATCAAAATTTCACTTCACAGAAATCTGCGCCTTTTCTTCAATCCTTCAATCTGACCTGTATCAGCTTGATCTTTGCAAATTCTTCTGATCATTTACTAAGAAAGGTTCTTGCTAATGTTGAGTAACACATAACAAGCAAAACTTTCAAGTAATAACTTCAAAATCTTCTGATTTTGTACCAAACTTTTCACTATGTCTGAAAACTGGAAATTGACTTCATCGATTTGACATACCTTCACTGTTAAGCTGATTTCTCTGAGTATGCTTCCCGTTTCTTAAAAATCTTTTGACCAAATGTAGTTGAGGACAGTAGCTTTAAAATGAGCTATCACTTACAAAAACCTTTACAGTATACTTCGAGATCTGACCATAGAAGTTCAGACAAATGTGCGCCAGAAAAGTCGTAACTGTCAACTACCTTACATAGTCATATGAAATGACTTAGAACTCAATGTACAAGAGGAATTAGACTCAATCCTTCTACACAAACATGTGTTGATTATCAGAGAAGATGTGTACAAAATGGCTTGGCCTAATTTTGCTCATAGCCATGGAAAACTCTCTCAGACTCAGAAGTTTTTCCTCAACATCTCTCTCAGAAAAGACACGACTTTTGTCTACTCACTCAGATTACAAAATTGAGTTCTCTCTTACATGTTTTTGTCTCAAATTAACTTATATACCTACGGTTTACATTCTCCTATACTTGAACTCGTAAGTTCTGAAGATCAAAATGAAAACTAGACTTTAATTTTATACTAATTTACAATAGTGAAATTATCCCTTCACTTAGGCTTAATTTTCTGTAGGTCTTTTCTTCACTTCTCCTTTCCTCCTTCCTTCCTTCATATGTCTTCATGTATCCATGCCTAATTAGTGAGTGAAGCCCCAACAACTCCCCCTCAATCACTAATTAGCATACTTTGACTTCTTCACATAATCTTCTTCTCTTTTATTCCTGCCATCTCTTTGAACTTACTTGTCTTTACTCCATCCAAGCTCTTTGTCATAATATCTGCAATTTGATCTTTTGTAGAAGTGTACACCACTTCAATCTCTTTCTCCATTACCTTTTCTCTGAGAAAATGATACTGTATTTCTATGTGCTTTGTCCTTGCATGAAATACAGGATTTGCTGCAAGATATAATGAGCTCATATTATCTCCATGTATAATAGGTATATCTTGATCAATTCCCAAGCTTTTGAATAATGTCTGCATCCATATGACTTCCTTTGCTGCTTCCACAAGTCCTTTGTATTCAGCTTCTGTTGAAGATAAAGCCACTGTATGTTGTTTCTTTGAACACCAACTCACAAGCTTATCTCCAATGTATATCATGTAGCCATGAGTAGATCTCCTATCATCCTGACTTCCTGCCCAATCTGAATCACTATAAGCTCTCAATCTTATATTTGATGTAAAAGGATAATACAATCCTTCTTTCAAAGTCCCTTTGATATATCTAAGGACTCTTTGACCTGCAATCCAATGTGGATCCTTTGGACAATGCATGAATTGAGAAAGAACACCAACTGCATAACTAAGATCAGGCCTTGTTGGAGTTGCATAAATTAAACTTCCCACTAAAGATTGATACTTCCTCATGTCTTTGAATTCTGCACCATCATATCTACTGAGTTTATGATTGACCTCTAGTGGTGTTGATGCCTCTCTGCAATTCTCCATGTTAAACTTCTTTAGAAGATTCAAGAGATACCTTTCTTGTGATACATATATACCATGTTCTGCATAAGTGATTTCCATTCCAAGAAAATATGACAATTATCCTAGATCACTTATCTTGAATTCCTTCTCAAGTAGCTTCTTCACCTCCTTGATTCCTTCATTTGAGGTACCTGTGATTATAATATCATCTACATAAATACAAATGTAGATCATACCTTCATCTGTTCTTTTGATAAGTAAACTTGCATCTGCCTTTGAACTTTGATATCCAAGATCATTAAGATACTTTACAAGTCTATAATTCCAAGCTCTTGGAGCTTGCTTCAAACCATAAAGTGCTCTTCTTAATCTGCAAACATAATTTGGAAACTTATGATCTGCAAACCCTTGAGGTTGCTCCATGTAAACCTCATCTGATATATATCCATTCAAAAATGCATTCTTAATATCCAATTGACTCAATGTCCATCCTTTTGATGCTGCAATGGCAATGATTGTCCTTATGGTTGACATCTTTGCCACAGGACTGAATGTCTCATCATAATCTATGCCAAAAGTTTGAGCATAGCCTTTAACCACCAATCTGGCTTTATATCTGGCTATAGTTCCATCTGCATGCTTCTTGATTTTGTAAACCCATTTATTTCCAATCACTTTCTTACCATTAGGCTTTGGAACAAGTTCCCAAGTTTTGTTTTCTTCAAGTGCATCAAACTCTTCCTTCATTGCTACTTCCCATTGTCTCTTACCCTTTGCTTCATCATAGCTTTGAGGTTCTTCATCTTCCCCATGTAAGCATAATTTTTCTGAGTCAAGTAAGAAGTGTCATATGAATACCTTGTAGGTTGCTTCCTCATTCTGGTTGACCTTCTTGGTTCACACTCTTCATGTATATCTGGATGTACTTCTTCATCAAATATTGGTCCATCTTCATTCCTTCTATATGATCCAACTCTTGATGTGCTTGCTTGCATATGTTCTTCATCTCCATCTATCTGCAAATGTGACTTACCTCTTGCACTCCTTCTTATCTCTTCTTCAAATGTTTCAAGATCACAATCTTTATCTGCATACCAACTCTTCTGCTCATCAAAAGTCACATCTCTGGAAACAATAAAATGTTTAGTTAAAGGACTCCATAGCCTATAACCCATTTGCTTTTCATCATACCCAATAAACACATATTTTTCTGCCTTTGGTTCAAGCTTATGTCTGAGTTGTGATGGCACATAAGCATAGGCAATTGACCCAAACACTTTACAATGGTCAAGTGTTGGTTTCTTACCCCACCAAGCTTCATAAGGGGTCATACCATTCAAAGCTCCACATGGTAGCCTATTCACAAGGTATGTAGCTGTATTTACAGCCTCAGCCCAAAGATAATTAGGACAATTCTTTTCTTTTAACATTGCTCTTGCAAATTCAACCAATGTTCTATTTCTCCTTTCTGCCACCCCATTATGTTGAGGTGTATACCTGCAAGTTATCTCTCTCTTGATACCTGCATTCCAAAGATAGTCATTAAACTCTTGGGAGAAGTATTCTCCCCCTCCATCAGACCTTAACCTCTTGAGTTTTTGACCTGTAACTCTTTCTGCATAAGCATGAAAATGTTTGAAGGCTCCAAATACTTCTGATCTTTCTTTTAGAACATAAAGGGTTATCCACCTTGTAGCATCATCAATAAACAAAACATAATACCTAGATCCATTTATTGATCCTTCTTTTGTTGGTCCCCATACATCTGTATGTATGAGTTCAAGCAAACCATCATGCTTGAAACCTTTCTTCTGAAATGGTAGTCTATGAGCTTTTCCCATCTGACAAGCTTCACACTTGTATATCATATGTTGATTCTTCACATTTGGTAGCCCCATTACAGATTGGTTCTCCACCATAGTTTTGATTCCTCTTTCATTGAAGTGTCCCAACCTCTTATGCCAAAGATCTAACTCTGTAATTACTTCATCACCATGTGTGATTAGGGCTTGACCAACATTTCCTTGCACTTTGAGAGTAAAAAGTCTACCTTCCTTCTTACCACAAACAATGGGTTTGTATGCATCCTCTGGATCTTCAACAAATACCCCTTCATTTGTAAATCTGACTTGAAAACCTTTCTCCACTATTTGTCCAACACTAATCAGATTCTTTGGTATTGTTGGAACATACAAAACATTTGTTAATAAATCAGCTCCACTCCTGCACTTCACTTTTCCAATTGAATGCACATTATGTTTTGTATTGTCACCTGTTTGTACTGTATGACTTGAATTGCCTTCTTTCAATTCTGACAATAATTCTATATTACCTGACAAATGATTTGAACAACCAGAGTCAATATAAAATACCTTGAGATCCTCCTTCTCTGATGAACTTATTGAATTCATCATCAATGTTGTATGAGTGTCATTCTGTGTATCATTTGCATAATTGTAATATGTGGTGTTGTAAGATTGGTTCTGATTCCAATTTCTTCCACCACCTCTTCGATAACTTCCTCTTGAATTCTGTCTTCCTCTTTGAAATTGATTCTGAAACCTTCCACCTCTTCCTCTGCCATTGTTGTTCTGATTTTGGCTTGCTCCTTGTTGATTATGCCAACAATCATATGCTAGATGATTGCTCAATCCACAAATCCAACATGTCTTCTTGTTATTGTTCTGATTACCTCTACCTCTTCCATTTCCTCGACCTTTACCTCTGCCAATACCTCTTCCTCTTGCATAATTTGCTTGAGTTGTTGACTCTTCTTCATCCTTTGCCTTGCCTTTATCTCCTTTCTTTTTGTTCTTCATGTACATTGCAGAACTTTGACCTTTGTCTCCATCTGACTTCAAGTCTTGCTCAAATGTGAGCATCAATCCAAGTAATTGATTCAGTTCTGGCACATAATGGTTTAATGAGAGTTCTGTTGAAAGTACAAAAGGCTTCCACCTTTCATCACCTCTTAACCCTTCAAGTAATTGTGCTATTAACCTATGATCTTCAATATCCTCATCAATGGATCCAAGGCTATCTGCCAAGTCCTTCATCTTAGTGACATAATCACTAATGCTCTGATTTTGCTTTTTCTTGAATGTAGTGAACTCTGACCATAAGCTAGCTTTCCTAGCTTTAGTAGTGTTTTGGAAGTGATCTTCCAAAGCATTCCAAATGTCTTAAGCTGTTTCTAACCCTCAGATATGTGGCAACAAATGATCTGTAATAGTGTTATATATATAAGCTCTTGCACTTGCATCTCTCTTCTGCCATAGCTTCAAAGCTTCTAGCTCTTCCTTTCTTGGATGACTCTCATCTTCAAATTTAGGCTTCTCTTCTTCACCTGTCACATATACCATTAAGTCCTTACTCATAAGTAAGGCTTCCATCCTCATTACCCAAGCAGGATAGTTATCTCTGTCCAATTTGTCAATGGACACATGATCTGCCATGGTATTCCTGCTTCTGCTTCAACCTGTAAGTATAAAGTTAAAGAATAATACCTTTTGTAGACCTTTACCCTTGGGAGTAACTTCGAAATAATCTTCTGATGACTTTTGTTTGTTGAACACCTCAGCTTCCTCCTTCTTTGATAAAGAACTCTTCAAATCTTCTTGTATCTGCTCTCCCTTTACTTTCGAGGACCTTATCTGCTCTGATACCACTTGTTGGTGTGTGAAACACCACAAGAACCAAACTAATGTGGTATTAGAAGACCTCTATAACCATCATTAGCTTAGCAAAACTCAAAATGTGAATCTTCAACTCTGAACTTAGTGAAAATCAAAATTTCACTTCACAGAAATCTGCGCCTTTTCTTCAATCCTTCAATCTAACCTGTATCAGCTTGATCTTTGCAAATTCTTCTGATCATTTACTAAGAAAGGTTCTTGCTAATGTTCAGTAACACATAACAAGCAAAACTTTCAAGTAATAACTTCAAAATCTTCTGATTTTGTACCAAACTTTTCACTATGTCTGAAAACTGGAAATTGACTTCATCGATTTGACATACCTTCACTGTTAAGCTGATTTCTCTGAGTATGCGTCCCGTTTCTTAAAAATCTTTTGACCAAATGTAGTTGAGGACAGTAGCTTTAAAATGAGCTATCACTTACAAAAACCTTTACAGTATACTTCGAGATCTGACCATAGAAGTTCAGACAAATGTGCACCAGAAAAGTCGTAACTGTCAACTACCTTACATAGTCATATGAAATGACTTAGAACTCAATGTACAAGAGGAATTAGACTCAATCCTTCTACACAAACATGTGTTGATTATCAAAGAAGATGTGTACAAAATGGCTTGGCCTAATTTTGCTCATAGCCATGGAAAACTCTCTCAGACTCAGAAGTTTTTCCTCAACATCTCTCTCAGAAAAGACACGACTTTTGTCTACTCACTCAGATTACAAAATTGAGTTCTCTCTTACATGTTTTTGTCTCAAATTAACTTATATACCTACGGTTTACATTCTCCTAGACTTGAACTTGTAAGTTCTGAAGATCAAAATGAAAACTAGACTTTAATTTTGTACTAATTTACAATAGTGAAATTATCCCTTCACTTAGGCTTAATTTTCTGTAGGTCTTTTCTTCACTTCTCCTTTCCTCCTTCCTTCCTTCATATGTCTTCATGTATCCATGCCTAATTAGTGAGTGAAGCCCCAACAGATATTAAGGTATATTCAGATGCAGATTGGGCAGGTTGCAAGGATGACAGGAGAAGCACATCTGGTTACATATGTTTTGCAGGTGATAAACCAATTTCTTGGTCATCCAAGAAACAACCCACAGTAGCTTTATCATCTACTGAGGTAGAGTATAGAGGGCTAGCAAATGCCACTCAAGAAGCCATATGGTTGAAGCTTTTATATTCAGAATTGGGTCTATACACAAGACCACCAATCATCTTTGGGGATAACACAAGTTCTCTTCACCTTGCAGCTAATCCAATTTATCATGCTAGGACAAAACACATAGAGGTTCATTACCACTATGTGAGGGAGAAGTTACTTAGCAAAGATATTCAATTGACTTATGTGTCTACTAATATGCAATGTGCAGATTTGCTTACTAAAGCTCTGGATGGAAGCAAGCTATGCAGATTTAAATCCATGATTGGATTGCAGGAAGTAATTGAAGACTAGAGATGAAGACTTGAGCCAAAGTGTTTGGCTTGAGGGGGAGCTGTTGGTGTAATTCAAGCCTTAACACTTGGCTTGGATATCAACCTTGAAGACTTCACATAAAGCTTGGAACCTTTGAAGGATATATTTACAAGAATCAAGAACCATAGGAACCTAGTCTTATTGTTCTTACCATTTATCTCATGTAAAAGTCTATATGACTTTACCACTCATGTAATCACACCTACTAGTCTAATTCGTGGGAAAAGTGATTGGTTAGTTGAGAGAATATCTCAATCAATCTTTAGGTGAAAGATTCTAGGAGATTGACTTGGATTCAAAATTCAAAATTTCACTCAATCTATATAAAAAAGTCACTAGGAAAATGTTGCGTGCATCCTTCACTCCTCCCGAGGCATTTCTGAGTAATTCATTGAGTGTGTGTGAGCTACACCACAGCCTACACCTCTGAGTACCATTGGGCATTGCATATCATGCCAATGGGAATGTACAATCAATAGATCTAATACATATACTCATATTTATCATCTCTGTTATTCTCTGAGTGTTCTCTTCAACTGTGTCAACTTCCAAGAGGCATATCTCAAGATATACTGAACTAAATTGGATGATTCAAAGTACATTGGAACAAGCTTGAAGCATACTATATGCCTACAAAATTTGAAGGTCATTGGATCAACCATCGGGGAGAAATTGCACTCGAAGTGATCTCTGGTATTTCTCTGTACAGTTCCTAAAATGTCGGGGATGTTCCTAAGTTTGCTAAATTGATTTCTCAGAGTGTAGTTTGTCATTTCCTCTCATTCCACTTGCAAATGAAAGCTTGTTAAGCTAATTGATTATGTCCAAAAGCAATTAGATCAATTTTAAGTGTGCTGGTCACACTGAGCATAACTCTGAGCAGGTGTCAATACCAAAATAGCAAGTTTTTCAAGATTCTTGAAGTCACAAGTAGTCTGTTTTGATCTAATCATTACTCAACTCATTTCCAAAGTACATATAGCATATTTTGGTATCATTTGGAAGCTCAAGGAGTCTACTAAGCATATCTGGAGTCAAAGGAGGGCAGGTGTGAAGCAGGTCTAGTAGCACCAACTCAATCTTTTGAGTGCATCCAACCATCACTCCCAACATTAAAGTGGTATGAATTTTTCATAGTGTCTCTTTTATTGCTACAAAGTTTCATTGTCATTGCTTTACTCAATCTCTAGATATCTTCAAAACTCTACTGACTAGTCTACATATTATTGAAGCCCAAAAATGTTGGGATGCTCATTGATTTGCTAAGCATAATTATCATAGTACGCTTGATCATTTTTAGTGAAATAACTTGTGATTGGTAGCTATCTAAGTCAGTTAGATACTCCCAAAAGGAATTTGATGAATTGCTAGCAGGTTAAGAGCATTGTTCATTTTACTAAGTAGGTGTAGAGACCAAAATAGCAAGTTTTAGCTCAAAGTTGAATCTCCTACTCATCTGTTTTGATCCATTGATCAAAGGAACATACTTCAAAGCACTTAGGTGATTACTTGTGGTTCCTGAGAAGCTCAAGAGGACTACTTTACACTCCTCAACTTGTTCTTGGCTAGTGTGAAGCAGGGATTTGCAGCACCACTTCATCTCTAGAATCTATCCACCATCTCTCCAACAGTGGTATTAGAGCAACAATAAGAAAAATTGGGAGATGGATTTCAATCATTCATTGAAAAATTGGACAGCCAAGGAAAGCTCTATTCCTCAAAAGGGGAAGTTACAAATGAACCAAGAATCCCTTCTCTTCATATTTTCCTCCTTATATACTAAGTACTAAAACACCATGATTTTTTTTTTGCCTTTCTTGTCTCCAGAGCTATTTTAAGACTTTTTGATAGACGAAAGGAGCTCTAATACAACTCAAGGAAGATGCTTCTTGAGTTTTACAAAATTTTGAACTTTTACAAGCTATATTTTGGCTATATACAAGGAAGAAGTGCTTGCTATATTTAGTCCTTCAACATCCTTCCCCTCATAAACCTTTTGATGTCCTCATGAAAACTTCTATGTACATTCCCTTGGCTTTCGATTTCTTGTGAATCATATTTGCTACTATGTATCTCTTGGAGCTTTATGTATTTTTGTCTTTCTTCAGAATTGATGTTATGTACAAGTTCTATCATTGCCTTTTCCCAATTGTTAGCTACCTCTAGAGAAACTACTATGTTTTTGCATATGATATTCCAAAAATATGCTCTCAGATTTCCTTGGCTAGCCACCTCATGGAGGACCTGCTAACTTGGCAAAATTTAGCCAGATCTTAGAAATTTGTCTACTTCTCCACTCCCAAAGGGCTGGCCGATCCCGTCTTTCGGCACATGTACAATATGTTGGGTCCAATCGAAGGCTGATCGGGGCCTCTCTCCATACATGTCGGCATTCCTTGTGTTTTGCCAAAATTTTCCTCCTCCATCAGGGGTTTACTTTATGGAAGGATATCCTTGACAAAATAAAATGACTATCAAAATATTCTAGGATGTAGTCTTGCTCCTTGCTGAAAATGTCAATTTGATTCACGTAGATTCAAATTATAATAGATTCACGTAGATATTATAAGGTAACATCTAGGATATCAAAATTCGATAGTTTCTGAATGGGTTTTTTTATTCTTTGAAGTAAAAATCTAATAAGTTTTGATTCATATTTTTCATGTAATTCTTTTAGGTATCAGATCCTATTATTTCTATCTACAAGTAATGTACATGATGGTTCAATTTGCTCTTGATCTAGATTATCAGATGGTACGTTCACATCCATTTCGTATGTTCTCTAATCAATCTTTCCATTCTTTGGATTCTTTGCTCCCAATCCTTTATGCTATGAAAATCCTTTCTATATTCTGTTTGTATTCTTGAATTTTCTCTTGAATCCGCATCTTAAACCTTTGATGGTCCTCAGCCATCCGTTTTACTTGGAACATCAGGCTTATGATATTTTCCTCATCTTTATTTCTATTTTCAAGCTCTCCCTGAAGTCTCTAATTTTCATTTTTTAGTTCTTGTATCTCTTTTTGCATTTCTTTAACTCTCTTTGACTCTTCATTGCCCTTTTCTAGCTGTGCAACTATCACGATCTTGCATAGATAGTAGTTCCTCATTATGCTCCTTGCCTTTCTTAAAAGATGACTATAATATATTGTATTTTCTTTTGTGATTTTCTATATCTTTGTCTTTTCCTTGATACTCTTGCTCCCTCCTTTGACATTCCTCCTATAGTATTTTCACTTTTGACTCTTTATTTTGGATTCATATATGATATTTCTTCACCTCTTGTTATGTAGCTACACATCTTGCTTGGCTTCCCTGTACTTCTTTGTCTTTTTCTTGTAACTACTTATCCATTTCTGACCTCATAGTCTAATTTTCTTCATTCATATCATTGATTTTCTTTGCTTGCACTACCACTTCTTGGGTCATTTTCATAATTTCCTCTTGAAGAGAAGCATTATCTTCAAAGAGAGATTGATTTTGATTTTGCAACTTTATTGCTTGTTCTTTTTCTTGGATGTGTGATGGAATCTAATCCCCCAAATTTGCACATTAGAAGTGAAATGAACTCAATACCTAGGTCCCTTCATACAACTTTTATGCGACCCTATAGAAAAACTCTGCTTCACATGCCTTACACTGATCCAAATCAATTAACATTTTAGCCACACTTAGTATGGTTCATAAGCTTTCCAAGAAGCTATAGAACACCGCAAATGGATCTGTTTGGGTCAGTCAACAATTCTCTACAAGACAAACTATGCAAAGGTGTACGATACGTAGAAATTAGGGTTATAGAGATACACCGAATCTCCACACTCAAAATTGATTTCAAGAAGCCCTCTTAGGGAAAGTAAGACACATATATAAGCCATAGAATGCACTTTAAATATCTTGAATTGGATATTTTTTGGTGTAAATGATTCCAAGCCTACATAGTTAGACAACTAGAAATCACTTCATATAGTCATTTAAAGTCACATATGAATATTCCCTTGTAAAAAGCATTTACTTTTATCCTTGTAAAAGTGCATAGCACTTACTCTCACATGGAGTTAGGAGGAATCAAATCACGAATCAGTTGATAGGTTATTGATGAGAAAGCAAGTCCTAAAGTTTAGGATTCACTTTATGGTGAGAGTTTGAATTTGAATTCAAAAAATGGCTCCAACTCTAGCTATAAAAATGGATCAAAATCTCGTGTGATATGAGCCCAATTTGAAGATCATTTGAGAGGGATCTTTAGTTCTTATTGAGATCATTATATAGCTCCATCACTACCCTTAGATTTTGCACTTATACATTGCCAATGTGTTTGTAACTCTATGCGATTTAATACATATACATTGATCACATCTCTACTTCATTTCTCTGTAATGTTCGATTCAGAATGGTGAACTTCTCAAACTTGGTTCTCAGTGCATGCTTGATCATTTGATGTGACTTAAAGTGGTATAAATTCTTCATAGTGTCTCTTTTATTGCTACAAAGTTTCATTGTCATTGCTTTACTCAATCTCTAGATATCTTCAAAACTCTGCTGACTGGTCTACATATTATTGAAGCCCAAAAATGTTGGGATGCTCATTGATTTGTTAAGCATAATTCTCATAGTACACTTGATCATTTTTAGTGAAATAACTTGTGATTGGTAGCTACATAAGTCAATTAGATACTCCCAAAAGGAATTTGATCAATTGCTAGCAGGTTAAGAGCATTGTTCATTTTACTAAGTAGGTGTAAAGCCAAAATAGCAAGTTTTAGCTCAAAGTTGAATCTCCTACTCATCTGTTTTGATCCATTGATCAAAGGATCATACTTCAAAGCACTTAGGTGATTACTTGTGGTTCCTGAGAAGCTCAAGAGGACTACTTTACACTCCTCAACTTGTTCTTGGCTGGTGTGAAGCAGGGATTTGCAGCACCACTTCATCTCTAGAATCTATCCACCATCTCTCCAGCAATGATATTAGAGCAACAATAAGGAAAAATGGGAGATGGATTTCAATCATTCATTGAAAAATTGGACAAGGGAAATTATCCGGCATGGTCCCTAAGGATGAAGGCTTACCTCCAAGGAAGAAGCTTGTATGGATACATCTCTGGAGATGAAGAAATGCCAATATTCAGAAGCAAACATCAACCTACAAGAAAAGAGCAAGAAAGACTAGATGCATGATGTGCAAAGGATGCTCTAGCAAGGTCCTAAATATTCAACTCAATATCTAATTTCTGATTACCTCATATTAGGAATTTCAAGACCTCCCAAGAGAGTTGGCAAGTACTTTCTTCATACTTCTCATCAAATACAAGAGCTAGGAAGAACCAACTTTGGATGGAGTTCACAACCTTGAAGAACCAACCAAAGCAAAGTATAGGTGACTATGTAACCAAGATGAAGGATGTAGCTGATCAACTTGGGAGCATTGGAGAAGAAATAGAAGAGGAGCAGATAGTAAGGAAAATCATAAATGGCATGAAGGTGATTGACAAGTGGGAGTCCTTTACTACAACAATGGACCTATATATGGACATGTAGATACCTGACCTCAATACATTGATGGGACAACTCTTCCCACATTAGACAAAGCTCAGCAAGAATGGAGATACTTCTAGAGGTAATCATCTTTGTGCCCTTTACACAGATAAAAGTAAGAATAAAGATAAAGGCAAAGGTAAGAAGAATCAAGAGGATGCCAGCACCTCTCAAATTAATTTCATAGGTAGAGGAAGAGTTACTAGAGCAAGGGGCAAACGAGGAAAGCAAGGCAAGCAGAGACTGTTGGATGAGATGGATATGGATACTTCAAGAAATGAAGTGGTACCTGCTAAACCTACTTGGTACCAGCCCTGATATACTTTAGAATTGATTTGTAGGCCCTCTTAACTTCCAAATGATACCAATAAAGTACTTATGTACTTTGTATTTGATGAATGTAAAGATTTATCCAAAACAGATAACTTCACAAATCATAAGTTGTCAAAAAACTTGCTATTTTGGTTTACACACATGTTGGTTCTTAACCTCACCCAGCACAGTAGCAATTAGGGAAATTCCTTTTAGAGGAATCAAATTAGCTTAGCGAGCTAATGTTTGCAAGTGGAATCATTTAAAATAATGAACTATGATCAGAGAAATCAATTTAGCAATCTTAGACTCACCCCTGACTTTTTAGGAGATGTACAGAGAATGACTAGTGACTACTTCGATCACGTTTTCTCCCAGATGGTAGATCCACGTGACTTGAAAATTTATCAGCATATAAAAGACTTCAACCTCGTTCTAATAAGCTATGGAGCTTGCAAAATGATGGATTAATCAGTGAGATATGCTCAGTCAACATTGACTATTTTGAGAGATCATAGCAGGAGAGTAGACAGAGTTGATCAATGAAAAGTTTGTATTAAAACACAATGTTGTACAAGATCATTGGCATAGAGGATGATGCAAAACGATGATAGCTGAGTAGCTATGGAGTGTGCTTACTCAAGCTTACAAAAGGATCAGTGAAATGGGCTCAATGATGAAGTGTTATCCCATGACTTTTCCAAAGTCCTTTTATCACTTGCTTCACAATTTGAATTCAAATTCAAATTCTTGGCTCTCTCCATAAAGTGACTCCTATGATGTAGGAAATATTCTCTCATTAGGAACTCATAGCTATATTTTCTCCTAACTTCCACAAGCTGTGGCTTTTACAAAGATCCTTCAGGTAATTGACTTTTACCAAGGATAAATGACTAGATATTACAAGATGTGGTTCACATGAACCAATTAGTGAAGCAAGACATGTCCATAGAATTTCTCTATAATATGTCAAATGTGAAGGCTTGGGTAAATTGCACCAACAGCTCCTCCTCAAGCCAGACATTTGGTTTCCATAGCATTACTGATCTTCAAGTATATCCTAAAATCCAATCATAGTCTTCAATTTGCAAATCTTGGTACCATCAAGTGTTTTGGTTAGTAAATCTGCAAGCTATATATTAGTAGATACATAAGCAAGTTGAATCTCCTTGTTGAAGAGCTTCTCTCTAACATAATGATAGTGCACTTCTATGTGCTTGGTTCTAGCATGATAGACACGGTTGGCTGCAAGATGTAATGAGTTGGTATTGTCACCAAAATCATTGGTGAGTGAGTGTGAATTCCCAAATCTGAATATAACAATCTAATCCATATAGCTTCCTGAGTAGCATTGGCTAATCCCCTGTATTGAGCTTCTGTTGAGGATAGAGCAATAGTTGGTTACTTCTTTGCAGACCATGAAATTGGTTTATCACCTGCAAAAGATACATACCCAAAAGTACTCCTTCTATCATCCTTGCATCTTGCCCAATGTGCATCTGAATATAGTTTTATATCTAAATCTGATGTATAAGGAAAGAAAAGACCTTGTGTTGACAGACAAGGTCACACACAAGCAGCGAAGCACATCAATGAAGTGCACACACAAGAAGAAGGAGCATGTAGGGAGCTCCAAGAAGCACATGTCAAATTTTCAAAAGAAATCCCTATAAGCATAGTGATTTTTATCACTAAAAACCATTGTAAATACCATTTTCTATTTTTATAGCTCCATTTTGTTCAAGACGAGAGGTCCTCGAGCTTGAGGAGTATTAGAAGTAGCATCCTATCAATTTCCATAATTTTTAGACTCCGTTTGATCCCCCAAATAAACCTTGGAACCTAATTTTTAGCTAGGCCGGACACTAGGTCAGGACAGGGCCAAAACCACTCAAAAAACTATAAAAAGGGCTGGAGAGCTCATTTTTGGGGTTAGCTTGTTGTAGATTTCAGCTTTGTAAGAGAGTTCTTTTGTAATCAAATTCCTTCCATTGTTCCACTCTTTGCTCTTACCTTGTGCGCATGTGTGTGTATGTGTGTGCATGTTTGTATGCTTTCACTCATGCACTTGTGCACTTCACTTGCTCTTGCTCTTCATACAGGTCCTCACGTCTCCGCGGATTGACATTTATGAGGTGAAGCTCCTCACGTTGGTACTTGCCATTGTGCTAGAGTGACACAAAATTTGGCGCCGTTGTCGGGGAGAGAGCTTGGAGGACGAGCGTGTGATGATAAGATGTAGAGTAGTGATGTTGGAAGGTGAAAAAACCACCATTTTCGATTTAGTTTCTGAGTTTTGCTTCATCTCCATCATCATCATCACCACCATCTCTCTCATCTTCACCTTCTCTGATTTTTGCATTTTTTTATTGTACATTCTCTATTTTGCCTCTTTGTCTTCTTCTTGGCTATGCGAGGAGTTCAAAGATGGTTCAGATCTTAGGCACCATTGAAATACAGAGATTTGCGCCACTAAAACACCAAAATCTGAGTGATTGTATCACGGCATGACAAAAACTATGTTTGGTATCGTGGCGGTGATATCGTGCGTTCGGAGGGTGACTTTGCGCCTACATGCACATAGGACTGACAAGAAGAACCTAAGGTACACATATCTGCAAAAAAAATTTGAATTTGGGTGTCAAAATCTCCAAGTATCGTGTCCGGTTGAGTTTTGGTATCGTGATACCAGAATTCCCGAGTATTGCGATACTTGTCAAGGTATTGTATTGTGCACACCCACTTGAGGTATCACGATACCATTCTGGTATCATATCATCAAGTGCTGGTATCGCGATCGCAATCATCCCAGTGGTATCATATCGTGTCGGTCCTGGTATCGTATCGTTGATTGATCGGTATCGTATCGCGTGCATGATTGGTATCGTATCATGCCTATTCTAGTATCGTATCGTGCAAAAAAGTGGTATCGTATTGTCCGACCCTTTGGTATTGTATCATCCATAGAACCAGTATTGTATCATGTAAATTTTTGGTATCGTATCGCCCGTCACCTTGGTATCATATCGTGAGCAATCTCGTATCGTATCGCGTGATTTCCAGTATCGTATCGTGTAGTGATCAGGTATCGTATCATCCATGAATGTGGTATCGTATCGTCCACAAACGTGGTATCGTATCGTCAAATGCAGAGGTATCATATTGTGACCATTTCCATTTCCAGTATCGTATCGTGTAGATAGCAGTATCATATCGTGGAAGTTGGTATCGCGATCTTGGTCTTCTAGGTGGTATCGTATCGTCTAAAGGTGGTATCATCTATAGTGGTATCGTGTAAAACAAAGGTATCGTATCGTGAAAATCTGATATCGTATCGCATGTCTTGAGGTACTCCCTGAGAGATCCTGATTCCCTGTTTTAACCCCCAAAACCCTGAACTTGCATAACTTTCTCATACGAAATCCGTTTGGAGTGATTTTGGGTTTGTTGGGTTTGTTGGATTATTAGATAGGGTATTTTGAAGTTGATCCTCAGGTTGGACTAGGAAGCAAGGGGTTCCACAAGATTTTGAGCAGTTCAAAGAACAATTTTGGACTTGTAGACAAGGCTTATGAACCTAAGCTCAAGTTGACACTTGGGAAGAGATAGATAAAGTACCAAATCATCCAAGGCTAGTGTCAACCACACAACCAAGTCGGGAACTCACAACTCAGCATGTAGTGTTAACCACTAAAATGTCATTTAACAGAGAGAGACTCTTGTTTTCTGAAGACATGCATAGTTCAGTACCTAGGGAAGATTTTATGTCTAGTGTGGGAGGGGAATATCGGATGTCTCTTCAATACATATCTACTAACTTGCAAGGAATACCCATCTACCTCGATGGTTTACACAGGTCAGTAGCAAGAATGATAAACACTACAGAATCTGAGAAGTTCTGAGACCAGCTGTCAAGTATGAATGTGGAGTTTACATGGACAAGATGGGCCAGATGTATGTGGTAACTGAAAACTCTAATCAGATTAATGAAAGAGGAGAGTTAGAGGGACAAGGAACTTCTGGGAGAACCAACAGTGGAGACACAGTGAATACCCCGAGGGGAAAGTCAGTAATGACTCAAGTATTTCAAGCAAAAAAGATACCCCAAGATGACTATCAGATGGATGTGTACTTAGTACATGGATCAGACCTACTCCTACAAACTGATTCACTGACACGAGGAGCATGCATCAGCCCAATAACTATATACGAGTTTAGGGATTCGGAAAATCCATCTAGAGGTACATTCCTAGACCAAAATCAAAGGAGATATTGGCCTGTAGATGAAATGGAGGGGTCTAGATTAAAGTACATGGATCTGCCTATATTCCCTCCTCAAGATCAGGCAACTACCTCACAAAACCCATTCCAGACCCAACAACAAACGAAAAATGTGATGTTAGGACAAACGAGCCAATCTAGTATGTCGAACAGACCGGAGGTGCAATCCACCATGCCAAGAATTAACACCCACAACCAAACTAGCTAGGGAATGGGAAATATGAATAGAACCACTTTTAGGGCAGAACCACCCCAAGGTGTAGGAGCTGGAATACACCCTGTAAAACCTGCTCTTCCCAACATAATTCAATCTCCAGAGCCAGGTAAAAGACTGAGACCAATCCAATTGGCCAAATGTATGCGAAATCATTATGATGGCACAGGAGAGCCCTATGACCACATTGCAGAATTCAAGCAGTTATTGCGAGCGGAGCAAGTGGATGACTTTTTCGTGCAATATGAATCCTTTGGGCTAACCCTCACGGGAATAGCCTTAACTTGGTTTCAATCCTTGGATTCAAGTTGCTTTGGACATATCAAACAATTCTTCCAAGAATTTATTTGGGAATTCACTAAGCGAGGGATCAAGCACAATTCGTCATCCTTACTACATAGTTTCAAACAAGCTCCTAATGAGACAATAAAAAATGAAGCACAAAGATTTAATCAATACATAACTTGATGCCCTCTGACAGAGAGACCTTCTGAGCAAAAAATGATATCCTTATGTTTAGAAGGTCTAACCAATGGAACATTGAGAGTTTTAGTATACGTAAAATGACTGCAAAATCTAAGTGAGTGTCTTCAGGAATGCATAGATTTGGAAGACAACTTAGTTGAGGATCTCAAAATGACACAAGATTCTACCAAGACAGAGGATACAAGGATCAATGAGACTTCTAGTTCGAGTTATGTGGAGGAAGTGGCAGCGTCAGTGACCAAGAAATTAGGAGTACAAGGACAAAGGAACTACCGGAACTCCTCCTTGAGAGTGCCAATGTTAGGAAGTTGCACACTTTGCGGTGGAGATCATCCATCTCATGTTTGCACCAGAGAAGGATCAGGGCTATCACAACCTTACCCTTACGATAGACGACCAACTCAAGAGCCTAACATGTACTCTTATAGTGAGCAGAAGTACACCAAATACAACACTGAAAATTATTCAATGAATAGACAACCATGATCGTTCTACCCCAATGTAGACCATATGGGTACCCTCCTAGAGAACAAGGCAGAGAAGTTCCTAGGTATAACCCATGTCCAGGACCACGATAAGCAACTAGACCATATGAACATGGAGGATATAACCAACCTCAACCTATAGCAAGACAACAACCACCCCACCTGCTAGCTCCGATACAAGGGCAAAATGTCACAATACAAGTCGTTTGTCTTGAGTGTGGCAAAGAACAACTCCTGAGAGATTGCCCCGGACATCCCTCTACCCATTAATGTAGTAGGCTTAGTTGGGGATTCAAGTTCCAGTAGCAATAATGTGGCTCCTATACATGCAGTTACTAGAGCACAAGCCTCACAAAAAGCTAAACTAGCTGAGCAATCAGAGCCAAGTGAGTCAAGAGAGCCTAGTAAGAGAAAAACAAGAACATGGAAGGATACTAGGGAGAAGGCAAATCGTAAGTGGACCAAAAAGTTATCCGAACTAGAAGAAAGCCTGAAAGATGCAAAAACAAGAATAGAAGATATTGCCTCTCAAAGCCCCTCGCATGTCAAAACTCCATCCACACCACCTCATCCCTAACCTCACCCCCACCCACCAACCATTGTAAATAGACCACAATCCGGGTATGTCCTTGCAGATCCAACCCCTGAAGACTTGGACATGATGTTCAAGGCATATCAGGCTCGACTTCAAGAAGGGCCAACACCTGCAAACCTAGACAAGAAACTACCCTAGAGTAGATTTAGAGATTGAACGGACAAAAATGTGCATAAAAATGGTGGAATTAGCTCGAGATATGTTCAAGGTCAATCAATCATTCAATCAGACGAATGCTATTACACCCGGTTTGCACTTCCAAGGCTTACTAGATAGATTAGAGCAGTTGGTAGATAAACCACAAGTTTCTTTACCTCCACAGTCTCAACCAACTATTGAAAGAGAAAGCTCATCACCAAAGAAAGTCTATGTTTCTGACTCTGTAGATGATGGAGAACCTCTTTCAATTCAACAACACTCTCAAAAGTTCTTGCGTGAAATACAAGAAGAGAAATGGGCCAAGGAGAAGGATGTTTTCCCTCCTATTCTTGAAATTGATGACCGTCACGATCAATCCCAAAAGACATTACATCTATTTATGGAGACCAAGTAGAGCAACAAGAAAAAGAAAGTTCAAATTTGAATCCAATTTTTTACAAAAGTTTCCACAGTTCATAGGCCCATGGGAATCTGAATCTATCCAGATCAAAGCTCCCACAATATTGATAAAAAACAAAGACTCGGTGGTTCCAAGAAACACTGATGTCGTGAAGAACACTAAGGTTCAGTGTCACCTCACTGTAGAGGAGCTGCTCAAAGCAAAACCACTGAGCTATGGAATCATGTGAAGGATCAGGTTCCAGAACTTGATTCCAATATGCCCAAAGCAGAATCTAAACAGGAAGTGTCAGAGATACCTCTAGAAAAAATAGGGGACATGAGCGAAGGTGAGGAAGGTAATACTTATCTTCCTATCACCTACCAAGGTTACACAACCAAAGTGATCATAGATTCAGGTGTTGGGGTTGCTATTGCAACCACCTCCTTGTGGAAGCAATGGGGTAAACCTGCATTAAGACCAACTAGAATGAAGCTTCAGATGGTTGACGGCCATGTGGAAAGACCTCTAGGATTGCTAGAAGGGATAACTCTAACCACTTGTGGTGTAGAATTTGAGCACACCTTTGCTATATGTGACTTAGGGTAAAACTAATACCTACAAGATGATCCTAGGAAGACCCTTCCTATGACAATTGCAAGTTGTACAAGATTGGGCAACCAATTCCTTATATTTGCATCGCTTTGGGGTCACAACCAAGGTCAATTTGAAGGATTACACCTTCAGAGATGTACCACCCCTACAATGGAATCATATCCACCAGGAGCAAGAAGATTCAATCTCTGTGCATTCTAAAAGTTCATTTGATACATCCTGGATACATGAAGATACTCATTTGTGGATGTGCAAGGTCGCAAAGGAAGAGGAAAAATGCTTAAAGGCAAGAGAAAAAGGAACTTCTCAAGGAGATAGACCAGTTAGAGACCCAGCCTATACGTCGATGATCTTTTGGAGGAAAAAGTGCCTCTATAGGCATAGAAAACATTAGCAAAAACTTGGTATCAGTGGAGTTAGAAAAAATCACAATTTTTTTGAGTTGACTTTGAGGGGGAAAAAAGCGAGATTTTCTTGAATTAAATAATACACTAAATTCATAAATTCAAGTAAAAAATTGAAAAAAAGAACATAAAAAATAATAAATTGCAAAAAGTCAAGTTTTTTGGATTTTTTTTAAGAGCTAAAAAAATCATTAATCTCTTAGCCAAAGAGCACAAAGAATTACGACTTTTTGCAATCCTAGTTGAAAAAAAATCACTTGGAGAAATTCGGATAGAACTGAAAGAATCACGATTTTTTGAGTCATTGGATCAAATTTTTTTTTTAACTTAGAAAAAATTCATTTAAAACACCATAAAAAGTAGAAAATCATGACTTAAAAAAAAAAAGAAAAAAGTTGTGAAAAAAATCCAAAACATCATGAATTTTTTAATCTCTTGAGCAAAAGTCATTTTGTAGAAAAGACTTAGAGAAATTTCAAAAAACAAAAGGGGAAGAAAATCGTGATTTTTGCACCAAAAGATATTTCTTTGTGAGTGATTTCTTTTGAGAAAATACACCACTGTCAAATTCTAGAGAAAATCATGATTTCTTGGTGAAATTTTGAGAGAACACTTGAAAAGCAAAAAGATATTTGGATAATAAAAAACACTTTACATTGAATTCTCCATGAGATTGAGAGGGGGAAAGGTGGTACCTGAACCAAACCCTAACCCTAACTTAGAACTTACTACTACTAGAATGCAAGGAGATCATGGAAGTGAAGGGGATTATAGGAGCATTCTGAAATATGAGTTCACAAATAGATTTGGAACTTATATATACAAAGATGGAATCCAAAGATGTAATCCAAAGATGGAATCCAAAGATATGTGACAAGACTTAGGTAAGACTCATTATTTAACATGACCCCTATAACACACTTTGTGAATGAACAATACATAGGAAGGGATGAGAACACTTACATAATTACAATAGACCTAGAGAATATAAATGACCAAGGGGAAGTACCAAACAAGAGACCTATGAGAGAAGAAGAGGAAGAAGAAACCCTAACTCCTAGAGGTCAGTTTATTTGTACTCATCAAGAAAAGTAATCAAAATTACATGTGACAAGGTAGACACTTTGCTCTATATGAATCGAGATACAGAGGATGTCTATTGGGAAACACAACTAGAGTCAAAAACTTCTCCATCTCATATGAACATTAGGGTTTTGAAAAATTACCATGAACTTAGGGAATCCCCTAACTTTGTGAATGAGGAGGGAAAAAGATTTTGGAGACTTGTAGAAGAATTGAAAAGTTCCTACAGTTATCAAAATAAGTCAATATTTCCTAGAAGAAATCCTTTACACCAACATGTAGAGAAGGAACAAGAAAATCCTAATTATTTTGATTTTGAAACTCATAGGAACGATAGATCAAATCATAACAACAAGCAAAATAATCAAATAAGAGGTGAGGATAGGAGAACGATTATGCCAATCCACAAATACCTCCAATTAGGGTTAACAAGAATTAGAACCAAGAACCTATAAACATAAGAAACGATAGGCAAAATGGAGCTAATTTCAACATACTAGGTAGAAACAAGAGAAATACATGTGGGGCAACATAGACGACTCAGACCTACTCAAGTGGTGAAAAGCATGAGAAACCAATATGATGGATTCATCGATCCTTATGATCATGTAGCAAAATTAAAAAAAGTGATTAAAGATGAAGAGGTTGAAGACTACGTCACTGAATACCAAGCTTTTGGTTTGACATTGAGAGAATCAGCTCTCATGTGGTTTCAACCACTTGCGATGGAGAGTTTTGATAATATAGAGGTCTTCTATTAGGAGTTTATAGGTGAATTTTCAAAGAAAGCTATCAAGCATGACACTTCGACTTTGGTACATACTGTTGGAAAACAAAGGTCAATATCCTATTGGTCAAGCTATATCCTATGGTCAATATTTACCCCAGTTTTCAGGATGTATAGAACTCAATCGCATTCTCTAAGAGAAAATGACACTGACAGCGTGGATAGAAAAATTGCCTTCCACACTTGTGGTCCAGGTTCAAATCCCGTGAACAGCCATAGCAACACAGAATCTAGCAAAGCTCTTTTGGTGCTTTTAATTTATTAAAAGCTCACGCAAACACGAAGAATAAAGGTGACGGACGGTGCTGTTTCGAATTCGTCATTATTCGTAGCTTTTTATTCATAAGCGATCGCTATTCAATCGTGTGCTTTATGCAAAACTTGTGCTTTATTATTGTTTTTCAAGGGTAGACAAACTACTATATAAGAAGTGCTTGGGGTCACTTGTAAGTATCCTTCACCTAGTTTTCAACACAATCCTTGAGCTTGGACCTCAATAGAGGTGGTGTTTCTTCTAGCACATGGGGCAGCCATGGTGCTAACTTGAAGCATGTTGAGGAGCAGCTATGGAGTTCTTCTTGAAGATTCTTCTTGGAGAAGATGAAGGGTGTGCTCACACTCTAGCTCATGGAGAGGAGGTTATCTCTTGTTCATGGAAAGAAGACTTGGTCATTAGCAGCTTGATGGTGAGGATCGGCCATCTACATGGTTTATTTGAAGATTGTCTTCTACATGAAGATTACGGGCTACTTCAAAGACATTGGATGGTGTTTAACATAAGATTTACATCTTATGTTAAGTATTCAGGTACATATTCTCTTTATGCACACAGGTACTACTTGGAGTTTATGGAGGCAGTAGCATCCATATCAGGAGGAGTCGTATTTGGCATAGGTACAAGAGAAACAATACGTATATGCTTTATGCATATTTGGATGAGGTGTTTGAGAAGGTGTGTTCACATGACTTTGAGGATTTCTGGCAACAAACTTGTTAGCATTCATTGCTACTTTTTAAGTATGTGATCTTTTCACACATGTATCTAACTTACCAAAGCCTAAGGTTAGATGAGGGTTTGTTGATTATCAGTTTCACACTGATCCTTCCTCTTTCAGTCACTCATATTCACTCTTCTATAACCTATTAGGTCACACATCTCATGTATATTCAGATTTCTGCCCATACATCTGAATATGTTTGTTACATTTGTACATTCACTCTTCCATCTATTTCTCATCACATAGAGTGGTTGAGAGTTTTGCTCCCGCATTGTACATTGAACATTGGTATATATGATACTATGAGTAAGTGATGGCTTACGTAACAGCTTACACATGTCGTCTATTATTTCTCTATCTTTGTCTCATCATTTGTATGATTAAGTTGTGGGATGTTCATGTTTTCTCAATATTGGAAGATTTCTAGATTCTATGTTGTATATGCTGGACCTATGGAACCATGGACCTGTGATATGAGCTATGATCCTACCTCATTTCCAACATTTGGTATCAGAGCACTAAGGTTTTGTTGGTGCAATTCAAGCCTTCACAATTTGGCTTGGATACTATCTTGAAGACTCAACAGGTGAGAAGGACTATAGGAACCAATCCAAAAAGAAGACTCAAGTTCAGATGATGATGACACAATTAACCTTGAGGAATTCAAGGCATGGACGTCCAAAGGAAAGATGAAAATGAAGAATCTAGAGGATATACCAGAATCCTCAACTCAAGCAATGAGGAGATCTCAGAGAGAAAGTAAGAAGCCTATCAGATATGGGTATGATACTTCTCTTGTAACTAAGCATTCTGTATATCTTGCAAAGGATGTGTTGAATGAAGAACCAGGTTCATATGAGGAGGCAATTACCAAACCAGAATGGAAAGAAGCTATGGATGAAGAAATAGAGGCTCTCAAGGAGAGTGACACATGGGACTTGGTACCCAAGAAGAACTCTATGAAGGTGATAGGATCCAGATGGATCTACAAACTCAAGAGAAACTCAGATGGTACAATCAACAGGTACAAAGCTAGGTTGGTAGCCAAGGGTTTTGCACAAATCCAAGGCATTGATTATGAGGAGACATTTTCTCCTGTGGCTAAGATGCCAACAATCAGAATTTTGGTGAGTGTAGCTGCTTCCAAGAATTGGAACATGTACCAATTAGATGTCAAGAATGCTTTCTTGAATTGATGGATATCTGAAGAAGTCTACATGTCACAACCACCTAGCTATGAAGATCCCAAGAAAGTAAATTATGTTTGTAAATTGAAGAAGGCTCTGTATGGTTTGAAGCAGGCACCTAGAGCATGGAATTACAGGTTGACAACCTATCTCCAAGACCAAGGATTTATAATGAGCAAGGCAGATACATCATTGTCTATCAAAAGAAACAATTCAGAGGTAATCTATCTCTGTGTTTATGTTGATGACATCATCATTACAGGTAATGATGTCCAAGGAATCAGAAGCATCAAAAATCGGATGATGAAGGAATTCAAGATCAATGATCTTGGATTATTAAAATACTTCTTAGGTCTTGAATTGGTTTATACTAATTCAGGTATATATATCACTTAGAAGAAGTATGTTCAGGATATGTTGAAAAAATTTAATTTGCAGGATGCTAAAGTCTCAAGCACTCCAATGGAGGTCAACCTAAAGCTAAGTGCTCATGAAGGGGATGAAGTCCAAGACATTACAGGATATCAAAGTATGGTAGGTAGTTTGAATTATGCTACCTTGACAAGAATTGACATAGCATATGGAGTTAGTGTGCTAAGCCAATTCATGCACAAACCAAGGGTACCTCACCTAGAGGCAGCAAAGAAGATTTTGAAGTACCTAAAGGGAACTCAGAACCATGGTTTGTACTTTCCTTATACATCAGATATTGATATTAAAGTATATTCAGATACAAATTGGGCAAGATGCAAGGATGATAGGAGAAGCACATCAGGATACATATGTTTTGCAGGTGATAAACCTATTTCTTGGTCAGCCAAGAAACAACCTACAGTAGCTTTGTCATCTACTGAAGCAGAGTATAGAGGGCTAGCCAATGCCACTCAAGAAGCTATTTGGTTAAAGCTTTTGTATACAGAGTTAGGCTTATACACAAGGCCACCAATCATCTTTGGTGACAACACAAGTTCTCTTCACCTTGCAGCTAATCCAATATATCATGCTAGAACCAAACACATAGAGGTTCATTACCACTATGTGAGAGAAAAGTTGCTAAGCAAAGACATTCAATTGACTTATGTGTCTACTAATATGCAATGTGCAGATTTACTCACTAAAGCTTTGGATGGAAACAAATTATGCAGATTCAAATCCATGATTGGATTACAGGATGTGATTGAAGAATGAAGATGAAGACTTGAGCCAAAATTTTTGGCTTGAGGGGGAGCTGTTGGTGCAATTCAAGCCTTCACAATTTGGCTTGGATACTATCTTGAAGACTCAACATGTGAGAAGGACTATAGGAACTTATGCTTATAAGTTCTTACCATTTTATCTCTTGTAAAAGTCTTAGTGACTTGGCATATTATGTAATCACACCTAATTGATTGGAAGTCGTGGAAAAAGGTTGTTTAATTGAGAGAATATCTCAATCAACTTTTAGGTGAAAGATTCAAGGAGATTGATTTGAATTCTAATTCAAATCTACACTCAACTCCTATAAAAATGCTACAAGTAAAAAGTCGCGATGGTTCTTCACCATTCCCGAGGCTTATACCTTTGATCATTGAGTGTGTGAGTGGTACTCCATAGCCTACACCTCTGAGTACCATTGAGCTATGTTTATCATGCCAATGGGAATGTACATTTACATGATCTAATACAAATACTTACATTCATCTACTCCTTGATTCTCTGAGTATACTACTCCAAGTCTGTCAACTTCAACAAGGCATATCTCAGGATCTACTCATCCAAATCAAGTGATTCAAAGCTTGTTGGAACCAGCTCCAAGCATAATACATGGCTACAAAGTTTGAAGGTCATTGGATCAGCCATCTCGGAGAAATCTCGCTCGAAGTGGTCTCTGGTATTTCTCTGCACATCTCCTAAAAAGTCGGGGGTGACTCTAATTTTGCTAAAGAGATTTCTCAGAGTATAGTTCATCATTTCTTCTCATTCCACTTGAAAATGGTAGCTTGTTAAGTTAATTTAATATGTCCAGAAGGAATTTGATCAATTGTAAGTGTGCTGGTCATACTAAGTGAAAGACTGAGCAGGTGTCAATACCAAAATAGCAAGTTTTCTTGGATTTGTGAAGTGCAAAGTTATCTGTTTTGATTTGATCATTACACATATTATTTGCAAAGTACATATATGCTTTCTTGGTATCATTTGGAAGCTAAGAAAGTGTATTAATCATTCCTGGAGTCAAAGGAGGGCTGGTGTGAAGCAGGTTTAGCAGCACCTACTCAATCTCTGAGTACATCCAACCATCCTCTCCCAACAGGTTTTGGTTTCAAAACTTTAGATCTTTGGCATCAATGCATTAAGACTCATTCATATTCTCAAGTTTCCAGAATTCCAGGTTTACAACGTATGATTTAAGGGCATCTTCTAATATTTGACATTTGACATACACACTTAATCTAGATAAGTAGAGATTTGAGAATTAGACAATTCAGTCACATGTGTATTCATCAATGTGGAGTATGAAGTTGATGATCTGTTAGTAGCTGAATATTTTTGGAAGAGTATGCAAATACTTTATAAAAGTATTGTTTGAAGACCCAGACTTGATGAAGAGAAGGCTACTTCAAATTCAAGGAAGAACAACGGTTTAGAGAAGATGAAGGAATCAGATCAACATTAAATTATAGGTATCAATTTCTACTATCAGATTATCATTTGCAGGTCATATCTTAGAAGAGCAGTTATGAAGAGATTTGAAGGATTCAAGGAATGCTTTTATAGACTTTCATCATTTGAAATTTAAAGCATTAGCTACATCAAAACAGATATCTAGAGGTTTTTTTAGAGAGTTTTGAGAGATCTCTTTCATGGCAAGTAAGTTCATCTAAGAAGACAAATTTGGAGATGGGATGAGTTTTTTATTTTTCACCCAATTTTGTATTGTAAGTTGGTTGAATATCAAGGTACAAATGGTATCTAGAGATGGTAATTCTAAAAAGGTAATTCATCATTCAAACAAAAGGTTGGTGAATTTAGTCGTTTTAGTCATTTGAAATAGAATTTTGATTCAGAGATATGAGGAGATGATAAAACATGATTCTATATTCACTTCCATTTGTATACCATGTTTGTTTTGTCTCTTACTCTTAGCACTAGAGGAAGAGAAAAGTTCATTTGAAGAGGTCAAGAGTGTTTGCTACTTCAAGATGAAGAAAACAAAAGGTATGGAAGAGAAGTTTGAAGATGTTGACATCATCAGGTGGAAGAAAGATGCAGAAGAAGAAAGTCCATCATTTCCAAAAGAAAAGTAAGGCTTCCTTTTCTCATATATTTTCCATATACTTTTTCTATTTTATCCTCTACACCCAAAGACAAGTCTACGAGAGCATCTTATGTGAAGATAGTCTAAAGAAGAAGCAGTTTCTTGTTTTGCATTACACTTGGTCATGATTTAGTAGATTTGACAAAGAATTGCATTGAGAGAAAGAAAAAGCAGCAGATATATGTTGTGACTCATATGTGTATGAGTATTGTTTTAGTTGAAGCTTTGGGCTTACAACAAACAAATCAACCAAGGAACCAAAATCTTATATGCTATAACTATGGAGGGGATCATCAAAACTTTTTGACAAAAAACCTAGAAAACACTTCCAAGGAGAAAAGAGAATGGTACAATTTTTTCAACTAGATAGGAATTGGAACAATCAAGGAGGACAAACCTATCAAGCAATAGGGAGGAAAAGAATGTACCAACCAAACAATTTTCAAATGAAAGATAAGACAAATCTAGAAAGACCTCAACCTGCCCTAGGTAAAGAACTCCCATTACCCACAAATGTAGTGCCAGTAAAGTACATACCTTTGGAAGAAAACATGGAAAGAGAAATAACTCCAACTACATCAATGTATTATGATGACTTAGACGTTAGATGCTCAACATCTTACAATGAGGAAAATGTTGATGAAAATTGGAGTTCAAACAAAGAAAATCAATATATGGCATATCAAAACAGTAGTGGGAACTATGAGATAGACCCTACAACATTCATGTTTGTTTCAAATAAATTCATGACAACACAAAGAAACATGGGATGACAAAACCCCAGAAACTTTGAGAGAGGAACTTGTTATAGGTATGGGGGAGATCATTTCATAAGAGATTATCCTCAACCTCCAATATTGAAAGTAGAAGTTTATTACAAGGATTGTGGAAAGGAACACTTGATAAAAGATTGTCCAAATAACCCAAACAAACAAAACACAAATGCTTCTCCCTTGAAATTAGTCAAGGTGGTGGAGTCAAGCAGTTAGACAAGTGAATCAACAATGGAAAGTGGTATTCAGATAGAAAAAGAGGTTCAAATTCAGGTAATCAATCAAACTTAGAGAGTGAGAAAGGAAGAATTTAAAAAGAAGAAACAAATGTGGAAGGAAAACAAGATTTAAAAAAAAAGAAAAAATCATGGAAAAAAAAGAGAGCAAAGCCAAGAGGAAAAAAATTGGTCAAGAAAAAAAAGAACAACTAAATTGTTGGAGAAACAATCACTAATTGGACATATATTTGAGGGTCAAAGCTTTAGAAGAAAATCACATGCCTATGTGAAGGGACAATTTCACAAGTGTATTATATTTGTAAAGTTAGTTCACTTTAGTTCTAGAAGTTTTTTAAAAAGTCACGAGATACAGAAAAACTATATAAGTTAGTTTGTATCAACTGACGCGATGTGAAGAGAGAGGGAAGACAATGATAGAGTGAGTTAGAACTCAATTTGTATGACTGAGTATAGTCGAGCTTGTCTGAGTGAGAAAGCACTTGTAAGCTTCTGAGTTTTCATAGCTATGAGAAGAAATAGTTAAAGTTCTGTGTATGACTCTCTCCATCATCTCCATGCTTGCTTCCTGTGTAATGAGTTCAAAAGATTAAGTTTTTCAAGCAAGTCGATGCCTGGCATCGAATCTCTGCTGATAAGTCATATTTTTATTTATCTTTTTCATTCAGTGCTGAAGTGTTTGAAAATCATGATGTTGTTGGAGCAACTCGATGCCTGGCATCGAATTCCAGTTGATAAGTGATGTTTGAAGTGTGCATGAAATCATATATCTTTTTGGCATCTGAAAGCTTGAGGTTTTATGCAGGAAGTCGATGCCTGGCATCGAATCCCTGCTGAAAAGTGGCTAAAAACACCCCAAGTTGATGCCCGGCATCAAATTCTCGTTGCAAGTCAATGCTAGGCATCGAATTCCATTTTTAAACAGGTGCTTTTTACTAAAATAGGAAGAATTTCCAATTTTGGCAGTTATACATAGTCATCTTGTGAAGGCCATAACTTGAGTTCTAGAGATCTGTTTCATGCATATGATAGCTTGTTGGAAAGCTATACTCTTTTACTTTGATCCTATAAAAGATACTAGAGAAATAATATTTGAGCTAAGAGAAATTAGCAAAATACTGAAGGTATGTCATTTCAGTGACTAGAAAAATCTAAAGAAGCAAAGTTCTTGGTTTCGGCTATCATTTCTCAAAGTTTGGAGTGGAAATGAGTTAATGGTGACCATAGAGGTGTTCTAGTGTCACATTAATTCATTTCTTGTGGTGTTTTACACATCAACAAGTGGTATCAGAGCAGAAAGGTCCTAAAGAGCAGAAGGCGGTAAAGGTACGAGAAGTTTTGGAAAGTTTTCCATTAAAGTTTCAAAGGTGAAGCATTTGAAGACACAAGGCATCAAAAGATTACTTTCGAAGTATCCTCATACACAAAGAACTTCAAAAGGTATTATCCTTTATCCTTTAAGCTCACAGGTTGTAGTAGAAGGAAAGGAGTATGGCAGATCATATCTCCATTGACAAATTGGACAGAGATAATTACCCCGCATGGGTAATGAGAATGGAAGCCTTACTTATGAGTAAGGATCTCATGATATATGTAACAGGTGAAGAAGAGAAGCCAGTATTTGAAGATGAAAGCTGACCAAAGAAAGAAGAACTTGATGCTTTAAAGCATTGGCAGAAGAAGGATGCAAGTGCAAAAGCCTACATCTACAATACAATCTCTGATCATTTGCTACCACACATCAGAGGATTGGAATCATCTGAAGATATATGGAATGCATTGGAGTATCATTTCCAAAGGACTACCAAAGCAAGGAAAGAAAGTCTATGGTCAGAGTTTACAACATTCAAGAAGAAGCCAAGTCAAAGTATTAGTGATTATGTCACTAAGATGAAGGATCTAGCAGATAGTCTTGGATCCATAGATGAAGATGTTGAAGATCACAGATTGATTGTTCAACTACTTGCAGGATTGAGAGGGGATGAAAGGTGGAAACCTTTTGTCTTATCAACAGAACTTTCATTAAATCATTATGTTCCAGATTTGAATCAATTACTTGGTTTGATGCTCACATATGAGCAAGACTTGAAGGGAGATGGAGATGAAGGACAAAGTTCTGCAATGTACATGAAGAACAAGAAGAAAGGAAATAGTAGATGGAGAAGGAGAAATCATTGTACTTGAAGAAGAAGATACATCTGTGATAGTAGACTCTCAAGTAGCAGAACCTTCAGATCTTCGATCTACATCTACCACTATGTTCCAAAGTTGTTTTGCAACAAGAACATGCTTCATCATGTAAGAACACATTGGATAGATGGTCCCATCAAGCTTATCTTCATCTTGAAGCATGCCAAACAAGTCATTGTTGCCCTCCATTTCACTAAAGAACAAGAATGTGACAAAATCTTTACTTCGACAAACGTTGAAATGAATGCTAAAATTTTAGCTCACAAACTGTCACTCTGATGGAAATTATGACTGCACGAATGGCATTGAAATGGGGCAAAAACCTAAGTGTAACTAGGGAAAATGTTTCTTGGCTATTGCTAAAATCCACTGCTCTATGCTCTGAAGTCGATTTGCACTGTTAAAATTGCACGCGTGCCACGATGTAAAAAACTGAAACTTGAGAAGGAGTTGAACCTGCTCTGATACCACTTTTGGGTGTGTTCTTCTTGTGTGTCTCTCACACTTCTACACACATCCAACATGTATCAAGTGAAAAAATTTATGTGGTCTTATCAGGTTGCATAGTCGGTGCAAGTGTTGAATAAAAAAGATCTAAAGCCTTCTTTGCTTATTCCCTATGTGAAAATTAGGCAATCATCGTTATCAATGCAATGGTATCAATGTAGATATTTGTTTTGAAGGCACCAAAAGCTTCTTCTATGAATTCAAAATTGTCAAAGAGATTAATAATGTCTATTCTAACCATAGGTTCATGTGTAATTCCCATGTAGATAGTATGAACATGAAAAATATTTATTGCATGGAGGGATCTCCAATGTGAGCACACATCAATGATAGAAACAAACATGAATTTGCTAGGAAAAACATCTTCAATTTTCATCTCAAAAAAATAGAATAGAGAATGTTGGAAATATTTCATTGGTCGAGAAGATGTGGCAATCACAACATTTCATGAAACAATGTACCGATGGGGCATTCTATCAAAGAATGATCTAGTTTCATTTGTACAACCATATTCGTTAACCAAAATTATGGGTTTCATCGAGCTGCAGACATCCAGATAAGGGATCTAGCAAAGAATATTTTGTACCTCTACTAAACTCGCATGATGTCCTTATGCATGGAGTAGCAAATTCACTGCTCCATGAGAAGACATTGGGAGCTTCTAGGAAATCAAACATAGATAAGGCATCATGTAAACTTCCACAACCATCAAACATGACAATCAAGAAATTTCCAACTAGAATATTCCACTCAAATCTAGAGGTAATGATGAGAACATGTAAAACCTTACCTACATGAAGTTGCTTTTTTTCACTATGGAACTAAAGTATATTCAAATATTCTTCAAAGGGGTGTCAATGGGACTGCAAGGGGATACTCATACCTACCTCTAAATTTCCACAACCATAAAACATGACAATCAAGTGATTTCCAACTAGAATATTCCACTCAAGTCTAGAGGTAATGATGAGAACATGTTAAACCTTACCTACATGAAGTTGCTTTTTTTCACTATGGAACTGAAGTATATTCAAATATTCTTCAAAGGGTGCCGATGGGACTACAAGGGGATACTCAGACCTGCCTCTGAACAATAGAGATCCCCATGTTTTTGAGAGAGCATACAGTATAGAGACATACATTTTAGATGACAAGGAGCAAGAGCCTGTAAGCATCTCTCTAAAGACCACCATGAATTAGCTTCCATTATAGAATGGGACCTCCATATTTTTTCGCTTTGCTGCTTAGATTGTTAGAGAAAAAGATCAATACATCAATCTTTGCACACTCAATAGAAAAGGAGAGAGCTATAAGAATGATTGTTAATGCTAATATATTTTGGTATTGATGTGTGTGAACACACTCAGGATCATCAGGGCATTTTTTTCCCTCTTTAGAAGGTTTTTTCCCTCGGCTTGTATATATGCCTATAACCCTAACGGATCACTTACCTTTGTACATTCACTTGGTAATACATTCAATATTGTGTGTTGTGTCCAAGCTTTTTCTTCTTCCTTGTGTTGTTCGTGTGCTCCTTCAAATCTCAAACTCCAACAATCGGTATCAAACCAGGTTGCCACTTCATCTAGGGCATCTTCAACATCCCCCCAGTTAGAGTCTCATAATTGCACAAAAATTGGTGAGCATACTCACAGTGATTAGGAATTGAGGCACTTTGGATCTAAGCTCATTTCGGCCTCCAAATGCACTATCATAGTCCTATGCAGACATATTTTTCATTTGTGCCAAACATATATAAAGGTTTCGGTTCGCTAGTATAAGTGCCTCAAAGCTTACTATAAGTTTAGCAGAGCTCAATAGAGTATTTATATTCACCTTTTTGAGATACAGTCATTTTTCTACATCAGGGTATTTTAGTTAGTGGCAATCATTGAAAGCAATGATGTATTCTGTATGTTGGCTATTGAGGATAAGTTGGATGGTACCAATTACCCATTGTGGTCATATATAATGCATCATGTATTGCTTGCAAAAGGACCATGGAATATTGTGCAAGGTGTTGAAAAATGACCTAATACACCTCCAAATATAGTTATCAAGCGTAATGTAGATGGTGTTGAAGATGATGATCTTCAAATTCTTGTTCGTGTTGTGATTCTTGTTGCACCTACTATATAGAGCAACTCTAATGGGATATCAGAGATCCCTAGGCACATGAATTGATCACTTTTTTTGCCAAACATGCCATTATCTCTCATATTCACTCTTGAAAAATAGCAAAGGATGCATGGGATACACTTACCACCTTATATTAGGCAAGAAATGAGGATCATGTTGCTTACCTCCGAAAACAATTGGAGAGTGAGCATATGAATGAAGGAGATTCTATGGATAATTTTTTGACAAAGATCAAAGATTTGAAGGAAAATTTGATTTCTACTAATGAATTCTTGCCAAACAACCCACTTGTAAAAACTGTTCTATATGGTCTTCTAGATTCATATCAGAGTTTTGTGTCTACTCTTCGGTTGATGATGAAAGACAATCTAAATGCCTCAACATTTGAGGAGTTCACCTATCTTTTGTTGTAGGAAGATCAGTCTAGACAGAATAGGTCCATTATGTGTGTAGCAGATCAAGCTTTCTTAGTTGGTTAGAAGGGCAAAGGTAAATGGAGCTCATCTAGTAATAAGCAGAAATCTATTAATACTGCATAGTCGAAAAAGGAAGATAAAAATGAGAAGATATCAAAAAACTAGAAATTCTTTTGCAAATAATGTAAAGGAAATGATCATGTCATAAAGATTTGTCTAAAATTGGCTACAAAAGAGGTTGGAATGGTTGTTGCAAAGGCCTTTACACCCAAAATAGAGTCTGCTAACCTTGTGTAGAATGAAGAATGGGCATTTACTACTATTTGCAATTATGACCCATCTTCTCATGAAGAGTGTATGTTTGTAGTAGACTCAGATGTTTGGTACTTTGATAGTGGGGCAACCAAACATATTATCTCATAGTGTAGTTTCTTCAATTCACTTGAGTCTACCCCTACAGGGAATATTGTCACATGCACCAACAACTCCTCTTATCGCTTCATGGTAGTCGGTAAGATCATTCTGACCATTGTTGATGGTAATTCTTTTACATTTTCAGATGCTTTGTTTATGCTAGGGATTAAGAAAAATATGTTGTGAGTTTTAGTATTAGCCAAAATTGGCTTGGTTGTCAAATTTTTTGATGAAAGATGTTTATTTCATGATTTCTCAAATGGTGATGTTATTATTGCTTCTTCTATTTTATGTCATGGGTTGTATAAGCTCATAGACTATGAAGAATTTGTGAATGATTTAGCATGTGCGGTTCACGATTCTCAAGCTATCTTAGATGCAAAGCTTTGGCATGCATGTTTTGGTCATCTCAATTTTGCTAGCTTTCTATGCCTCTCAAAATCTGAAATGGTTTCCTCTCTACCCAAACTTGAGACACTTGGTAAACATGTATGTGAAGGCTATATTTTGTGCAAAATGTAGTGTTCCTCCTTCCCAAAAGATGGTTCAATATGAGCTACTCAAAATTGCAGCTTGTTCATAGTGATGTCTCTAGTCCTATGTAGACACCTTCTTTTGGGAACTACCTTTACATCGTGACATTTATTGATGATTTTTTGAGGCATGCATGGATGTATCCATTGAGAGAAAAGTCCGAAGTGTTATGTGCTTCAAACAATTTTTGGTTTTGGCCAAAAATCTATTTGCATGTAAAATGAGCACCCTCCATTCTGATCGAGGGGGTGGATACATGTCTTCTAACTTTAATGCATTTTTGGATGAATGTGGGATGAAACATCAATGTACAGTGCCATATACACCTCAACAAAATGGATTTGATAAAAGAAAGAACATGTATCTTATGGAGACAGTGAGGTGTATGGTCAAAATTCAATCTTTACCAAATAGCTTTTGGCTTGAGGCTATTATGTGTGCAACATATGTACGTAATAGGTGTCCCACCAAGGCACTATAGTCTATCAATCCATATGAGACTTGGCATGATTGCAAGCCATCTGTTTCTCATTTGTGTGTCTTTGCTTGTTTGGCATTTGCATTAATGCATTAACAACAATGTAGAAAATCGGATGATAAAGCAGTGAAATGTATTTTTTTGGGTAGAGTTTTGATAGAAAAGAATATCGCCTATATCATCCACATACTAAATGCATTTTGGTTAGCCATGATGTTGTTTTTGTGGAAGATGTGATTCGGCCAGTACTTTCATGTAGTAAGGAGACATGAGTTAGCTCCAAAGATGTGTATGACACTTTGTTGCCTTCTTTTATAGGTGGACAGTCAAGTGTTGGTCCAAATGAGGAAATTTCTTAGTCTTTATAGGTTTGACATGATGATGTAGATCATTCCATTTCTTATGCAGATTTACATGATACACTTGTTGATGAGAGGCATGATATAAAGGAGGCAAAAACTATGCCTAAATAGATGGTGCAAACTTTATGAGATAGAAAATTATATGCACCTTTGTACTATCATACTTGTTCAAACTCTCATAATGCTTCTTCTACATCAAATTGCTATGACATGGCTGCCTCTGGTCTCTATATTGAGAATGAGCCGGTTTCTTCTGCTGAAACACAAATTTCAAAAAAAAATGGATGGATGATATGCAATCAAAATATGATGCTATTATGGAAAATCATACTTGTTCTTTATGTGATTTTCCTCCTGGAAAAAATGCCATTGGCACTAAATGAGTATAGAAGCTGAAAAACCTAATGGAGCACTTGACAAGTATAAGGCTAGGCTTATTGCAAAAGGTTATGCACAAGAAAGAGGCATTGATTTTGATGAAAACTTTGCACCCACATGTCAAATGACTATCATTTGTAGCATCTATGCACTAGCATCCCATTATGGTTGGAATGAATGGTGACTTACATAAAGAAGTGTGTGTTTTTTAGACGTGTGGTTTTGTGCAAAAAGGGCATGAAAGAAAAGTGTGCAAGTTGAAAAAGGCATTATAGGGTTTGAAGCAAGCACCACGTGCTTGGTATGAAAAGATATGTGTCTCTACTTGATTGCACATGGTTTCGAGAATAGTCCAATTGAGAGCATCTTATATGTTAAGCATGCAAATGATGTGCTTCTAATCATTGTTGTCTACGTTGATGACATGCTGCTCACTAGTGCTAATGAGAAGCATATTTTTTATTTTGGGGCCGATTTGCGTGCCTCATTTGAGATGTCGGATTTGCGGCATTTGCATCATTATTTGGGCTTTCATTTTATGCAAGTTATGGTGGAATAGCTCTGTGTCAAACAAAATATATTGACACATTATTGCAACATTTTGGCCTTGAAGATTGCAAAGCTATTGCCATTCCTATGGAAATAGGTTTATGGTTGAGTCTTCATGATGCTGGAGATGCATTTTCTCTATCAGGAGACTGTTGGATGCTTGATTTACTTATGCATAACTCTACCTGATATTCGGTTTGTTGTTTCATAGATGAGCAAGTTTATGCATTGCCTAGGCTTCAAGCATTGGTAAGTGGTTAATCACATGTTTTGCTACTTGAATAGTACCTTGCTACTTGGATTGTTTTATCCTAAGGAGGGATCACCACTGCTAGATTTACATGCTTTTGCTAACTCTGACTAGGTTGGTTGCTATGAAACTTATGTGTCGACTAGTGTTTTTTGTTGATGTGTGAAACATCACAAGAAATGAATTAATGTGACACTAGAACACCTCTATGGTCACCAATAACTCAATGCTTCTCCAAACTTTGAAAAATGATAGCTTAAACTAAGAACTTTGCTTCTTGAGAAATTTCTAGTCACAAAAATGACATACCTTCACCCTTTTGTTTATTTCTCTTAGCTTAGATATTATTTCTCAAAGATCTTTTGGTGGATAAAAATAGAAGAGAAGAACTTTCCAACAAGCTATTACCCCCAAGAAATGGAGCACTACACATCAAGTTATGGCCTTCACAAGATGACTATGTATGAGCTTTCAAAATTGGAAAACTTGCTTGTTTTAGTAAAAAACATATTCTTGTTATGCAAATTTGATGCCTAACATCGACTTGCAGCAAGAGTTTGATTCCACGCATCGAATTCGTGTATTTTAGGCCACTTTTTCAGCATCTAAATTACCACCGTGAACCACAAGCATGAACAAAAGAACTTTTATGTGGAAATTCGATGTCAGGCATCGACTTCATGATGAAACTCGATGCCAAGCATCGAGCTGCTCCACAAACCTCATGTTTCCAAAGAGATTTAGTAGTAGATAAAACTCAAAGAATAAAACACAAACTTAATAGCACAAACTCGATGCCAGGCATCGAGTTGCTTGGAAAAATTCAACTTTTGACATTATTACGCAGTAGGCAAAGCATGGAGATGGAGGAGAGAGTCTCATACACAGAACTTTACTTAGTTCTTCTCATAGCTATGATAAACTCAGAAGTTTACAAGTGCTTTCTCACTGAGAGAAGCTCGACTATACTCAGTCATAGAAAATCTCTCTTTCTCTTTTCTAACCTCATTCTCTCTCTCTCCGCGTCAGTTGATACAAACTAACTTATATAGATTTTCTCAATCTCATGATTTTTGAAAACTCTAGAACTAAAGCTAAACTGAACTTTACAATTATAATACATGTGCGAAATTGTCCCTTCACATAGGCATGTGCTTTTCTTCTAGACTTTGACCTTCAACTTTATGTCCAATTTGTGATTGGTTCTCCAACAGCTTCCCCTCAATCACTAATTGGCATTCTCTATTTCTTCATATCTTCTTCTTTTCTTTTTACTCCTGCCATGCTTTTGAATCTGCTGGTCTTCACACCATCCAAGCTCTTTGTCATTATATCTGCTATCTAATCCTTTGTAGAAATGTACTCCGCTTCAATTTCTTTCTCCATAACTTTTCTCTCACGAAATGATATTGTTTCTATATATATTTTATTCTTGCATGAAATACTAGATTTGCTGCAAGATAAATTGAACTCATGTTATCTCCATGTATTGTAGGTACACCTTGATTAATGCCCAAGCTTTTGAATAATGTCTACATCCATATGATCTCCTCAGCTACTTCTACAAGTTCTTTGTACTCAGCTTCAATTGATGATAATGCTACTGGATGTTGTTTCTTTGAACACCAACTTACAAGCTTATCACCAATGTATATCATGTATCCATGTGTTGACCTTCCGTCATCTTGATTACCTACCCAATCTGAGTCACCATAGGCTCTCAACTTCAAATCTTAAGTAAAAGGATAATATAATCCTTCCTTTTTGGTTCCTTTGATATATCTGAGAACTCTTGGACCTGCAATTCAATGTGGATCCTTTGGACAATGCATGAATTGTGATAGAACTCCCACTGCATAACTAAGATTAAGTCTTGTTAGTGTAGCATAAATCAAACTACCCACAAGAGATTAATCCTTCCTCATATCTTTGTATTCTGCACCATCATATTTACTAAGCTTGTGATTAACTTCAAGTGGAGTTGAAGCTTCTCTGCAATTTTCCATACCAAACTTCTTCAACAAGTTCAGAAGATATCTTTCTTCTGATATATAGCTAAGGTTAGATGGAGGAGGAGAGTACTTCTCCCATGAGTTTGACTCCTTTCTTCAAGAGAGAGGAATAAAAAGAGAGATCACTAGAATGTTGCAGAGGTCCACCAAGTGCTGAAGCGGAACCGGAGGTAGAGCCTTTGTGAACATGTTTGCCAGGTTCTCCTGAGAGGTACACTGCTCCAGAGTAATCTCCTGAGATATGAGCTTCTCGCAGATGAAGTGGTATTGGATCTCGATGTGCTTCGTCCGAGCATGGAACACTGGATTCTTGGTGATGGCCAAGGCTGACTGGCTGTCTGTGCGAAGACATGTCGAAGTATCCTGTAAAACACCAATGTCAGATAATAAACGTCGAAGCCAAATGGCCTCACATGTTGCAAAGCTCGATGCTCGGTACTCGGCCTTTGTCGATGATAGAGCAACTGTAGGCTGCTTCTTACTTGCCCAAGAAATAGGTCTTGAGCCAAGCAAGAATATATACCCAGAAGTAGACCGTGGAGAATCAGGATCACCAACCCAACCTGAATCTGAATATCCGGCGAGTTTGATGCCCCCTCTGTACCAAAGACCATGATGTCGGGTGAGGGCAAGGTCGCAAAGTACTCTTTGAGCAGCATCCCAATGAGTTTGACGAGGCCAATGTGCAAACTGACTGAGTGTACCAACTGCATAAGCAATATCTGGTCTAGTGTTGGAAAGATAGAGTAATGAGCCAACAAGCTGTCGATAGGTATGCACATCCACAAGTGATGATGAGTCCTCCAGTGTAAGCTTGATGTTTGGATCAAGTGGTGTAGACATTGAGCGACACTAGTCCATGTTATATTTGGAAAGTAGATCAGATAAGTAATTCTTCTGTGATAGGAATATACCTTCTTTGGTTTGCCAAACTTCCATACCCAAGAAGTAGTGTAGTAAGCCAACATCTATCATAGAGTACTCAAGATGAAGCTGTGTGATGATGAACTGGATGCATTCTTCATCTGAGCCTGTCAAGATCAAGTCGTCTACATAGAGAATGATGATGGAAACTAAAGACTCCTTTTGATAGATATAGAGATTAGCATCAGCATTGCTTCTGTGAAATCCCTTGTCTTCAAAGAACATGTGAATTTTCTCATACCAGGCCCTGGGAGCTTGCTTGAGTCCATAAAGTGCTTTGTGAAGTTTTTACACTTGATCTTCCTTTCCTTTGATCTTCTGCTTTGGCAATCCCTTCACAAGTTGGGATGAAGAGATTTTTGATAAGTAAGAAGTGTGGCCGAATCTTTAGTGCCACAAACTTGAGGTCGATTCTTTGGAGACAAAGCAACATAGCTTGTAGAGGCCCTTTTCTTCAATACCTTGAGCAATGACATCCTTTGTATGGGGGATCAACTACCTTAACTGAGGTGTTATCAAACCATACTTGTTTGTCCTGATCTGTAATAGCCTTGACGAAAAGTAGATTCATACATAAATTTGGAACAAAAAGAACATTGGATAAAGACTTGCATTCGCCCTGATTGTTGGTAATTTGAACTTTTCCTTTGCCTTCGATGGGTAGCTTTTGTTGTTTCCAAGATAGACTTCTCCCGTGTGCTCTTCGAGTTCTTCAAAAGAGTCCTTGTCTTTGCACATATGGGAGGTAGCTCCGCTATCGAAGATCCACTCATGCAGGGAGCTAGAAGTAACTAGTGCATTGGCTTCTATGGAGATGAAGAGTTCCTCACTTGAGCAGTGGGATCTATGTTGGGAGCATTTGGATGCTTGCCTAGATGTAGAAGCCTTTGATGATTGTTTCTTTTTATAGCAAAACTTTTCTAAGTGTCCTGATTTTCCACAAAAATTACAAGTGAACTTTTTCGCTGAATTATGCGATCCTTGCTTAAATCCATTGCTAGCGTGATGACTTGTTGTTTTGCCCTTATTGAATCGGCCTTTGGCCTTCATGGCAGATTCCTAGGAGGAAGTCGATTTGGCTCGCGAGTCATGAAGGAGCAATAGTCGACGAACCTCTTCCCAAGATAAGACTTGGCCGCGATTATATAAAGTTGTGACAAATGTCTCGTATGACTTAGGTAGCTTGTTAAGAAGCCTAATGGCCATGTCTTCACTAGAGATCTGCCTACCACATAGTGCTAATTTATGCTGGTAGTCTTCGAATTGGGCTATGACCTTGGTAATTGTGTCGTGTGGCTTAATGGTCAAATTATGAAACTCGACCTCTAATGCATATATCTTCGAAGGGGTCTTGTCTTCATACAAAGCGGCTAATGTATCCCAAGCATCCTTGGGCATCTTGCAGGCAGTAATATGTTCTTTCGTCAATTCATCACAGGCAAGTAATAGCTGACCTAAAGCTCTTTTGCCCTTGACATTCCACACATGCCAATTGTCTAAGTTGGTATCCCTATTGGGTTCGGGGTCTGACCCGTCTACTACCTCATGAAGGAGATTTGTATAGAGATAGGCGCACATGATATCTTTCCATAGATTGTAATTTTGTCCATTGAGGCATTCATCCTTAGGAATAAAAATAGGCATGAAAGAGGGTAAGAAGTTAGCCATAGATGATGAGCTACCTTCACTTTTGGTCATTACAAAGCTTTGAGGATAAAGTGTTTAGAAACACTATCAAAGATACCCAAAGTACCGCTTCAAAATAATTGCAAAGCTTGAAATGAACGACTCAATACCGCACTTAAAATTCTTGGGGTGGGGGGGGGGCTTAGAGTAGCCCTGCACTTGTACAACACTGTCAAGGGCACATTTTCATTTAAATAATTGATTGCACTAAGGTTCATTTGGAGGGTGAGTTAGAGATTGAGTGGAAAGAGCCCTTAAAGGCCACTCATAATGTATATATATGGCTTGCTTCTAATGGAAAAATCCTCTTTCTTTGTCGCCACATATGGCGTATGACGTTTTCTTGTTTGTTTTGTTTAGTTAGTTTGTATTTCTTGGAATTCGTGTCGCATCTCTTTCTTGTTCTTGAATCAAGCATCTAGGAGTGCGTGCTGTTGTCTTCTTTTGTGTTCTGAATGTAGCTATGGCGACGACGCTCTTCTCTCTCTCTCTCTTTCCCTATTGCAGGGAGGCGCAGCCTTCTCTGTTAACACTTGGTGCCGTCTTCGTGTCTTACCCCCCATGACTCTACCGACTTGAGCGATTCATTATGTGCAGCTGCACTCCGTGCTGGTGTTCCCAATTGTCCGTTGTGCTATGCGCGCAATCCTTTCTGATGGTGACTGCCTATAAGTGATGGTTCCATGCTCGTTGTGTTCTTCTAGGTGGACTGTGTAGCAGGATAGCCCAACGAACTTTGGCGCTGCAGCCTGACGGGCTATGGGAACTCCAGAGCTTTGCTGGCATGATGCAGGGATCTTTCTCATATAGGACTTGGCAAATTCCTATTTAAACCCATCTACGAAGCTTCTTCGCCTCCGATTATCTCTGCAACAAGATTATGGCCCTTCGTGTTTGCTGTCGCCAGAAAATCCAATGTCACGATCAAAACGGAGGAATCTTTCAGTTGTGGGGTAAAGAGAATGATCGCATACCATTAAGCAATTCTTAGCACTCTGCCGCTACAAGCACTGACGAGCTCAATCGGAGAACCTACTGCTGTGAAGGTAACTTCTGTAATGCATTTCTCAGCATAGAAAAACTTGATGCTCCAGAAAACTCGACAAAACTAGATAGCAGTTATTCATCCTTCTGCTCCGGTGTCTTTCTATTCGCATATGCTATGGTCGCTTGCATGATTACAACGTGATGGAATACCTTTTTATGATCAATAATAATGTTTTGGTTCCTTTGCAAGTTATTTGGATTAATTCAGTTTTCAGATCATATTGCGCGAGCATCCTTATATGAAGGATTTAAATATTTCATTGATTATGGGGTCCCCATTGCCAATCTTTTTTTTTGCGCAGTAACATTTTCTATGTTAGACAGTACGGTACCTTTTTATTTGCATAGTTTTGGGCAAATTTGAATATGGTTGCTACAATTATTCTTCTGAAATGAGGTCGAAAGCTCTTTTGGCAAATTCTCCCTTTTTGATAGTTGAACGATCCTTCCACCTCCTTGTGGAGTGTTTAATTGCACTTCAAAACGCCTGAAGCTCATGTTAAAGTGATAACGTACAGCTGAGTACTTTTATTATAGTGACTTTTGTAATTAATCAAGTTCAAGGAGCCATACATTTTTATGATTTATCTTGCATATGAGGTTTTCATCATTGTTTGTAATTATGATTGATTCACTCGTGTAACTCATGCTTAGAGGAGGGCAGTCTATAAGTTGTGTGTAATGTGTTTGCATATCTTGGATTTGGTTCCAAGCACTATGCTTTGCATTTCACATTGCTTATAGTTCTGGACATGTTATGAGCCCTACTTGCATTTCATACCATGGTCTAACCATGCACTTTGGTTTGCAAGTATTGTTCATAAGGGTAGTGCATAATCATGTGAGCACATATATCATGGAGTTGGACTATTCTATTCCAAGAACGGTGCTACCACTTTAGCATTATGAAAATGTACATAGAGATTATATATGGGTTGAGTTTTAGTTCTAGACTTTGTTTGGATTTGTGTTGGCCTTGATGTGAGGGCTTGACTTGATGTATTTGATCTTGGTGAGTGTGATGGAACCGGTGTCCTCGGGCATGAGTGATGTGGAGGCTCGCGGATTGAAACACTCTTCAAGATTAGGTGTGTCCCTTTGGTTGTATGACATGTTGTATAAAGGCTCCCAGCCTATAAATGGTTTCCATGTAATTTTCATCTTGTTGAGGGGGGTATCACTTATCAAGGGATGTGGTAGTTCAAGTCCACTATGCGTGCCAGTGTCAAGGGCACATTTTCATTTAAATAATTGATTGCACTAAGGTTCATTTGGAGGGTGAGTTAGAGATTGAGTGGAAAGAGCCCTTAAAGGCGACTCATAATGTATATATATGGCTTGCTTCTAATGGAAAAATCCTCTTTCTTTGTCGCCACATATGGCGTATGACGTTTTCTTGTTTGTTTTGTTTAGTTAGTTTGTATTTCTTGAAATTTGTGTCGCATCACTTTCTTGTTCTTGAATCAAGCATCTAGGAGTGCGTGTTGTTGTCTTCTTCTGTGTTCTGAACGTAGCTATGGCAACGACGCTCTTCTCTCTCTCTCTCTCTCTCTCTCTCTCTCTCTCTCTCTCTCTCTCTCTCTCTCTCTCTCTCTCTCTCTCTCTCTCTCTCTCTCTCTCTCTCTCTCTCTCTCTCTCTCTTTCCTTGTTGCAGGGAGGCGCAGCCTTCTCTGTTAACAACACCAAGATAAGTCGACGTGAGAGGAGGGCTTAAAGTAGCCCGTTGCACAACACACAGGCCTTAGAGTAGGCTTAGAAACTTGGAGAGAGCTTATGGGTGGGCTTAGAGCAGCCTCCAACCCACAAGTATGCACACACAAAACACCTTCTTCTTATATGGGAGTTACAAAAAAGGGGGGGCACTGTATGCCAAATAATGGTAAATAAGGTTTGCTTAAACCCTTGGAAGTGACTCTTTGAGTAGTGCCATATTGTGTCCTTGAGGAAGAGGGTTACAAACCTTTGAGAATACAATAAAAATCCCTTTATGAAAGTGCCAAAATTAAGGGTGGGTACCCTTAGATAATACAATGTGGTAAATAATAATGAGGGTTATATAATTGGTGACAAGTAGAGCGAAAGACTTTGGATAAAAGCAAAGGATTTGGGAACTTCAACGATCCTTTTCCATAGTGTAAGTGAGTCAATCATTTAATTCAAGATGTTATCTTTATGAAGATATTGCATCCAAACATTGACCACATGCATGTCATCTTGCATTTGGGAATAATGCACATTCATCGAACCATTGCTCAAGAAACGTCCCCTCAATTCGGTTCAGAGAAGTGACATGCTACAAGTGGGTGGTCAGTTGGCAAGTCACCAAAAATAGTATATCAAATGCAAAATGGAAGTGCACGCTCACAGCCTACGACTAGTTCTGAGGAGATGGCAGAATTCTCTGAGTGTGTTAGTTGGCAGATTCTGTATTGCTTCATCAAAATGGCGCAGAACGTTCTGGCACCTCCAGATAGCTAATCACGTGCTTGACCAGAGATGGTGCGATTGGACAATAAAGAGATTGTATGCGTGTTTTTCTTTGCGTGCTACACAGATGCTAGGCCAGATACATACACGCATGGCACTCAAGGATACGGAAGAGAATCGCTTTCGGGAAGCATGAAAACTCCTTGCGATCAAATGTTCAGGCCCTGTGATAGTCAGCGTTAAGGCTTACTGCACTGGGAGGAGGCTCGTTGAATGGGAGGAGGAGCGCTACAGTGTTGGAAGCTCATTGTGTCCGTCAGAGAGAGAATACTTGAATAGACTCAACAACTACCCGGATTTGTTGAGCAAGAATGTGTCTTGGATATCTCTCTCTGAATGCGATGACAAGGATTAATGGTGTAGGGAGGGAGGCGTGCGATATTTTTTTTTCTCTCTCTCTCTGTTATGTAGTGTACTTTCTCTCTGGATCTGCATGAAGCTCGATCGGTCTTTCACCCTTTGTAGTGTTCAGAGATAGCTTGAGTGCAACTCTAAATCTGCAGCGTAGTGAAGGTGTAGAAGCTTTCGAGCTGCTTCCTTCTAAAACCACCTGGAACCTCCTAGAGAGTTGGGGCCCCACGACTGTTGTAGTAGCAACTATGGTCACATTGTTGTGAGGTTATCTCTGTTGAAAAGGATGTCGAGATGGATTAGAAAGAATAGTGAACAGTCTCCTTAGCAGGATGTAGAAAACATGCTTGCTAAAATGTGACATTGCAAGCTCTTTTCCATAGAGAGTGCACAATATTTTGTATGCTAGTAGAGAGAGTCTGCGCTTTCTCGATTTTGTGAAATATGCCACTCTGTAGATTTTCCCAACTCTTAATGTCAGAGAGAGAGAGAGAGAAATGCTCGACACCAAGAGAAATCTCAATAGTGCCTTTGAGCATTTGACAAAGGCTGAAGGATACACCAAATGCTACCAAACAATAAGATAGTGGTTATGACCTCACTATTCACACTACAATTGCTCACCATAACAGTGACATAGAATAATAACAGAATGTTGAAAGATACGCAAACATTAGGCATGAAAGGAAATGAAAGGAAAATTGTCTATAAACACTGTCAAAATCTGAGATGCACTCGTAATGGATGCCAATGACCAATAAACTAAGTACAAAAGAACAAAATGCAAGGGTGGGAGGGAGGGAAAATGGGGGTAAGAGTTACAAAATGATGAAAGGAAGGGTGGGAGGGTGCAAAATGGGTAATGTAGTACCCAATGGAGCACAAAATGATGGCAAAAGAAGGGTGAGAGGGTGGACAAATGGGCAAACTGATGGCAAAAGAGGCTTCTCTCAATGAGGATAGCCACACCATCAAAGCTCAAGCACCACCACCACCAAAATCACCACCAACACACCACCAAGACCTCCACCTAGCGCTCTGATACCATGTAGAGGTACGCATGCAAAAGCAAAATGAAAAGTAAAGTACTCTCACAAAACAAAGAATGTGTGATACACAAAATGAGTAGACCATGAAATGGGTAAACTCATGTGGATTAGAAATGAGCTTGCCAAGAGCATGGAGTAGGCTCCTCAAGATTCTAACCAAGTACAAATGAGGGGAGAGGCCCTCCTTATATAGATTTGGGAGGGGCTCTCAAAAGTACATCATATGTGGGATAAGGCTCCTGAAAGGAGAATGAATACAACTGGTAGAAGCACATGGCAAGGTACCCAAATACAAAGGAAATACAATATAAGATGGAAATAGACTAGAAATGGAGTGCCTCGATACAAAATGGAGATGCACTCATGCGGATACAAATGTAGATGAAGTAGGAGCAATCATGCCGTCAACACATGTTCCTTCACAGGTTAGAGACAAGATGGATCCCAAAGCAGAAAGGTGTGTATTCATTGGATATGACAACAATCAAAAGGGCTACATATTATACAACCAAAGGATTCTTGGTGAGTAGAGATGTAGTATTTGATGAGAATAATCCTTGGTATGAAGACTCATGTAGAAAGATCAACTTACCTTATGAACTTGAAGAAGATTTTCCAAAACTTGTTAAGGATAATTCCTCTAAAGTTGAAGAGCAAGATACCTCAAAAGATAATGAAGCAACTCATTATGAAAAACTCAAAATGTGGAGGTCTAGATGTAAAGCAAAAATGCAGGAACTTGGACAAGAGGCAGAATCATCACATCATGGCCTAAGAAGGTCTATGAGGGAGAAAAGAAGACCAGAAAGGTATGGATTTGATACTTCTCTAGTCATTAAACACTCAATCTATCTAGCATAGGACATAAATCAAGAGGAACCTTCAACATTTGAGGAGCAAAGAAGAAATTAGAATGGAGGCATGCAATGGAAGAAGAAATTGAAGCTCTTGAGGAGAATAACATTTGGGAGTTGGTTACCAAGTCTTGATCAATGAAAGTGATAGACTCAAGGTAGATTTACAAATTGAAGAAGAACTTTGATGGCTCCATTAACAGGTATAAGGCAAGGCTTGTGGCAAAAGGCTTTGCATAAACTCAGAGATTTGATTATGAGGAGACCTTCTCTCCTTTGGCAAAGATGTCTACTATTAAGGTTTTTCTTAGTATTGCCTCTTCCAAGAATTGGAAGATACTTCAATTGGATGTAAAAAATGCATTTCTTAATGGATGGATAACAGAAGAGGTATATATGGCACAACCACCTGGTTTTGAGAATCACATATATTATGATTATGTGTGTAAACTTAATAAAGCTTTATATAGACTCAAACAAGCACCAAGGGCTTGGAATCAGAGGCTTATCTCATTCTTGCAGGACAAAGGATTTGAACCTAGCAAGGTAGATCCATCAATATTCATAAAAAAGATTAATCTTGAAGTCATCTATTTGTGTGTGTATGTAGATGATATTATACTTACAGGAAATGATACAGATGGCATGAAGAGAATCAAAGAAAAGATGGGAGAAGAATTCAAGATACGTGATTTGGTTCACTTACCTACTTCCTAGGATTGGAAGTTGTCTACAAAGATCATGGTTTGTTTCTCACTCAAAGAAAGTATATTAAGGACGTGTTGGAAAAATTCAAGATGCAAGATTGCAGGTATTCCAATGGAGGTTACTCATAAATTGAGATCACATGAAGGTGAACTCATAGAAGATGTGACAGGTTATCAAAGCCTTGTGGGTAGTTTGGACTATGCCACATTGACAAGGGTAGATATATGTTATAGTGTGTGTGCTAAGTCAATTTATGCACACACCCAAGAAACCTCACATGGAGGCTTGTAAGAGGATACTCAGATATCTCAAAGGGACCATGAATGAAGGGTTATATTACCCTTATGTATTTGATTTAAGTTTGAAATTGTTCTCTGATGTATTTGATTTAACTTTTGAACTTTTGCAAGTTCAAAAGTTGTCTCATGGTCATCCAAGAAACAACCCACAGTTGCACTCTCTTCCACTGAAGCTTAATACAGAGGTCTTGCCATAGCTACTCAAGAAGCAATGTGGATGAAGACACTATTCATAGATCTTCGATTGGAGATTGGAACTCCAAATATTTTTTTTGATAATATGAGCTCCATTCACTTGGCTGCCAATCCAATTTTTCATGCAAGGACTAAACATATTGAAGTACATTATCACTATGTAAGAGAGAAGATTGTGAGCAAGGAAATTCAATTAACTTATGTGTCCACTCATCAACAATGTGCAGATATGCTAACCAAAGCATTGGATGATACAAAGCTTTGCAAATTCAAGACTATGATTGGTTTGCATGTAATCTTGGAAGATTGAAAACCTCAAGATCACTTGACTTGAGGGGGAGCTTTTGGAACATGTCAATGGCAAGTCCAAGTGATGGCTTGAGTCATCAAAAGACCTAGAGACTTGAAGGAAATGTCTAGTCTTTGTAAAGTTCACTTGTGAACTACCTCCTGTAATTTTTGAAATCTTTTCTTGATGTAAAAGTAAAAGGAATCTAAACTGGTTGATTGCACTTGATGAAAAAAGGAAAGAGAAGCCACAAATTCATGATTGAAGGTAGTTGAAGAATCAAATCAATTACAAAAATATTGGAGAATGATTTTAGGTGAGATTCAAATTCAAACTTGGGCTCCAAATATCACTATAAATACATGACCTTCTAGTCGCATTTTTTAGACCTCCAAGAGCTGAGCTTTATTCCATATAAAAGTGTGGGTTAAAGACACACATATGTATCAATAAGTCCATTGTACTTTAAAATCAATATACTTTCATTTTTATGATCATTTGAGTTCATATCTTTATGCTTTTGTGAGTATACTGTTCACTACCATATCTCTCAGTTTTCTCAGTTAGATTGCAGAGATGATTTCTCTGAGCTTGGTGCATCTTTTTCAATGATTTGAGTTGGTAAAGAGTTCTTCCTAAGTCTACTACATGCTCATAAAATTTCATTGCAATTGGTTTTTGAGATATGTTCATTTGAAGTTGACTATATCTCTTCATTCTCTACTTCTCTGTGAGCACTCCATCAGAACAATCATTTTCTATGTTCTCAATGTGTACTTCATCATTTTCCACGATTCAAAGCTTGATAGAATTAACATACTCTCTAGTATATGCGTAAAAAATTTCATAAGCATTGCATTTTTGAATCTCGAGATATTAACATTTCTCTGCGCATGGGTCTGAGTACTGCTACAGCCCATGAAAAATCGGGGCGATGCTACAACTTGCTAAACACTTTTCTCTTTATGTAGTCCATCATTTTTTATGAAATAACTCTTTATTCTTAGCTTACTAAGTCAATAAGATTTCCCCCAAAAGGAATCAAGTCAATTGCTAATGTGGCCAGAGAATTGTTCAAAACATTGGACAGGTGTATGAACATAAATCGCAAGTTTTTTGTTCTTGAACTCCAACTTATCTGTTTTGATTCATCCTTTTGAGAGTGATCTTCCAAGGTACATAGGGTGTCTAATACATCCTTTGGGAAGCTAAAAGGGCCAATACATATCCATGGAGTTTATTTGGCTAGTGTAGTGCAAAGTTTTTGCAACACCACTTCATCTTCTCCAAATTCGAATCCATCTCTTCACAAAAATTACTTTGACTTTTCTTCTTTATCTATAATTATCTCTTCAATATATCACCTTTTATCACTTGGAGAATTTACTTCAACTCATAAGCTTCAAGTTGATACAAAAAAATATCCTAGGTACTTTGGAAGATCATTGAGAAACAATTGATCCAAAATAGATTGCTTTGCTCAAGAGCTAGTGCATGGAACTTGCTATTTATGGTAAAACATGCAACTTCAAATCCTCTGTGCTCCCATCTTGATTACAAAAACGCCTCTTAGAGGATGGGGGTTAATAGGGTTACTATCTAATATGCATAAGAATTGGATTTACCAACAAGCCACGCTCTGATTACAACTTTATCGTTAATAGGGTGTCTCCCCAACTTTTCAAGAATGTGGAAAGAATGAACTTGAGCACTAAAATGATATGCGTCTCAAAAATTATAAATCCAAATGATATAAAAATTTATAGACATAAAGTAGACACTAGTACCTTTCTAATGAGCCATTTCTCACAAATATTGGACTTCTGAGGGGTGAACCAACCTTTGTAAGTCTACTAATTATGGAGAAGATGATGCAGAGAAATAAGCAACAACAAGATGAAGATGAAAGTGACTCTATATTCATCTAAAATACTGTACCAATTTTTTAGATTCTTTATATAGACTCCTTGTGGGTTCCACTTCTTTACAAACAACTTTGAGTTCAAAATAACTCGTGGGATAAGCTATTGTGACTAAGAACGTTTTCCCTATAATCTAGGAAATAGAAAATCAAGTTTTAAAAAGTGATCCAGGTAGTTGTTTTAATAACAACTTCATAACTGTGTATCATAGAAAAGGCTACCTATAGGACTTTGATACTCTTTTATATCTTCAATATGTTCACCTTCATAGACACTACGTTTATGATTCATCTCGACAAGTGTTCTTGTAGGCTTCACATTATCCATTTTGAATTTAAGAATAGATCCAGAATATACCTTCTTTGAGTCAAGTACATCCCTTGATCTCTATAGATGACTTGCATACCAAAGAAGAATGAGAGTTCTTCAAGATAATTGATCTTGAATTCCACCTACATATGCTTCTTGATTTTTTCTATCCTAATCACATCATCACCTATTATAATTATTTCATCTACATAGACACATAAATAGATAACTTCATTATCAACCTTCTTGATGAACAATGAAGGATTGGCATTGCTTTATTTGAATCCTTGATCTTGTAAGTAGGTCAGCAATCTATAGTTCCAAGCTCTAGGGGCTTGTTTTAGACCATACAATTCTTTTTTAAGCTTACATTCATAAGTAGGATGATTTGGGTTTTCAAACCCTAGGGGTTGTGACATGTATACATACTCACTGATGCATCCATGGAGAAAAGAATTCTTCACATCAAGTTGAAGTATCTTCCAACTCCTTGAAGCTACAACACTAAACAAGCTCCTCATGGTGGTCATTTTGGAAAATGGTGAGAAAGCTTCTTCATAGTCTATACCTTGAGTTTGAGCACATCCTTTAGCAACTAACTTGTCTTTGTACCTACATAGAGAGCCATTTGAATTTCTTTTCAATTTTTAGACACATGTACATCCTATGTCCTTCTGATTGGTTTGCATAGGAACCAACTCCCATGTATCCATTTCCTTGAGAGCTTCAATTTCTTCCTTCATGGCTTTCTCCCAATTAGGGTTACCTTTTGTTTCTTCATCTATTTCATTTCCATCCTCTTCATCTTTTGATTCACTTCTAGGGTCCTGGACCTATGTATCAGGCTTGTTTTCTAGTGGAAGAAAATATGTATCAAGATCATAGGGAAACTTTACATTTTGCTTGTGTTCTTCATACCATGACCTATGTTATTCAAAAACTAAATCCCTACTTATAGCGAATTGTTTTGTCATTGGATTGTAGAATCTATAGCCCATTTGAGTTAAGTCATATCCAATGAACACAGATTTCATTGTTCTTTCATTCATTTTCCTTATGATTTGTGAAGGTATACGCACATATGCTAAACAACCAAAAAAATTACATGACCTAGAATTGGCTTCTTGCCATTCCAAGATTCATCGGGAGTCATAACTTGAAATGATTTGGATGGTAATCTATTGACAAGATATACTACAGTAGATATTGCTTCTCTCCATAGGTAATGTGGTAGCTTCTTTTCTTCAAGCATTGTCCTTGTTGTCCCAACAAGGAATTTGTTCCTTCTCTTAGCAACATCATTCTGTTGAGGAGAGTACCTAGTAGTGACTTCCATCTTGATACCTTTATCTTGAAAGTAATCATCAAAGTCTTTGAAGAAGTATTCTCCCCCTCCATCAAATATAAGCTTCTTCAATGATCTACCCATGAAGTTCTCTACATGTGCTAAATATCTTTTGAAGCAATCAAACACTTCACTTTTGTTTTTGATAAAGTATAGGATTTTCCACCTACTGTGATCCTCAACAAAAGATAAATAATACCTTGATCTTGCTAATGATATTTCTTGACTTGGTCCCCACACATTTGTGTGTATTAAGTTCAAGGGATTTTTGTGGATGTATCCTTTGTGGTTGAAAGGTTGTCTTTGTGATTTGCCAATCTGACAAGCATCACATCTATTGATCATATGTTGCTTTGAGATGTTTGGTAGGTCTAGAATACTTTGATCCTTACATATATCCTTAAGTGTTCATTTATTCACATGAAAATGACTTTTATGCCATACCTCTAGGTCACTTAGGGTTTGAGACCCAAAATTATAGAGAGTTATATTTCTTGTTTCTCCCACTTCAAATGTGAACAGTCTACCATGCTTCTCACCTCTAGCTATCTTCATGAAGCCTTGACATGGATCTTCCACATAAGCCCATGTTCAGTGAAGCTAACCTGTAAGCCTTTTTCTAGAATTTGGCCTACACTTATTAGGTTTTTGGTGATAGTTGGTACATAGAGAACCTTACTTAGAATGTTTGTCTTGCCATTTGATGCTTTTTCATTGACAATACTTTCCACATTGTGCTTGGTATCATCCCGTGTTTGAAACTCATACTTGTGCTTAGCTTTCTCCAAGTCAGATAGGTGAGAAATGTTTCCTGCAACATGGTTTGAACAAACAAAATCTATGTAGAACAAATGTTCATCCTCTTTAGCTTCTTTATGGCTCATGTTCATTAGAAGTAGATAACTTTCATGTGATGGATCCTCTGAGTAGTTTTTGTATTCTCTTCTTGTGTTGTTTCTATTGTTGTAATTTTGTCCACCTCTACCTCTTGTATTTCCAAATCTAGTTCTACCTCCTTTTTGTGTTCTATTGAATTAATAGTTTTGAGTTGTGTGATTGTTCTTGCTATAGATAGCACAAGGCTGACCTTCTTGTCCTTTGGACTTGTCTTGATTTTCTCCTTTCTTCTTTCCCTTCCACTTGATTTTGCCTACATAATTGGCTTGTGAGTTCATCATCATCCTCCTTCTTTCTAACTTTTTTCTTCTTGACCTTTGTATCTCTATAAAGAGCAGTATTAGAGTTACCTTCCTTTCTATTGTCGTTTGCTTCTTGGTTGAAAATTTGTCAAAGAAATATGTTAAAATCAGGTGTCTTTATATCCATGATGAGTTCATAGGCAGTAGTGAATGATTTCCATTATTTATCATTCCTAATTCCATTTAGAATTGGCCTCATAATGGCTTCATCTTCACTTAGTTCTCCAATTGAAGTTAACTACCTTGGTACAAACTCGATGATTTTTTGCTTGGGTGTCTTCTTCATTTGATTGAACTCATTCCACAAATGATTCTTTGTAGCCTTAGTAATAGTAGAGGCGAATCTTTCAAGAGCATCCCATGTTTCTTGTGATGTTTTGAAAATTCTAATATGTGGAACCAAGAAATGAAAGATTAAGTTTAGAATTAAGACCAGGTTTGAGATCTCTTGCACACCATTATGTGAGCTTCTTAGTTTCTTTTTGTGTACTCCCTCCTTTGGATCTTGGTATAGGCAAGACTTCAACACCCTTCACTACTCCAAATAGGTTTCTTTCTTAAAGATAAGCTTCAATCCTAATTTGCCAAGCATCATAGTTGTTCATATCAAGCTTCCCAATTGCGGAGGGAAATCCATCACACATCTTGAAGAAGATTGCTTTGATACCAATTGATCTGATGCCAAATAAATGTGTTTGAGAGGCAAAAGATGTAACCAAAGTGTAGCTTAGAGTGATGAAGTTTGATTCAACTTACCAATACAAAATCAGCCTTTTATCACTTGGAGAATTTAATTCACCTCATAAGCTTCAGATTGATACAATAAAATACCCTAGCTACTTTGAAAGATCATTAAGAATCATTTGATCCAAAATAAATTGATTTGCTCAACAACTAGTGCATGGAACTTGTTACTTATGGTAAAACATGCAACTTTAAATGCTTAGGGCTCCCAACCTCATTAGAATTGGCTAAATTACTCTAAGAGAATGGTGGCGTATAGGATATATCCATTTTCAGTTCATAAAATACATAGGAGCCTCCATCAACTTAGTTGTTGGGGATGTAAGGGTCATGTGACCTTACCCCCATATTGATATATATACATCATATATAGAGCATTGCCTCAAGAGAGATCATTATGTGGGTTTGAGGCTCCCACGCATCTGTGTGTGTCTCTCCTCTCTTCTCTCTCCCTCCATCTCCTCCTTCCTCCTCTTGTTCTGCACACCAAATCCCTTCATTGGTATCAGAGCATGTTGAAGGCTTGTTTGCAAGAAGCTTCAATGGAAGCTTAGGTCACAAGAGGTGAAAGTGCAGGTCGGCATCTCTCAATAATAGTTTAGTATTTTGCCTATAACTCGAGCTAGGAAGCTCGGGTTGATGCGTTTTAAAGTTTCATGCGTAGCTAAAATAAAGAGCTACAACTTCATAGAAGAGCACAGAACCTACTTCAGATTTTTAGACTACCGAAAATTTGAAAAACACAGACTGATGTAAAAGATGAATCTACAATCATTTGGACAGTAGGTCAATGTTTTGGCTATAAGTTGAGTTTTACAAATCAGAATGAGAGGATTCAACTTGCTATGCGTAGCTTGGAATAGCCTCTACAATTTTATAGGGAGATAAAATCCAAATTATGAGTGTTAGGTCATCAAAATTGTAGAATACAGAGTAGCAGTGTTGTAGGTGAAGGTGAAATCGACAGATGGTGTTTGTTTTGTGGATATCTTGAGATACACACCTCTGATTGAAGTGTTTTTTATCTCGTTACATAGGCAAAAATAAAATCTTGAAGTTTGTTGAAACAACAAAGCATAGAGCATTATATTTTTACCATAAGAACCCTAATTGCTCTTGGAGGTTGAATTTGCATTGGAACTTCTTTGAGAGAGATTTTTTGATCTGCAAGCTCTTATTTTCAAAGCTTCAAGGCATTGTACATGTATGATCACTGTGGTAGCTCCTCCATATGAGAGTACACCATGATCTTGTTACGTGTTTGACATGTAAGATGACATTGTGGTATACTCGTTTTTGAGGTTTATGTCATCGTGAGTTCGATCATGGATGTATAGTGGCATTGTGATCTATATCTTGCTTATGACACTTGGTTATGGATTTAGTTACGAGTTGCACACAATTCTGTGAGAGTTGATTGTGGATCTTGGTTGGTACTTGTATCTTTGTTTTCTTTGCAAGTACATGATTCAGATTGGAGCCTCAGTTGCACATTCATTTGTCACCTTGATTTGCTATTAGTTTAGCATATGTTCATTGATGTGATATCTTATTTGCCAGTGTGATTCTTGGCATATGTGGATGGTGATTCCCACATGGTTTATTTGGTTCAGAGTCCATTTTATAGAGGAGATGCTGCCGAAATTTCGATAGCTTTTATGCTAGAAGAGAGCTCTAGTAGATCTTGAAGCTTGTGTGATAGCTTTGGATCATTTATTATCTCCATTCACTTGGACTTGTTCACACATTGTTCGTGATAGGTTGGACCATCTTGCAAGATTTATTCTTGAGTGGGAGGTGTATTGCCATTGTATTGACATATCCGTTTGTGGGCATACGTATTTGCCATTATCCTTGATTGGATCAGTGACAGGTGGTGACAGATTACTCATTGTTCTTTTGATATTGGTTATCTTGTTTGATTGCTCAATTTATAGCGGATACTCTATCAAAATTTTTCCAGGATTCTTTCACATCTACTTTGTCAGTTTGGAGGCTTGGTGAGCAGGCTTATGCTCATGGTTTTATGTGCATGCTAGACGCACGGTTATGTGACAGGTGGTTCACATGGTTTTCTTCTCCAGTGAGACATATGTGATGTGAGTTATGCATATGGATATGTAGCTATGATCCTATTGAGGATAGAGTATTGTTTTTAGTATCTTGTTACATTGCTAGTCTCTTGGATTGCCAGCATGGTGTCTTCTCGATTTAATGGCACTGACTTTCCGAGATGAAAAGCTCAGATGTGGCATACATTGGTTCGTGCATGGTTACACATGTATGTGCATAGAGATGCACAGAGGCCTCGTGACATGCTCGACCATGTATGGATGGATATGGATGCATTGGCCAGCTCCACTATCTGGTTACAACTTGTGGATTCTATATATGAGTATGTTATGTATGAGGAGATGAGTAGTGCATTATGGCAGAGACTACATGATATGTATGCGAGTCATTGACTCATGTGATACATAGATCACATCGACACCTTCGATGTTGGCACTGTGGTCATGAGGGCCATACTTGACGATGTTGCTTCAAGCAGATGTGACAATGACGTCAGAGATATGCACATGATGCAGGTCAGGTAGTGGTTTCAAGAGAGTCTATGGCAATTGATTATGCCACTTTTGGTGATATCACTCTCTCCTATGGTTTATCTCAGGATTCCTCTTGTTCATTGGATAGCACACATATGGCTTGGTTGCTTGATGCATTAGCCAGTTTTCATATTACTCCACATCATGAGTGGTTTTGTCGATTCTCATGTGAGACTCGTGGATGTGTGCACTTGTTTGATGGTATGGCATATGACATCGAGGGTGCAGGAGATGTATGCCTTATGCTACCTAGTGGAGCATAATTTATACTCAGACATGTATGCTATGTGCATTCATTCCCTATGAGCTTGATTTCAGTTAGCCAGTTACAAGAGAGCAGATGTTATGCATTCCTTGGTGAGCATCATTTTCAGTTGCAATTGGGACAGCTTATGCTTGTCAGAGGTGCCAGGATTGGGCACACGTATCCACTACAGGTACTTCATGTGAGAGACAGTCTCGTCTCAGTGGGAGTTCAGCCTTATGTGCGATGTGAGACTCGTCATGTCTCATTTTATCTACCTATAGATAGGTCCGTTGACATTCATGATGCACATGTATGGCAGGATTCAGATGCTCAGATGGATGCATACGTAGAGCATGTCTTGGATGCTCATGTTGCTTATGTAGAGCATGATTTTATTGATCATATGGATGCTCATATGGAGCACACTTTGGATGATCAGTTGGATGCAAAGTGATGATACTCAATTAGAGTGTGATCAAAGTGATGATACTCAGTTAGAGTGTGATCATCACTTTGACCTTGGTATTGATGTTGTGCAGTTAGCTCATGTGGAGCATGATGATACACTTGGTGTGGTAGAGCATGATCTCTCTCATGGTACACAGTGTATGGTAGAGCATATTAGCTCTCAGGATGTACAGCTAGATACATCCTTGATTGTGAGAATGGTTGATTTAGATGCTGAGGAGTCAGTAGTTATGCAGTCATTTTTGGATTCGCTCATGCCAGATGTTGACACAAATATGTTAGGACATGTTGGCCTTGATGATGGGGCTTTGGATGCCTTGGATATAGGCATGGCTGACATACTTAGGTTAGCCAGGATAGCACATGTTTCATCAGCATTCGGGAGTCTAATGTACGAGTTGTTATGCTCGAGACTAGATATTGCAGTTGCTATTGGAGCATTTGCACTTGGAGTTGTCAGTCGTTTGATGATTGACATAGGCATAGAGCAAGTGGGAGCTTTGTAGGAACTTTGTTAGTTCTTGCATCGGTCAGATGTGAGCTCGACTCTTCTCGATATGAGTCTAGAGCAGTTTGAGGTGCATGGGTACACCTTGTTTGAGGCAGTTGGTGTAGGCTGATCTGTATGGGCTAAGATCCAGACTCTTCCTGTACATTATTGTATAGTCCTACATCATTCTTTGTATATGTTACCACTTATGGTCACATTGACCCTTAAGTGGGAGATTGTTGGGGATGTAAGGGTCATGTGACCTTACCCCCATATTGATATATATACATCATATATAGAGCATTGTCTCAAGAGAGATCATTATGTGGGTTTGAGGCTCCCATGCATCTGTGCATGTCTCTCCTCTCTTCTTTCTCCCTCCATCTCCTCCTTCCTCCTCTTGTTCTGCACACCGAATCCCTTCATTAGTGGTTAAAGATCTTATCTATGTTACGATCTTAGAGAAGGATTCACTCTATTGCATCTTTAAGTTTTCTAGTTGGTCGTAGGCCTTCTCCACAGTGTTCCTTGGTCTAAAAGCTTTAGTGAAAGAAGTCTTTATCCCATTCCAAGTGGTGAAATGAGCTTCATCAAATTCCCAATATCAGTTATCTTCCCATCCTTTAAGAGAGGTAGCAAAGATAACTAGAAATGCATCATCTTTTTTGTGTAAGATTCTACTCTTATGCAAAGTTAGAAAGAACCTAACATGGTCATTGGGATTTTGATTGGATAGTCCACTCTAAACTCAAAAATCTATGCATACTCTTGGGATAATAGGTGATTGATAATTTCCATCATTTTTTCACTTGGAGTTGAGGTAGAAAGATCTTGAAGATATGATTCCCCTATTAGAGTGATAGTTCGTGCTTCAATGTGCAATCCTTCCAAAAGATGTTGGAAGAGATGGTGGATAGTCTTCAGAGATGAAGTGGTGTTGCTTAAACCTCCTTCACACCTACCAAGAATTTTAATATTTCTCCTAAACTAAAGCTTTGGAGCCTCGTAAATGCTCCCATTTTTGAAAAAAAGTCTAGAAATCCCCACGCGCACGTATTCTCTTGAGATTTGGTTGCTAGAGGATCTTTTTGAGATATGATAGTTAGGCATGTGCTCCTTTTTAACTAGTCAAAATGAGCACATGGGGGAATTGTGCTGAGCCTATAAATAGAGGCTCATTTCTTGTAAAAGGGGGTCCCTTGGCCATGGCCTGGGCCTCCATGCTAATGGAAAGAAGGTTCATTTGGCTTCCACATTTCTCCTTGTGTGCTAGGCGTTGATCCATGTGTGTGGGTTTGGCACTTGGGGTTGTCTTGTGTGTGAGTATTGCCCTCCCTTGCTCCTTTTGATGTTGGCCATGATGCCATTGTTTGTGGACGTGGGTGTTTGTGCATTGCTCATACTTCTTGCAACTCCTCTTGGAAGAGCCTCTCACTTCCATGTGAAGCGGTTTGGGTTGGTTACTCCCCATACTTCAACAAAATACAAAAATGAAAAATGGAAGTATTTACTTCAGTAAGTAGTGGAGGCCAAAAGAGAATCAATCAAAAGAGAATCAAATCCAAAAACTAAACTAGAAGAGGAGTGGCTACTCAAACTAGTGGAGTTATGGAGAAGACCTCTCAAAGTCATCATGAGAGCTCATGGTCATTTGGCTACAAAAGAGGCAAGGGACGAGACTCAAGAACAGAGGAACAAGGTATTGAAGTCCCCTTGTAGGTAGTTCATTTGGTTTCAGTCATTTCGTTCTCTTCAATCTTATAGACTATGTCCAGTCACATACTAATTTCTAGGTAGCCTGATTGTGAGTCATATCTCTCAATATATGTATCCAATTTTAGATTTTAAATATTCGTTGGAAAGCTTATCTCTTCTTCTACCTAGAAAAATTTTAGTGAATTCATTATGCTTATAAGGTGTTCAATTTTTAGTGAAGTCCAGTTTTTAGCCTAATTGAGTAGAGAGGCAACTTGTTTTGAGGCAAAGAGTTGTCAAACCAAAACAACTCCAAATTGAGTGTTTGATAGCACATTTGAAATCTATTAGTGTCTAGTTTCAGTGAACAAAGTGGCAAGTTCATTGCATTCTTGAGTTGGTAGCAATTTTCATTTTAAAGTTCAGTTGTAGGTAGAGCGACAAAACATAACTAAGGTAAACTTCAAACTTGGAAGTCTTCAATGGCTGATTTAGGACAACAAGTTGAGAAGTTAGATAAAGATAATTTTTAGTCTTGGAGGAATAGAATGACAAATTACCTTAAAGGTAAAGGTTTATGGAGTCTACTTATTGAAGATGATCCACAACCAGTGGATCTTCAAGATCCCAATATTACTCCAACACAAAGGAGAGAATTTGCTGATTGGGAAGAGAGGAATCGAAGGGTGATGTTCATCATTTCACAAGTTATTTCTAGCACTATGATTGGTCATGTGCAAAGCCTAGAGAGAGCTGGTGTAGCTCAGTGATGAGTAGCATCTCCTTTAATGTCAATCCAGGAAGACGTGAGGATGGTATGATGACCTCGAGCAAGTGAAGGCACAAGTGCGTGAGTGCAAAGCACACTAACATGCACACACATACACACACACGCGCACACAGGGCAAGACAAAGAGTGAGAAGCAATGGAGTTCTTTAGATTACTTTCAAAAAGCTCATACAAGTTAAGATCAATTACAAGCTAGCCTCAAAAATGAGCTCTCTAGCTCTATTTATAGTTTTTTACTAGGTTTTGGCCGTGTCCAGACCTAGTGTCCAACCTAGTTAAAAATTAGGTTCTCTACCCTATTTGGAGGTTCAAACGAAGTCTAAAAAATGTGAAAACTGACAGGTAGGTACTTCTAAAGCTCCTCAAGCTCAAGGACTCCTTGGCTTGCACAAAATGGAGCTACAAAAATATTAAATGGTATTTACAATGGCTTTTAGTGATGAAGATCACTATTTTTGTAGGGGTTTCTATTAACATTTTGACATACATTTCCTGGAGCTCCCTACTTGCTCCTTCTCCTTGTGTGTCCACCTCTTTTGTATGCGTTAGTGTCCTGAAAAAATATTGGCCTACTTGCCAGATCGTCGTTGATTGCTCTCTCTGCTTGTACTTTCTCTTCTCTCTGACTCCCTTCGTAAGCTTCCTTGCCTGGTGAGTCCTTCAGTTCCAACACCCCCCCCACTCTCGCGTCTCTTGTCCCTGACAGACCCTTGTTGGGTGGGTCATTGGATGTAGTACTCAACAACGTCTTGTGCTAAGTGATGTTCTGCAATCCGCAACCCTTTGGACAAGTCCATGAGTAGAGCATCCCAATCTACCAGCCCGGGAACCTCTGGATGTGGTATACGTAACTTTCCGGAATGGAGAGCTTGTTCCACTGCAAACAACTACAATAAATGTGATGATCTGGGAATGAATATCTCTGAATGATATTCCCAGAATCCCGTGACAAACATTTCCTCAAACGTCTGTTTGAAGCAGGCTGGTAGATACTTGATACGCGCGTGCCATGCATATACAACATTAATAGATGGTGTTGCGCTCATGTCGTAGACAAGGTCCTGATTACCTTCATTAAATCCAAGAGCTGACAGATGAGGTTCCTTGACATTCTTGAAAGTCCTGAAGGTGACCAACATGAGTTCAAAAATTTTAAGGCACATTTGGGCCATGACATCTGGTACGTTTTTAAACCTGACCCCCCAATGCCGAATCGTCGAGATCATATATCCTATGGTAGGTTGGCCTTTAGGTGGTGCTAAGTAGACATAATTGAGCCATTTCTCGCATCCTTTGGTTGTCAGCATAGTTTTTGTGTATTTCGGCCATGACCTTCTTCGAAATACAGGGCAGTAGCATGGGTTGTATTTGATGTACAAAGGCATGTTATTCCATGTTCTTACCATCTCTGGGTAGGTTTCCAGTAGACGAATCCTCCATGTCGGTTGATGTATATTGCCTTGCTTGGCACTTGCTGGGATGTCGTCCGGTGCAAACTGTGTAGCCGAGGTCGGTTCTTTTGAGGTGTGGTGCTTGATTTCGGCATTGTAGTCCGCCATTAAGACACAAAAAGGAACATACAAATCGTCGGATGTGCCAATCCACCTATGATGGGAGAGGTTTCGAAAGTACTCCGATTTTATAACTACCTCTTCCAAACGTGACATTGACGCTATCTGAACTGCCACTCTATCATCATGGGTTGTGGCCACTTTCTCTAACCTCTGCATCCATTCAAGAGTCTCTATCTCGATGGTGTCCATGCCTTCTTCTGTTTGCTTGCCTCCTGGTGCAGGCATGGGAACGTATGGATCTTCGAATGTTTCCTCTATTTCAATCGGCACTAGATCTTCAGGCTCGGGCTCTACAAGAGGTGAAGGTTGACGCTCGTATTGCATGACTTTAGTTCATAATTCTTCGAGTTCTACTCTGAGTTTTGTGACTTCTTCAGATGTGTCGTCTACGGCTGTGACTTTGCTTGGTGACTCCTGCTGACTTGCCAGTTGCTTAAGTAGGTCATCCCTTTCTCTTTCTAATGCTGCATGGGCTTCCAGGAGGTTGGCATGGGTTTCTAACACAATTTGCATATTCTCTGAGGGAATGGCCTTGAATTTCTCTGGGTCGATTTCCTGCGGGGAATCCTCCATTGCTGCTTCCAAGTTCTCTTCATTCTGTTTCTACAGCCGTTTATTCTCTTCGAGTGCTGTAGACATGTGTTTTCGTAGGAGGGCCAGATTGCGTCTAAGCTTGAGATTCTCCATTATCTGGGAGTGCAGCAAATCATCCATTTGTTTCCTTTCTTCTGCATCTGACTGTGGTGGGTTGGCTACTAACTGTTCGTGTTGTTCCTGTAAGGCGGCATGTTGTTGTTGTAGTAGCCGCTTTTCCCTTTCGAGATCAATGAAGCGTAGTTGAAGTTCCTCATGACTTCGAAAGAGTCGCGTATGTTGGTCATCAAGATGCTGGTAGTGTTGTTGGAGTTGCGACATACACTGATACATATTATTAAATACATTATTAATAGGGGTGGATGCGGGAAGGGTGTTGAATGCAGAAGGGAAGGGAAAGGGGAAGGGGAATGGAAGTGTGGACGCGGTGCTGGAAAATGGTGAAGTGGGAGGTGGGGGAATGGGAGATGGTGGGTGTATGGGGGGAGGGAGAGGTGCAGAGGTGGGTGATATGTCCATAAGATCAACGGTGGATGCAGTAGTGGGAGTGATTGTGAATATTGGAATTGTGGGTGCGGTGATAGTGGTGAAAGTATACAGTGGTGTGTGCAATTGTGAATGCGAACTGCCCGGAAGTGTGATTGGGGGAACAAGATTTTCTATGGCTGCGGTTAGAATTATTGTTTCAGTGGCCGTATAGACAAAAGAGGTGGAGATAGGGTGTGTGGGTTGTGTGGGTTGACTGACGGTCTGTGCTTCGGTATGGGTAGTGGACTCGGAGGCGATGACAGTAGTGGTTACACTGGTAGTGGGAGGTGAATGTGGTGGAGTTGGAGGCAGGGGTGGCATAGGGGGTGACGGAGGTGCACTTGATACATGGGTTTCCTCAGTATCATGGACCGTGTGTGTGGTGCCCGTGGTAGTGGATCTGCCTTGTGGTTCTGATACTAATACATTCATCTGCTTTCCTGATCGAGGGGGACGTCTGCCGTATCTTCGCTCCGTTCTTCGTGCTTGTGCAAGGGCGGTATGCACCGTCTCAGGTACTCCTAAGGCCTCAGATATCATGTCAAGAGTGGCACGGTATTCCTCCTCAAGGATTTGATTCATGAGGGCCTTGCCTGCTGCTAGGGACAGTCTATGTTGCTCTTGAACTCTGTTCATGGTATCATAGAGCTTTTTCAATGCCTTCGTATAAGCTGGAGCACCTTCAAGTACCTGCAGAGCTTCCTGATCATATTCCTGCTCTTCTTCCTCGGATTGTCCATCATGTTCCTCCTCTTGTTCTTCTTCTTCTTCACCCTCCACATCGACGACATCTGGTTGTCTGGGATGGGGTTGGTCTGTAGCAGTTTGTTGTCCACTAGCTTGCTCTGCCTCAACTTCCGTGTTAACAGCTTCGATTATTCTGGCTACCTCCTCATCAGTTAGGTCTTCTAATGTGAATCCGTGAGGAAACTCTAAGTCGGTTGGTACGGGTGGGAACACCAGATTAGGTCCATCAGTGCTGTGTCTTGGTAATCTGATAGTGAAGGGTTGTACCCGCCTTGGAAGTCGTGGAGTTGTCTCTGGTGTCAATGTCACACCGCAGGGTTGTGCACAGGGCATCTGAATTACGCCTCTCATTTTCTTAGATGGCGGTCCTACGATTGATAGTCTACGTTGGAATTCCTGTACCCTGGTCCAATTTAACGCCCTGTGCACTGGCACATCATAAGCCAAACATCTATACACAATCTTGGTGAGAGCACAGCATCCATACAGTACAGACTTTTGTTTCTTATACCACCTTTGATGAGCCAAGTGGATTTGGTCGATAATCCAGTGGGGCATGTTGATTGTCAAATCAAAGGCATCCGCCAAGTATAGACTAAACCATATCTTCTTAGGTGGCATTGTGAACCTCTCTTGAGCGGGAAATGCAAAATGCTGCATGACCATTTGCAAGTGAATGGCAATTGTAGGCATCATTGCCACCATGTCCTTTAATTTCGTTAGATTCATGTTCTTCATATTGTCGGGGACCATTGTCTCTTTCTCCGTAGGAATGTGCATACCTTTCATGTCTAGAGCTTCCCTTACCAAATTGATAGTCAACCTGAAACGCTTCAGTTCATTGCCCCTTGTGAGAGATGGGAGGACAAAAGAGTTGTACCCCTTTTTGTCTTTGCTTGGAGTGAGGGTGCTAATCAAATAAGAGCACCTTAGAAAATCGGGCTTTGGCAATTGGAATTTGAAGTAATCGTAGAGTCCCGCCTTCTTCCATATAGGTTTCAGTCCTTCATTATTCTGTAGTCTTTCAAATTCCCTGGTGAAAAAGTGATATCTGCCCCAGCGCCCATTGAATTCTATCTCGGCCTCCCACATGTAAGTGCCTTCACCTAGGGGTCCTGCCACATCACTGAACCAATGTGAGTTTTTGCTGACCGGCATTGTGTGCCCCTGTGGAGGATTCTGAACCGGTATGGCGTGTAATGCCCTCAATGCCACTGGGCATTCCTTCAATTCCTCCTCAACGGGAAGACTTTCAATGTCCACGACTTGGGAGTTGGTGCCTGCTTGGGAGCTAGTTCCTGCCATCTCTGCCATGTTACTTCTTGCCTCCTGATTCTGTGAGAATATAGAAACATGTGTTAACATTGCAAAGGACAAGATAGAACCGTTTTTGTCCCCATTACAACATTAACATGAGGTGCGGGAGAGGTTAGTAGGCTATTAAGTGCTCGGTGCTTGTGCGTGTAGTTAGGAATTGACTAGACCTAGGAGCTAGGTGGAATGATGTAGTGTGAGAGTGACGTAGTTAGTAGGTGGGCATGGATTTACCACTGGGGTCCGGGGGTTTATTACAAGTTTTAGGTTGCCAAATGCAATGGATGGGTTTTGATCTTGACTTTGTGGAGACCCTAGAGAGTTTGTTAGGAGTATCGGCTTGGAAATGAGGCTTTTTAGGGACCCATTTACAAGTGATTCTACTTGTGCTCATGGAAGAATGTGTGCCCGTGCGTGATGTGTAAGACTGGGCATCAGGTGTTCGAGTGAGTGAAACATGTTGTAGAGGGTGTGGCCTTGGTGTAGCTATTTGAGCCCGCAAGCAAGCCTTAGGCACCCAGATTTGTCGTGATTGTGGGCTGGCCTTCATCGACTTCTTGGGTATCCAAATAGACTGTACTTTCGCAGAAGACTTTATGAAAGACTTCTTATTAGTGTCGTGTTGTTGACTACTAATAAGAGGTTTTGGCCATGGGATTGGCATGGTCGCAACAGGGTGTTCGCCTTTCCACCTCCATACTTGTTTTAACGGCTAAAACAATCTGCTTTGCTCCTTTTTTTGGCCTCCAATATAGGTAGTGCTCTGCTTCTTCTGTATTTGATCTGCCTTTGGTTGCTGCATCCCTCTGGCCTTTGGAAAAGAAGGGAGTGTCGTCTTATCCTTGACTCCGTTGTTGAGACAATCCTCGTTCTGCATCATACAGTTTTGGACAAGAATAGCATTGTCAACTTCATGTGCGCCCCTGGAAGGACCAGGAGTTCGTGCCTTACCTAGTTCCTTGAGTGCCTCATTTTCCAATTCAACTGTAATTCGACTATGATTTACCCATACCTGAAGAAGTCCACTTCTTAGGTTTAGGTTGACTGCATGATCATAGATCCAGTCCTGACCCAAGACAAGAGGCTCAGTGAGGTCCTCATCTTGACACACTAGTACTTTGACTGTCATTACTTTGTCTTGAATGTAGATGGGAAGTTCCACCTCGCCCATGCAAGGGGTTTCCACACCTCCCAATCCTATGAGATATGCTTCTATAGGATTGACAGTTAATTTCAACTCTTGACAGTAAGACAATCTAACAGCACTAGTGGTTGCACCTGAGTCAATCAAGGCTCTTACAATCCTTGCACCCTTTCCTTGTCCTATATCTAAGGTTATAAAAGGACGTCGATCAATTATCCTATGAGAGCTGATACCTGAAACTTCACACATAGCCACGTGATATCCTTGATCTGCATATGCACCTGGCCTAGGTTGCTCTCTGCCTTGTCTTCTTAATTTCATTCTCCGTATGCGCTCTAAAGCTTCTGCTTGAGCTTCTTCTTGAATTCGCTTTTCTTCTTATTTGCGTTTCTTAGCAGTGTTGAGTCGACTTAGCATTTCCTCTGTGAGAGGTTCCTGATATAACTTGGCTCTGCATCCGCTTATGTAGCTTGGGAGAACATCGCCTTCTAATGTGGCTAGTTGCACTGCTCCACTTGTTGAGATTCTATTAATGATCATGGGTCCGTAGCCTCTCTTCTCTAGTTTCCTCGCATGTTGTTTCAAAGTGTAGACTAGTACTATGTCGCCTGCCTTCAAACCTTTATCCTTAACGTGGGCATCGAAGTATGCCTTCTGTCGTTTCTTAGCTGCATATATTCCTGCCGCCGCCCTCAGTCTTGTTTCTCCCAATCGTTCAAGGTCAAAAAGTCTAGAGGAGAGTTCATGACCCGTCCATTCATGCTCTTGTGCTACTTTCAATGTGGGAATCAAGAAATCCAAAGGTAGCACCGCATTTTGGCCAACTACCATTTGAAAGGGTGTGGCTTGGAGTACCGTTTTATAGGCAACTCGGTATGCCCAAACAGCATGATGTAGCTATTTGTCCCAATCAGAGCGTTTATTATTCACTAGTTTTGTCAGTACATTGCATAGGATCTTATTAGTGCTCTCAGCCTGGCCATTAGCTTGAGGATGATAGGGGGCAGACTTCTTATGCACTACCAAGAATTCTTGGAGCAGATTTTCAATAACTTCATTCAAAAAGTGAGTGCCTCTGTCACTGACTAGCTCTATAGGTAACCCGTATCTGGTGAACACATTCTCAAATAAGAACTTAGCTGTTGTTTGAGCATCGTTCTTCGTTGTGTCTTTTACCTCTACCCACTTGGTTAGATAGTCCGTGGCAACAATGATATATTCTGCATGGGAACCCTTAGCTGGGGGATTAATAGGACCTACAAAGTCTATTCCCCACTTAGAGAATGCACGTCCACCCATCATAGGTTTCAGTGGCATTTCATCTTTGCGTATAGGATACTGAGTTCTCTGACAAACATCACACCGTTTCACATAGGTGTGTGCATCCATGTGAAGGGTAGGCCACCAGAAACCCACAAATAGTATTGCCTTGATCACCCGATCTGGTCCAAAGTGTCCTCCTGCTACACCTTGGTGAGCAGTTTCCAAGATCTTGAGATATTCACTCTCATGGATGCATAGTCTGAGGTAACCATCTTTACCACGCTTGTATAGATTTTCACCAATGAGTGAGTAATCTAGGGCTTCTTGTTCTAAACTCCTTTTCCTAGCTAGAGTCATGTCTGGAGAGAATGTTTTCGTCCTCAAGAAGGATACTAGTGGTTCACTCCAATCTGGCACTATGGACACCTGATAAAGAGTGGCATGTTCCACAGGTGGTTTAGTGCAGCAGATTGGGCATTCCTTGCACAAATTTTGGACATCAGCTTCCATAGTCGGCCAATGTACTTCGAGTCTCTTTAGTGTCTGTAGGGTTCGTTGCTTTGAGTAGTGTTGCTCTAATGCACCTACATGTGCTAATTGCAACCATTTAGCATACTCATCCTCTTCCACACAACAAGCCAAGATCCCTTGATCTGTGTGCTTGTACATACTTCCTGCCATGATATGATACTTTTGGGCTTTTACTACCTCTCTATCTTGTGTGTTTATTACTGGATGGTTAGGCACGTATGTCAATACTAGCACCAATGGCTTAGCCCACTGCGGCACCACTTCCAAATTAAACAAGTAAGCATCAAGAAGGTCATCTGACACTCCTTGTGGGGCTTCTCCAGATGTGAGCCTAGAGAGATGGTTTGCTCTCAAGTGAGTCTTCCCTTTCCTCACCACTACCTCAAAGTCGTATTCCATTAGTAAGAGAAACCATCTTACTAATCTACCTGTGTTGCAAGGTTTGTTTACCACGTACAACAATGCCTGATGATCAGTAAAAAATTTAAACTTATTTGCAAGTAAATAATGTCTAAACATTTTAACTGCATATACCATGCCTAATCCTTCTCTCTCCGTAGTGGTATAATTTCGTTCAGCTGCATTCAATTGTCTACTAGCATAGGCAATTGGAAGGTCCATATTACCTTCACCGGTAGGCTACGCGAGTACACACCCAATGGCATAATTGGATGCATCCACATGAACATGGAAAGGCTTATTCCAATCTAGTGTGGTCAAGATTGGTGTTGAACATAATCGCTGTTTAAGCTCATTGAAGGAATTCTCACATTCATCACTCCACTCAAAGTTAGTCAAAAGTCCATACAGAGGCTTTGCTATGATGGCATACATGTGTATAAACCATCGGTAATAACCACAATGCCCCATGAAAGCTTGTACTTCCTTGACATTCTTAGGCCTAGGTAACTCGGCTATAGCTCTCACTTTCTCTTCATCAGTGGATATGCCATTCTTAGACACTATGTGTCCTAGAATCTTGCCTTTCCTGACCATAAAACGCACTTTTCTAGGTTCAAGCAGACTTGATATTCTCTACATTTGTCAAAGATTTGTCTGAGTTCAGGAATATGGGTTTGTCTAATGTTGGAATGAGCACAAAGATCATCAACATAGACTTCTAAGTTCTTCCTCAGGAACTCTTTAAATACATGGCACATCAGCCTCTGGAAGGTAGCTAGTGCGTTGGTAAGCCCAAATGGCATTACTCCAAAGGCAAAAATGCCCCACTCTGTGGAAAAAGCCGTCTTATGCTGGTCCTCGGGAGCAATGGCTACTTGATTGTAGCCCGAAAACCCATCTAGGAAGCTGTACACTTCCTTGCCTGCTACTCTTTCTAATAGATGCTCAGTGATAGGAAGCAGATAATTATCTCTGATAGTGGCTGCGTTAACCTTCTTCAAGTTAATGCACACTCGTAATTTGTCGTTCTTCTTGGGCACCACTACAATGGGGGATACCCATTCAGTGTGCTCAATTTCATAGATAAACCCGGCTTCCACCAAGCGGTCTATCTCCTCTTTAATCTTGGCGGCGTAGTTGTCATTGTATGTGTAGGGCTTCTGCTTAGAGGGTCTGGCATCTGAGGTCATGGGGATTGTGTGTGAGCATATGTCTGGGTCGACACCCTTCAGATCCTTGTAGCTCCAAGCGAATACATCTCTGTATTCTCTTACCAAGGCTATCAATTCATGCTCTTCGTCTTCCGTCAGGTCATGGCCTATGTACGTGCATCTCTCCTCACCTTCTTCCACAGCTACCACAATTTTCTTGGTGGTTTCTTTGTTATCATAGGCCTCCCCTGATTGCGCCTCTCGTTTAGGCATTCTGATCATGACTCTCCTGTCATCTATCTCATACTTCTTAAAATTTTCCGGCACCTCAAACAAAGATTCTTCCTCTTCTGGTGTGACTTCTCTCTTCTTTCTTTTCTTTCCTTCTTCCTTCGGGGTCACATGTGTGGCTAGCCTTACATCATTTGTAAACTCTCCATGCCTCTGGGGTTGAAATTCTACTTCATAGAAGTATTCTTCATCTGATGCAAAAGGTGGGTCCATAATGATTGACTCTAGATCGGAGTCACTTGCATCCTCAAATGCATCAGGGCTAGGTTCACACTCTTCTAACACTGCCTCTCCCATGATTGGCTCTATGGAGAAGACTGAAATGTCATAGCCATCTTCATCACAGTGAGGTGTCCATTGTTCTTCATTAATGCCTACATCCATTGTTGCTAAGATTTCTGCCTAGCCGCGGGGTTCAAATTCTTCATCAAGAAAGACTACAGGTGCATAGGCCGGGTCTTGAATGGATCTATGGGTTTCTTTTGCACCTATCTCTCTGGCTTTTTCTCTCTTCTCTTCTTCTACTGCTACTTTGCACATCCATAAGTGGGTGTCTTCATGCATCCATGAGGATCCTGATCCTATGGAATGCACCGACTCGGTATCATCTTTAGCTCTATGGATGGGATTCCATTGGATAGGAGGGACATCTCTATGAGAGTAATCTTTGAGATTCACTTTGGTCGTAACACCTAAGTGTTGCAGGTACAAGGAGTTGGTTCCCCAGTCCTGTACCACTTGCAACTATCGCATAAAGGGTCGTCCCAAGATCATTTCATAGGCATGATTTTTGCTAAAATCACATATAGCAAATGTATGCTCGAACTCAACACCACATGTGGTGAGAGTTATTCCTTCTAACAGCCCTAAGGGTCTCTCTATGTGACCATCGGCCATTTGCAATTTCATCCTCGTGGGCCTGAGTGCTGGCTTGCCCCAACGCTTCCATAGGGAAGTGGTAGCAATTGTGACTCCTGCGCCTGAGTCTAAAATGGCCTTGGTGGTGTATCCTTGATGGGTGATAGGAAGATATGTGTTTCCCTCTTCGCCCTCACTCATGTCTCCTATCTTGTCCAATGGTATTTCTGGCACTGTTCTGTGGGATCCTACCTGGGAACGAGGTTTTGCTATTTCTGGTACTTGTTTGGCTACATGTTTCCATAGCTCTGGCCTTACTTTGAGTAGCTCTTCTAAGGTGAGGTTACATTGTACTTTAGTGTTTTTCACTACCTCTGTGTTCCTAGGTATGACTGAGTCCTCATTTCGTACCATGACCGTGGGTGCTCTCATACAAGTGGACTTAGCTTCCCATGGGCCTGTGAAGTGGGGTAATTCTTGCAGAGAGTTAGACTCAAAGTCTAATCTTTCCTGAGATTGGGTGCTCTCCTGCTCCTCATAAATGGATGGGATGTCTTGTGGGAATTGGTCGTGTGCATCATCCACAAGTTCAATAGGAGGAGGGACTTCACTCTCTTTAGCCCATTTGTCTTCTTGAATCTCTCGTAGGAATTCTGGTGTGAACCGATTCATAGAAGATGATGTGTCAGGCTCCGTAGAGTTAGGCACATAGGCTTCCTTGGCAGGAAGACCTACACATTCACTTGCCTTGTCCTTGTGTTGAGAGGCGGGTTCCTTTTTTGATTGTGCAATTAACTTCTCTATTCTTTCTAACAGTCCATCAAAGTGCAATTGTGTCTTCACTGAACTAGAGATGTTAAATAGGCGGCTGGCTTCAAACATGGTCTGAGCCAATTCCACCATCTTAGCACAAATTTTGGTCCGTTCTAGCTCTAGTTCTGCTCAAGGGTAACACTTTTCATGATCAGTTACGTTTGGCCCTTCTTGGAGTCTGGCCTGATATGCTTTAAGCATTATATTAAGGTCCTCAGGAGTGGGATATGCTAGGACTGATCCTACTCTTGGGGTTGGTGGAATTGCGTGAGGTGGGTTGGAAGGTGGCGGGTCGGATGGCGATGGGAATGGTGGTGGTGGGGTAGTGTGAGAGGGAGTTTGAGATGTGAGTTCAGTTATCCTGGCCTTTGTTTCTCTGAGGCTTTCCTCAAGTTCACTCATCTTTTTTGCCCATTGCCTTTTCATTCTTTCACGACTATCTCTCCAAGCTTTGGTCCTCTTCTTGGTCATGCTCTCTGTTTCACTCACCTCGGGGCTCTTTTCCTGACCTACACTTTGGTTTTGTTATAGTGCTTGGGCTCTTGTGATCACTTGCACTAGTGCAGTGGAAGTCACACTCCCTGTGGAGTCTACAACTAACCCAATAACATTGATAGGAGTGATTTTTGGCATATTATTAGGATTCTTTGGGCAGTCTCGTAAGAGATGCTCCTTTCCACACTCCTGGCAATAGCCGTGGATCGTCACTGACTGGGGTTGTGTAGGTGGAGGCAAGGGACAATCACGAATGAGATGATCTCCTTGACATCTGTAGCATGGTCCTCTAGGGAATTGGGGTCTTACTTGCCTAGGTTGAGTTCTAGGGTTGGGGTTTGCGTACATGACGTTTGTGTAATCTGACTCCCAACTAGGTTCACTCGGTTCCTCACTGTAGTAGGACTCACCATGTTCAGGGGACTGCATGTAGTAGGCCTAGGGGCTATCAATATGCATTGAATCAAAGCTATGGTCACTGGGATCACTTTTTGAAATTAATGGTGTTACTGGGACTATAGCTCTATTCAGGTTCTCTTCTGCAGCTACATACTTTACCGCAATTACATTAGCTGGAGCAGGGGGTTGTTGTGCTAACACAGGCTGAGGCCTTTGTTGGTTTTGGTAGGGTTGGTAGGTTTGTTGAGGCCTAGCATACTGTTGTGGTGGGTATTGACTCTGGTATCTGCCTTGTTGAGGGTATGGTTGTGGGTACGTCTGCCTAACAGCTTGCTTATTGTAGGGGCAATCTTGCGTGGTGTGATTGGTGTACCTCCGTTCTATGGTGCAGTACTGGCTACTAGGATTTACTTGGGTTTGAGCCATAATGGGACATACATTCGCCATATGGTCACCACCGCAAGTATAGCATCTTTTCACAGGGGCAAACCTTGGGATCTGTTTGCTAATGACACCTAATTTCTGAGCTACTTTCTCTGCTAATTCCTCAATTGATGTGGATTGCGAGGAAGAGAGGCTAGAGGCACTATCTGAGTCTTTGTAGATTTTGGAAAGCTCTAGCTCCTCCCCTAGGTTATCCTCGATGTCAATGCACATGAGTACACACTCTTCTATGGTCCTAGGGTCCTTCAAGTACACATATGATCTCAATTTGGTACTTAGCAATCCATCCAAGAACAAAGCCACTTGCTTAGCTGGTGTGGGTAGCTCCGAAATAGGGCATCTTTCCAGATATTGCCTAGATCTTCGTCCTGCAAGTCTCACGGTCTCTTGAGGGGTTTGCTTGAAGCTGTGAATCAATGAGGAGGTATTATGCCTTATGCCACTCTTAGAGAATTCAATAATGAAAGCCTCTAGGAGTTGGTCTATGCTCCTGAACTGTCTCTCATTCAATGGTTGAAACCACGTAAGGGCTGTGTTCCTAAGGGTTAGACCAAAGGCATTGTACTGCGTGAATAGATCCTCCACTTGTTCAGCTCTCAAGACTTGCCTGAACTCAGCCACATGATCGTAGGGATCTCCAGTGCCATCGAAGTAGTTCTTCATGGACTTAACTAGCTGAGTCGGCCTCAAAGTCCTTGCGTGCTCTCTAGGTCTTGGCAAAGGGAAATCATCAGCATTTCTTCGGTTCCTTGGAGCTCTATGTCCCTCAGGTTCCACTCTATTTGTTTCCGTCCTCGTTCTTTCTCTGCCCCCTGGGTTGGCAAAGCTTACTTCTGGCCTATCTCTACTTCTGTCTCTTTGAGTTCCATGAGCTTGAGATGTTCCAGCTCCGGGGTGACCATAGGACACGTTCGATCTTGGTTGGGGGAAAACGAATTCACCCTTCCAAGTATAAGCATGCCTGTCATGTTCTATAACCACAAAGATCCTCTCTGAAGCGTGATCTAAGTAAGTCACTCTGCCTGGGCTATCAGGATCTTTGAACTCATAGACTAGGATTGTTCCTATATCATTTGGCTTGTCAGATTTATACCTCCAAAAGGCTTCATCAGTCTCTCGATTCAGGAGTAGGTCTAGGCTCTTATTGTCTTGGGGAATCCACTCTGGTGTGATAATCCTAGTGAGAACAGATTTGCCTCGGGGGGTTCTAGGTTCTACACCCATGTTTCCTTGCTCCAAGTCACCTAAATCCGCTTCTGAGATCACATTCCCAAATTCATATGTCCTATCTGGGTGACTGATGACTACATATATTGTCCCTTCCTTGTCTAGGTATGCTCCGTTTTCAAACTTGACAGCTGGGTGCTCTAGTCCATTGGATTGGTCAGGGTTTTTAATCTGGACCACTGATCTTCCTAGGCCGTCCTCATAGATGCTAGCACCTAGTCGGTTGGTCCTAATGTATTCCAATTGCGTCTTGTAGGGGCCTTCCACCCTATACAGATATGGCACTCCTGAACTTCCTGTAGGTCTGTCCATGCCTTGAGACATCTCTGATTCACTTGTCTCAGAGCTAGGGTAATGCGAGTGGTGGCTCAACTGCTGGGCCCAAGACCTAGCAGTATGATTAACGCTAGCCTCTGAAGACCTAAGGCTTTGTCTATCCCTTACTAGATGCCGTCCTGATCTAAGGTTCATATGCCTATTTAAGTAGCCCCTATTTTGCCCAAGTACAACCTCGTTGCTGAGTTCTTTGGTACCAATTACTTGATTCCTTCTTATGTTGATTATCGTGTTTATGGTCTTGTCTGATATCACGTTGTCAGGTATAGTTGAGTGTATTTCTGCACTTGAAGTTGATCGTTCCACGTTACTTTATTTTTCCTTTAAAGTTCTCAACCGTACATAGATTATGTCGTTAGCTTGAACTTGAGTATTTCGGTGGTCTTCAACTTGATAGATGCCTATCGCTGCCCTGGCCTACTCCTATCACTAGTCGTTCTTAGCCTAAGCTAGGAATTGACAGAGGGAGTTGAGGGTTTCAAACCTTTTGTTTCCTTCTTGGTTGCCCTTGAGTGCCCAGGAAGCGTGTTCCCAAGCTTGCACTTACTCTTGCTTAGAATGCCCTTCGATGCTCTTAATAGATCTGTAAGAGTTCCAAAGTTAGCTCAAGACTTAAATTCCAAAGACAGAACCAATTACTTTCATTCATGTAACACAAACACCAATTTTGCACTATGATTTTTTTGGAAAACAATTCTAGAGATCCCTGAATTTTTGTTCCCCCTGGGTATGGTCACTTTAAAATACCCTATCTAATAATCCTAATCTTAATTTAACCGTAACCAGTGGAATTTTTGGTTGTACTCCCCACGAGCTTTCCAACAAGACAAGAATCACAGCAAACGGATTTCGTATGAGAAAGTTTTGACAGTTCAGGGTTCTGGTGCTAAAACAAGGTTCAAACAAACCAACAGATCACAGGATTTTTTCTCAAAAACACATGTGTAGGGACCTCACAAATCACTAATGGCTTGCCAACATGCCCAAAAACTATCCCCAAAACTTGGAATAAAAACCCTAATTTTTTTGGCCGAAAAGCCTGTCAATCACGATCGACAGGTCTGTCAATCGCGATTGACAGAGGTGTCCGTCGGGGCCTGTCGGTCGCGATCGACACGTCAGTCGCGATCGACAGTGTCAATCACGATCGACCGAGTCGATCGTGGGTCCTGTCAATCGCAATTGATGGTGTCAATCACGATCGACACTTTTTCCGGGATTTTTGTCGTAAATTCAGTCGATCGGGGTTGTGTCCGTCGCGATGGAGACGTGGCTACACGAAAAAGTCAATCAATCGTTGAAATTCAGTCGGTCGTGATCGACGGTGTCAATCGCGACTGACAGAGGTGTCGGTCGTGGCTGTCGATCGCGATCGACGGTGTCAATCGCGATTGACAGGGTCCTACGTGGCAGTCAGTCGGTCGTGGGGTCTGTCGGTCGCGATCGACAGGTCTGTCGGTTGCGATCGATAGATGTTGTCGATCGTGGCTGTTGATCGCGATCGACGGTGTCAATCGCGATTGACAGAGAAACACGGAATTTTTCAACTGTTTTTAGTGATTTAGAATGTGCTCATCATGTAGATTAAGGTGTTGCACTTTGTTTTACCAAATGGGCGTTTTTTCTGTCGATCGCGATCGACAGAGGTCGGCGACACACAGACAGTTTCTGAGTTTTTCGTACCTGCGCGGCGTGTTGGAGGGGATGATACAGCTGGATCCTGCAAGCAAACTCAACAAACATGCAAAAACAATGCACACAATATTGCTCTCTCGCTCTCTCTCACAAGTGGAATGATGGAAATGAGGTGGAGAAGGTGATATGATCAAAAAACTGAAAATTTTCGCGATGATGGAGATGGAGGTGGGAGATGGTGATGATGATGATGGTGATGATGGTGGTGAGATAAGAAAAAGAAAAATAAGAAAAGTAAAGAAATTACCTACAACGCCAACGTCTCAGATCTACGTCTTACCATCACACGCTCGTCCTCAAAGCTCGATCCCCGGCAACGACGCCAAAATTTGGTGTAGCTCAGTGATGAGTAGCACCTCCTTTAATGTCAATCCAGGAAGACGTGAGGATGGTATGATGACCTTGAGCAAGTGAAGGCACAAGTGCGTGAGTGCGAAGTACACTAACATGCACACACATACACACACACGCGCACACAGGGCAAGACAAAGAGTGATAAGCAATGGAGTTCTTTAGATTACTTTCAAAAAGCTCATACAAGTTTAGATCAATTACAAGCTAGCCTCAAAAATGAGCTCTCTAGCTCTATTTATAGTTTTTGACTAAGTTTTGGCTGTGTCCAGACCTAGTGTCCGGCCTAGTTAAAAATTAGGTTCTCTACCCTATTTGGAGGTTCAAACGAAGTCTAAAAAATGTGAAAACTGACAGGTAGGTACTTCTAAAGCTCCTCAAGCTCAAGGACTCCTTGGCTTGCACAAAATGGAGCTACAAAAATATGAAATGGTATTTACAATGGTTTTTAGTGATGAAAATCACTATTTTTGTAGGGGTTTCTATTAACATTTTGACATATATTTCCTGGAGCTCCCTACTTGCTCCTTCTCCTTGTGTGTCCACCTCTTTTATATGCGGTAGTGTCCTGAAAAAATATTGGCCTACTTGCCAGATCGTGGTTGACTGCTCTGTCTGCTTGTACTTTCTCTTCTCTCTGACTCCCTTCGTAAGCTTCCTTGCTTGGTGAGTCCTTCAGTTCCAACAACAACCAAGGAAGTTTGGAAGCATTGGAGAAGGTGTATGCTACCTCAACAAAGTTTGAAAGATGCAACTCAAGAACGAGCTCAACAACATGAAGAAAAGCTCTAGCCAAAGCATTAGTGAATGTACATTGAGGATCAAGGAGCTTCAAGATCAGCTAGCATAAGTTGGATGCAAAATAGAAGAGGAAGACATCATCCAAATAGCCCTCAATGGCTTGAGGAGTGAAGAAAAGTGGAAGCCCCTCATCACAAACATTCTTTATAGAGATCCTCTACCAACATTCGACGAGATTTTACCAAATCTTGTGGCTGAAGAGGTTGCTCAACAAGGAGAAGGCAACAAAGGTAAGGACAACCATAGCCAAATGTTATATGCAGGTCAAGGTAGAGGAAGGAACTTAAGAGGAGGCTCACAAGGAAGACGAAGAAGCTACAACAACACAATTTCCAGCCAACACAACTCAGAGGACAACAAGGACAACTCAAATGAAAACACATATGGAAGATGTCGAGGAAGAAATAGAGGAATAGGTCGAGGTTCATACAATCCTCATAAATGTATAACATGTTACCATTGTGGTAAAGTAGGACATTATGGAAATGATTGTTGGCAAAAGCATGGAAGGTTGAATGGAGGCAACCAAAGGAGCCAAAATATCTACACAAGTACATCAAGTGAAGGAGATAAGAAAACCATGCTTGCCATGAAGCATGAGTACAATAGCCTGAGAAGTGATGATAAAAAATGGTTTATAGATTCAGGTTGCAGCAACCATATGACATGCCAAGGAGATTTATTCACAAAGCTACAAGATCTAAGTGAAAAAGGATGTGTGGAGACCGGTGATGAAAGTCAACACACAATTGAGCATGTTGGAGATATCAAGCTTGGAGACAAAAAGGTATTGGCAGATGTTCTTCATGTTCCTACTATTGCAAAGAATTTGATTTCAGTAGGCCAAATGGTAAAGAAATGATATCATGTTATCTTCAATGAAAAAGGTTGGTTTATAAAGAATCCAAAAGAAGTTCATTGCTCAAGGAAGGAAAGAAGGTAGGATGTTCACTTTGGACATTCAACAACACACATGGAAAGGTGATGTATATTCAATTTGGAAACAAGAGGATTGCTGAAATTGATTTGTGGCACAAAAGGTTTGGATATATCAACATTCCCAAGCTCAAGGACATGAGCAACCATGAAGTGATAGTCTTCCAAGATTCAATGATGCTGGATTACATGATTTTTGTAAAGCATGCCAACTAAGAAAGCAAACCCGACCACCATTCAAGAAGAACAACTATGTGGCAAGGAATGTCCTCGAGTTGATACACACAGATGTATGGGGACCATCACAACAACCATCGGTGGCTAGTAATAAATATTATGTCACTTTTATTGATGATCATTCAAGAAAATGTTGGGAATGATGGTTGGATACACTCAGAAGATCAAGTTGGTGCTGCTAGACCTGCTTCACACCTGCCCTCCTTTGACTCCAGATATGCTTAGTAGACTCCTTGAGCTTCCAAATGATACCAAGAAACCATATATGTGCTTTGCAAATGTTATGAGTAATGATCAAATCAAGACAGACTACTTGTGACTTCAAAATCCTGAAAAACTTGCTATTTTGGTATTGACACCTGCTCAGTGTTATGCTCAGTGTGACCAGTGTAGTTACAATTAGCAAAATTCCTTCTAGAGATATTCTATTAGCTTAGTAAGCTTCCATTTGCAAGTGGAATGAAAGGAAATGATAAACTACACTCAGAGAAATCACTTTAGCAAAATAAGGTGTACCCCCGATTTTTTAGGAGACTTACAGTCACAGACCAGTGAGCACCCCGACTGAGATTTCTCTGTGATGGTTGATCCAATGGTCTTGAAACTTTGTAGGTGTATAGTAGACTTTGAGCTGAATCCAATGCACTTTGAATCATCCAATTTGGTTCAGTAGATCTTGAGATATGCCTTGTTGAAGTTGACAGAGTTGAAGAGTACACTCAGAGAATAACAGAGATGATCAATATGAGTATATGTATTAAATCTATTGATTGTACATTCCCATTGGCATGATATGTAATGCCCAATGGTACTCAGAGGTGTAGGCTATGGTGTAGCACACACACACTCAAAGAATTACTCAGAAATGCCTCGGGAAGAGTGAAGGATGCTCGCAACTTTTGACTGGTAGCTTTTATAGAGGTTGAGTAAAATTTTGAATTTCAAATCCAAGTCAATCTCCTAGAATCTTTCACCTAAAGATTGATTGAGATATTCTCTCAACTAAACAATCACTTTTCCCACGAATCAAACTAGTAGGTGTGATTACATGAGTGGTTAAAGTCATATTGACTTTTACAAATGAGTAAAATGGTAATAACATATAGGAATAGGTTCCTATGGTTCTTCCTTCATGTATAGACTTTCTTCAAGGGTTCCAAGCCCATCTTCCAAAGTTCCAAAGTTCCAAGCCAATGTGTGTAGGCTTGTCTTGCACCAACAGCTCCCCCTCAAGCCAAACACTTTGGCTCAAGTCTTCATCTCTAGTCTTCAATTATTTCCTGCAATCCAATCATGGATTTAAATCTGCATAACTTGCTTCCATCCAGAGCTTTAGTAAGCAAATCTGCACATTGTATATTAGTAGACACATAGGACAATTGAATATCTTTGCTTAGTAACTTCTCCCTCACATAGTGGTAATGAACCTCTATGTGTTTTGTCCTAGCATGATAAATTGGATTAGCTGCAAGGTGAAGAGAACTTGTGTTATCCCCAAAGATGATTGGTGGCCTTGTGTATAGGCCCAATTCTGAATATAAAAGCTTCAACCATATGGCTTCTTGAGTGGCATTTGCTAGCCCTCTATACTCTGCCTCAGTAGATGATAAAGCTACTGTGGGTTGTTTCTTGGATGACCAAGAAATTGGTTTATCACCTGCAAAACATATGTAACCAGATGTGCTTCTCCTGTCATCCTTGCAACCTGCCCAATCTGCATCTGAATATACCTTAATATCAATGTCTGATGAATAGGGAAAGTAAAAGCCATGATTTTGTGTTCCCTTTAGGTACTTTACTATCTTCTTTGCTGCCTCTAAATGAGGTACTCTTGGTTTATGCATAAATTGGCTAAGTACACTAACACCATATGATATATCAATCCTGGTTAAGGTAGCATAATTAAGACTACCTACCATACTTTGGTAACCTGTAATATCTTGAAGTTCTTCTCCTTCATGAGCACTGAGTTTGTGGTTGACCTCCATAGGAGTGCTTGAGATTTTAGCTTCCTGCAAATTAAACTTCTTGACCATATCCTGAATGTACTTCTTCTGAGTAATAAAGATACCTGAATTTGTATAGACCAATTCAAGTCCTAGGAAGTACTTCAATAATCCAAGATCATTGATCTTGAATTCCTTCATCATCTGTCCTTTGATGTGTCTAATTCCCTGAATCATCATTTCCTGTAATAATGATGTCATCAACATAGACACACAAGTATATTACCTCTGAATTGTTCCTTTTGATAAACAATGAAGTATCTGCTTTACTCATTATGAATCCTTGGTCTAGGAGGTAGGTTGTCAACCTGTAATTCCATGCTCTAGGTGCCTGCTTTAATCCATACAGAGCCTTCTTTAATTTACAAACATGATTTACCTTCTTGGGATCTTCATAGCCAGGTGGTTGTGACATGTAGACTTCTTCAGTTATCCATCCATTCAAGAATGCATTCTTCACATCCAATTGGTACATGTTCCAATTCTTGGATGCAGCTACACTCACCATAACTCTGATAGTTGGCATCTTGGCCACAGGAGAAAATGTCTCCTCATAATCAATGCCTTGGGTTTGTGCAAAACCCTTGGCTACCAACCTAGCTTTATACCTGTTTATTGTACCATCTGAGTTCCTCTTGAGTTTGTAGATCCATCTGGATCCTATCACCTTCATGGAGTCCTTCTTGGGTACCAAGTCCCAAGTATCACTCTCCTTGAGAGCCTCCATTTCTTCATCCATTGCTTCCTTCCATTCTGGTTTAGTGATTGCTTCTTCAAATGTACCTGGTTCTTCATTCAAGAGATCCTTTGCAAGATATACAGAGTGCTTGGTTACAAGTGAAGTATCATACCCATACCTAATAGGTTTTTTCTTTTCTCTCTGAGATCTCCTCATAGCTTGAGTTGAGGATTTTGGATTATTTTCTAGTTGCTTCATCTTCATCTTCCCTTTGGATTTCCAAGCCTTGAACTCTTCAATGTTGATGGTGTCTTCATCATCTGAGCTTGTGTCCTCTTTCTGAATTGGTTCTTCCTTGATAAGCTTGGGGAAGTCTTCTTCCATGTCATAAGGTAGACTAACCTTCCTGCATTCATTTTCATACCATGAATCATTCTCATCAAAGATGACATCTCTGCTTACCTTGAAGCCTTTGTTTGAGGGGTTGTAGAATCTGTATCCCTTCTGATTCAAATCATAACCAATGAAGATACATTTTTCAGCTTTAGGGTCTAGCTTTCCCCTTACCTGTGAGGGAATATGCACATATGCAACACAACCAAAGATTTTGCAATGATCCAAAGATGGTCTCTTACCATGCCAAGCCTCATAGGGTGTCATTCCATCAAGTGTCTTTGATGGCAACCTGTTAATTAAATATGTGGCAGTAGATACACTCTCTGCCCAAAGATAATTTGGCAATTTCTTTTCATTTAGCATAGACCTAGCTGTCTCTACAATGAGTCTATTCCTTCTCTCAGCTACCCCATTTTGTTCAGGTGAGTACCTTGTAGTAATCTCCCTCTTGATGCCTCTTTCCTGCAAGAATTCTTCAAAGTCATTGGAGAAGTATTCTCCACCACCATCTGACCTTAGCTTCTTCAAATGTCTACCTGTTTGATTTTCAACTAATGCAAGATACTTTTTGAAACAATTAAATACTTCATCTTTATGTTTCATGAAGTATAAGACAGTCCACCTGCTGTAGTCATCAATGAAGGACACATAGTACCTTGATCCAGATATGGATGGCTCCTTGCTAGGTCCCCAAACATCTGTATGCACCAATTCCAGATAATCTTCATGCATAAAACCTTTCTTGGTATAGGGCAATCTGTGTGACTTACCAAATTGACAAGCCCCACACTTGTATATCATGTGTTGCTTGGATACATTAGGTATCCCAAGCACACATTGATCCCTGCTCATTTGTTTTATGGTCCTCTCTCCAATGTGACCTAATCTCTTGTGCCAAATCTCCAATTCTGATAGGGTTTGATCTTTATAGTTGTACAAAGCAATATTCTTAGTGTCTTCAAGTTCAAAGGTAAACAATCTACCTGATTTTTCTCCCTTGGCTATCCTTCTGAATCCATGTCTTGGATCCTCCACATATGCACCATGTTGAGTGAACCTGACCTGTAGACCTTTTTCCACAATCTGACCTACACTCATCAGATTCTTGGTGATTGTTGGAACATACAATACTCTGCTCAATAGATTCTGATTACCATCACTAGTTTTGACATTGCCTACTTTAACAACTGAATGTTTAGTGTCATCACCTGTCTGCACTTGATGCTTGCCTTTGGGTTCTTCCAAATCAGACAACAATGCAACATTTCCAGCTACATGGTTAGAGCAACCTGAATCAATATAGAATAGGTGGTCATCATTGATACCTGACTTAGATGTCATGTTCATGATCAATAAGGAATCATCTTGCTCCTCTGCATAATTGTTGTAATCTTTCCTATTTTTGTATCCACCTTGATAGTTGCCATTGTGATTGTAGTTGTTGTTATAATTATTGTTGTAGCCATGGTAGCCTTGAGATTGGTTGAATCTGCCTCTGCCTTGAGAGTATCCTCCTCTTTGGTGACCTCTTCCTCTTTGGTTCTTGTAGTTTTTGTAACATTCATCTGTGGTATGGTTAGACAAGCCACAAATATTGCATGGAGATTGGTTGTAGGGTCTCCCCCTACCTGACTTACCTCCTCTGCCTCTTCCTCTAGATGATCTACCTCTCCCTGCATAGTTTGCTTGGGAGGTAGAGCCTTCTTCATCAACCTTCTTACTTTTACCTTTATCTTTTACCTTCTTATCAGTATAAAGGGCAGAGGGATTGTTACCTTTTGATTGCTCTCCATTCTTTGTGATCTTTGCTTCATGTGTAAAGAGTTGTCCAATCAAGGTTGTTAGATCAAGTGCTTGGATGTCCATGTATAAGTCCATTGCTGTGGTAAAGCTCTCCCACTTGTCATCTGCCTTTAGTCCATTGATTACTTGTCTGACTATTTGCTCTTCCTCAATCCCTTCTCCAACACTTGCAAGTTGGTCTGCAATGTCCTTGACTTTGGTAACAAAATCTGAGATAGATTGCTTTGATTGCTTCCTAAGAGTTCTAAACTCAACCCATAGCTGATTCTTTCTGGCCCTTGTGCTTGATGAAAAGTAAGTTGACAAGGTTTCCCAAGTCTCTTGGGAAGTTTTGCAATTCCTTATGTGTGGTAGAAGGAAATCAGAAATAGAGTTTAGAAGATATGACCTTGCCAAAGCATCCTTTGCACACCATTGATTGAGTCTCTCTTGCTCTTCCTTGGTGGGTAGGCCTCTGGCTTTAAATGAGGGCAATTCCTCATCTCCTGATATGAATCCAAACAAGCTCCTTCCTTGTAGATAGGTCTTCATCCTTAGAGACCAAGCTTGGTAGTTGTTCCTGTCTAATTTGTCAATGAAGGAAGGGAAACCATCACCCATGATTACCTTATTTGCTCTGATACCACTGTTGGGAATGATGGTTGGATACACTCAGAAGATCAAGTTGGTGTTCCTAGACCTGCTTCACACCTGCCCTCCTTTGACTCCAGATATGCTTATTAGACTCCTTGAGCTTCCAAATGATACCAAGAAACCATATATGTGCTTTGCAAATGTTATGAGTAATGATCAAATCAAGACAGACTACTTGTGACTTCAAAATCCTGAAAAACTTGCTATTTTGGTATTGACACCTGCTGAGTGTTATGCTCAGTGTGACCAGTGTAGTTACAATTAGCAAAATTCCTTCTAGAGATATTTTATTAGCTTAGTAAGCTTCCATTTGCAAGTGGAATTAAAGGAAATGATAAACTACACTCAGAGAAATCACTTTAGCAAAATAAGGTGTACCCTCGATTTTTTAGGAGACTTACAGTCACAGACCAGTGAGCACCCCGACTGAGATTTCTCTGTGATGGTTGATCCAATGGTCTTGAAACTTTGTACGTGTATAGTATACTTTGAGCTGAATCCAATGCACTTTGAATCATCCAATTTGGTTCAGTAGATCTTGAGATATGCCTTGTTGAAGTTAACAGAGTTGAAGAGTACACTCAGAGAATAACAGAGATTATCAATATGAGTATATGTATTAAATCTATTGATTGTACATTCCCATTGGCATGATATGTAAAGCCCAATGGTACTCAGAGGTGTAGGCTATGGTGTAGCACACACACACTCAAAGAATTACTCAGAAATGCCTCGGGAAGAGTGAAGGATGCTCGCGACTTTTGACTGGTAGCTTTTATAGAGGTTGAGTAAAATTTTGAATTTCAAATCCAAGTCAATCTCCTAGAATCTTTCACCTAAAGATTGATTGAGATATTCTCTCAACTAAACAATCACTTTTCCCACGAATCAAACTAGTAGGTGTGATTACATGAGTGGTTAAAGTCATATTGACTTTTACAAATGAGTAAAATGGTAATAACATATAGGAATAGGTTCCTATGGTTCTTCCTTCATGTATAGACTTTCTTCAAGGGTTCCAAGCCCATCTTCCAAAGTTCCAAAGTTCCAAGCCAATGTGTGTAGGCTTGTCTTGCACCAACAGAAAAGTATGGATGTTTTGCATAAAACAAAAATCAGATGTGTTCTCCATGTTCAAGAGATTTAAAACACAGGTAGAAAAGGAAACAGGATGCTACATAGAGACCTTGAGGTCTGATGGAGGAGAAGAATATTTATCCAAAGAATTTTCAGATTTTATTTATGAAAATGGTATCAAAAGACAATTTACATGTAGGTATGTGCCTCAACAAAATGGAATAGCTGAAAGGAAAAATAGATATATCACAAAAGTTGCAAGATGCATGCTCAAAGAGATGAAGGTGCCACTAAACTATCGGGCTGAAGCAACTAGTACAATTGTTTATTTGATGAACAAGTGCACAATGGCTAGAATGTATAATTTGACTTCCAAGGAGGTTTATCTAGATAAGAAACCTAATCTTACATATCTCAAAGTTTTTGGATGCATGTGTTATGTTCACATTCCTCAAGAACTAAGGACAAAGATGGAGCCAAAGTTAGAAAAATGTATTTTCATTGGATATTCATCAAAGCAAAAAGGATATAGGTGCTACAATCTAGTGACAAAGGAGCTATGAGTCTCACTAGATGTGGTATTTGATGAGCTAAAACAATGGTTTCGAGACAAAGGGAAAGAGAATATTCTTGAAGAAGATTGGGAAGATGATGGAGGTGCTGTCCAAGAAGAATTTTAGCAAACAAGCACTCAAATGTCAGGTCCAAAAGCCTCTACATCACTTGAAGAAAGCTCAACATGGAAGGGAAGACTAAGGAGTCATTCCTCATCACCAACATTAGGTTATGGAATATTTGAAGTTGAAAGTGCTACCCAAAATAGTGATTCAAATGCAAGTGAAGAAGAGTATGAAGAGGTGATTACACCAAAGGTAAAGTTGAACCAGTTGAAGAAGCAATGTTCAAAAAGAAATGAAATGAGGTCTTCAAGAGAAAGGTATCCACTTCAAAGGTTGAGCTATGATAGTTTTATTGTAAAGCATTTTGCATATATGACATAGGTGGTCAAAGACAAAGAACCGGATGCATATGAAGAAGCATGTACACAAAAAGAATGGGAGCAAGCTATGCAAGAAGAGATAAAAGCTCTCAAGGACAATCACACATGGGAGCTAGTTCCAAAGGCTGAAGGTATGAAGATTGTTCCAAATAAATGGGTGTTTAAAATAAAGGGAAATGTTGATGGTTCTCTAGCTAGGCATAAAGCTAGACTAGTAGCAAAAGGATTGAAGCAAATGCATGGCATCGACTATTAAGAGACTTTCAGCCCAGTTGCAAAGATGGGAATAATTAGAACCTTGATTGCAATGAGTGCAGCAAGGAGATGGCCATTGTACCAACTTGACATAAAAAATGCTTTTCTCAAATGATGAACTTCAAGAAGAGGTATACATGAGTCAACTGATTGGATTTGAAGATAAAAGGCATCCGAATTTTGTTTGCAAATTGAAGAAAGCTTTGTATGGGATGCAGCAAGCACCACGTGCTTGGAACCAAAGATTGGTTGATTACCTAAAAAGGTGTGGGTATAGTCCAAGTAATGCAGATCCCTCTCTCTACATGAAGAAAGAAGAAGGCAAGCAGGTATACATTTGCATATATGTTGACGATCTCATCATAACAAGAAGTAATGTTGTAGGAATACAAGAGACAAAAAGAAAAGTAATGTCTATGGGAAAGATGAGATCTACTTGATGCAAAGAAGGTACCTGCTGGATGTTCTTTTCAGATTTGGAATGGGTGAATGCAAACCATTCACTCAACCTATGGACACAAATGTGAAGCTATGCTCAACTGATAGAGAGAAGCTACATGATGTAAGTACATATATGAGTATTATAGGTTCATTGATTTATGCTATGATCATAAGACCAGATTTGTGTTACATCGTTGGAGTTCTTTCTCAATTTATGCGAACTCCAACAAGTGAACGTTTAAATTCAGCCAGACAAGTGCTAAGATATGTGAAGCACATATTCAATCATGCCTTGTTTTATAGATATGATGAAGAATTGTAGGCAAAGGGCTTTAATGATGCTGATTGGGCTAGTTCAAAGGAAGATAGAAGATCCACTTCAGGTTATGTGCTCATGATAGGTAGCAAACCTATCACATGGAGCTCGAAGAATCAACCTACTGTTGCACTATCATCTACAAAGGCTGAATATAGAGGATTAGCCTTTGCAACTTGTGAAGCTATGTGGCTCTTGGCTGATCTTGATGTGCAGGTAGAGACCATTCCAATCTATGGTGACAATGTGTCAAACATTCACTTGACAAACAATCCAATGTTTCATGCACGAACTAAACACATAGAAATGCATTATAATTACGTTCGAGAAACATTTTTGAGCAAGGATGTGGATATAAAGTTCATTAGAACTAATGACCAGGTTTCAGACATGTTTACAAAGTCCTTATATGCTTCTAAGCTAAAGAGGTTCAAGTATGAAATCAACTTGCAGAATATGGATGAAGGTGCAAGCTCACATGTGAGCTTGAGGGGGAGTGTTAAAAATAAAGAAGCAAGATCATATATATTTTGTAAAAAAGGATTTTCTTCAAATAGAAGGAAAATACAAAAATGAAAAATCGAAGCATTTACTTTAGCAAGTAGTGGAGGCCTAAAGCAATCAAAAGAGAATCAAATCCAAAAACTGAACTGGAAGAGTGGCTACTCAAAGTAGTGGAAGAGTTATGGAGAAGACCTCTCAAAGTCATCATGAGAGCTCATGGTCATTTGGCTATAAATGAGGCAAGGGAGGACACTCAAGAACAGAGGAAGAAGGCACTGAAGTCCCCTTTTAGGTAGTTCATTTGGTTTCAATCATTTCGTTCTCTTCAATCTCATATACTATGTCTAGTTGCATACCAATTTCTGGGTAGCCTGATTGTGACAGTCATATCTCTCAATATATGTATCCATTTTTAGAGTTTAAATATTCCTTGGAAAGCTTATCTTGAGTAATTCCTCTATATTGAATAGTTTTAGCAAGTTCTTTATGCTCTGTGAGTTATACAATTTTTAGTGAAGTCCAGGTTTTAACCTAACTGAGTAGACAGGCAGCGTGTTTTGAGGCAAAGAGTTGCCAAACCAAAACTACTCAAATTGAGTGTTTCATAGCTCATTTGAAATATTGGTGTCTAGTTTGAGTGACCAAAGTCTCAAGTTCATTGCATTCTTCAGTTGATACCAGTTTTCATTTTAAAGTTTAGTTGTAGGTAAAAGTCTTGATCCTGAGAAGGTCTTCTACACTTTTCGCTATGAATAGGAGAGGAATTCTCCAATAGTTCAGTATATTGAATAGTTCTCTGAGCATAGTAGCATTCAGCTTAATTCCTTTTGCTGATATCTAATTAGCTTAGATAGCTACTAACCATGAGTTATTTCATAAAAAATTATGAACCACATGCTGAGTATGATGTTTAGCAAATCATAGGACATACCCAACATTTTTAGGGTGCATGAGTCAACAGACCAGAGAGTAATAATGTGATAATATCTCACGATTCAGATAAGCAATGATAATGAGATTTTGTACCAATATAGTAGATAGTATACTGAATATATCGTTCTTTAAATCACTCCAAATGATCAATCATACACTTAGAACAAGCTCTGAGAAGATCACTTAACTAATGTAGTCATGGTAGAGTAGTGAAGTGAAGATATAATGCAATGCATGTATTAATTCATGTACAAATACAATGTCATTGGCAATAATCAATTTCACAATGTGTGAAATATGTAAGAGTTATAAAGTGAGCTCTTCAAATCACAATGTGTCCTTTCTAAATGATCTCATGGAGTTGAGATAACACATGAGTCTTTTGATCCTTCTTTTATAGTTGAGTTTGGAAACAACTTTTTGTTGGAGTTAGACGTCTGCAGAAGCACGCGAACAGTACAAGGAAGAAGAAGAAGCTTGGAGCACAACACACAATACTAAATGTATTACTAGAGAATGTACAAAGATAAGTAGCCCATTAGGGCAATAGGCATATATACAAGTCGGGGGAAAAAACCTCAAAAAGAGGGAAAAACATGCCCCAATAGTCCTAGTGTGTTCACATACATCACTACCTAAATATATCAGCAAATCCCCCCTGGGAGTGATGTGGTGAACAAGGAGCTGGCACTCATGTATAAGGAAGTGCCAAGCTATGTCGAAATCACTCCACAAAAGGAAGTAAGCCGAAAGCTTTGCGGAAAGCTTCAAACTTCTCCCTAAGCAGAGCCTTCGTGAAAAGGTCAGCAATGTTCTCCTGTGTGGGCACATATGCCAAGCTGATCTCCCCAGTAGAGAACCTCTCCCTGACATAGTGATAATTCACCTCAATGTGCTTAGTGTGAGCATGGAACACAGGGTTCCTCGCAACTGCCAATGCGCTCTGACTGTCAGTGAAGATGGTGGTGGCAGAAGTCTGGCAAACACCCAAATCAGCAATAAGGCGTCTTAGTCACACACACTCAACAGTCGTTGTGAAAGCTGCCCTATACTCAGCCTCACAACTGGAAGTGGCCACAGTAGGCTGCTTCTTGCTCAACGAAGATATACATGAGGTACCAAGCATGAAGCAAAAGCCACTAGTGGACACACGAGTGTCATAGCAACGAGCCCAATCAGAGTCAGAGAAAGCATGCAAATCTGGTGGTAGTGATCCCCCCTTGGGATAAAACAACCCAAGTATTGCATCTCCAGCATCATGAAGACTCAATCGTAAACCTGTCTCCATAGGAATGGCAATAGGCTTACAGTCTTCAAGGCCAAAACGCTGCAATAATGTGTCAATATATTTCGTTTGACACAAAGCCATTCCACCATCAACTTGCATAAACTGAATGCCCAAATAGTGATGCAAATGCCCCAAATCAGACATCTCAAATGAGGCATGCAAATCAGCCTTAAAATCAGCAATATGCTTCTCAATAGGACTAGTGAGCAGCATGTTGTCAACATAGACAACAATGATCAGAAGCACATTATTAGCACGCTTAACATATAACGTGCTTTCAGTTGGAATGTTCTCAAAACAATGTGCAATCAGATAGGCATGTATCTTCTCATACCAAGCACGAGGTGCTTGCTTTGAACCATATAATGCCTTCTTTAACCTGCACACCTGGTTTTCATGCCCTTTCTGCACAAAGCCACGGGGCTGAAAAACATACACAGTATTAGTGATTATGTCACGAAGATGAAGGATCTAGCAGATAGTCTTGGATCCATAGATGAAGACATTGAAGATCAAAAATTGATTGCTCAATTGCTTATAGGTTTGAGAGGAGATGAAAGGTGGAAACCTTTTGTCTTGTCAAAAAACTTTCTTTGAATCATTATGTTCCATATTTGAATCAATTGCTTGGTTTGGTGCTCATATTTGAGCAAGAGTTGAAGGGAGATGGAGATAAAGGACAAGAACAAGAAGAAAGGAGATAAAGGTAAAGCAAAGGATAAAGAGGAATCAAGTTCTCAAGTTTATTATGCTAGAGGTAGAAGCGCTAACAGAGGAAGAGCAAGAGGTTTTGGAAGAGGAAGAGCTAATCAGAATAACAATAAGAAGGCTTGCTAGATCTGTGGATTGAGTAATCATTTGGCTCATGATTGTTGGCATAATCAGCAAGGGCCAAATCAAAATCAAAATAACAATAGCAGAGTCAAAGGTGGAAGATTTCAAAGTTATTCTGAAAGAGGTAGACAAAATCAAAGAGGAGGCTATGGTAGAGGTGGAGGAAGAAGTTGGAGATAGAATTAATCCTACAACACCACCTACTAGAATAATGCAAATGATACAGAAAATGAAGGCTACATCGCTGATGATGAATTCAATCAGCACATCAGACAAAGAAGATCTAAAGGTATTTTACATTGACGCTGGATGTTCTAATCATTTGTCAGGAAACATAGAATTGATGTCAGAATTGGAAAAATGCATTTCTAGTCATACAATTCAAACAGGTGATAATACAAGACATAGTGTACATTCACTTGGAAAAGTGAAATGCAAAAGTGGAGCAAATTTGCTAACCAATATTTTGTATGTTCCCACAATACCTAAAAACTTGAGTAGTGTGGGACAGATAGTTGAAAAAGGTTTTCAAGTTAGGTTTACAAATGAAGGAGTATTTGTTGAAGATCCAGAGAATGGATATAATTAGATTGTTTGTGGTAAGAAAGAAGGTAGACTCTTTACTTTAAGAGTGCAAGGGAACATTGGTCAAGCTTTGCTCACACATGGGGAAGGGGTGATTATAGAACTTGATCTTTGGCATAAGAGATTAGGTCATTTCAATGAAAGAGGAATTAAAGCGATGGTTATAAATCAGTCCGTACTAGGATTACCAAATGTGTGGAGTCAACATATGATTTATAAATGTGAAGCATGTCAGATGCGAAAAGCACACATGTTACCATTTCACAAGAAAGGATTCAAACATGATGGATTACTAGAGCTCATTCCTACAGATGTATGGGGACCAACAAAAGGCGGATCTATCAGTGGCTCAAGGTATTATGTTCTTTTCATAGATGATGCTACAAGATGGATAACACTTTTGAAGGAAAGATCAAGAGTGTTTGGAGCTTTCAAGCATTTTCATGCATATGTAGAGAGAGTCACATGTCAAAAGCTTAAGAGACTGAGGTCTGATGGAGGGGGGAGAATACTTCTCCCAAGAGTTCAATGATTATCTTTGGAATGCAGGTATTAAGAGAGAACTATCCTATAGGTATACACCACAACAAAATGGTGTAGCAGAAAGAAGAGACAAGACTTCGGTTGAGTTTGCTAGAGCTATGCTGAAGGAGAAGAATTATCCAAATTATCTTTGGGTGAAGGTTATAAATACAACTACATATCTTGTGAATAGATTACCATGTACAACTCTAAATGGAATGACTCCATATGAATCTTGGTGGTGTAAGAAACCAACACTAGATCATTGTAAAGTGTTTGGATCAATTGCATATGCCTATGTGCCATCAAAACATAGACATAAACTTGAACCAAAGGCAAAAAAATATGTGTTCATTGGTTATGATGAAAAGCACATGGGTTACAGGTTGTGGAATCCTCTAACCAAAAAATTTCTATTTCTAGATATGTTACATTTGATGAACGAAAAAGTTGGTATGCAGATCAAAGTCATACAGCATAAGAATTTGAAGAAGAGGTAAGAAGATGTGAGAAAGGAAAATCAATTGTGCAAGTGAATGGAGATGAAGAGTTTATGCAAGCAAGCACATCCAGAAGTGGATTAACCTGAAGAAATGAAGAAGCTTCTATATTTGATGAAAAGGTGTACCAGACACATATGAAGAATGTGAACCAAGGAGGTCAAGTAGGACAAGAAGGCAACCATAAAGGTATTCTTATGATACTTCTTACATAACATAGAAGAACTATGCATATATGGTCAAAGATGATGAAGAACCTGAGAATTATGATGAACCAAAAGGTAAGAAGCAATGGGAAGAAGCAATGAAGGAAGAATTCAATGCACTAGAGGAGAACAAGACTTGGGAACTTGTGGGTAAACAAAAAGGTAAGAAGGTAATTGGAAATAAATGGGTTTATAAAGTGAAGAAGCTTGCAGATGGAAGTATAGCCACATACAAAGCTAGACTAGTGGTGAAAGGCTATGCCCAAACTTATGGCATAGATTATGATGAGACATTCAGTCATGTACCTAAGATGTTAACTATAAGGACAATAATTGCTATTGCAGCTTCAAAAGGATGGACTCTAAGTCAACTAGATATAAAGAATTCTTTTTTGAATGGATACATATCAGATGAGGTATACGTGGAACAACCTCAAGGGTTTATAGATTCCAGGTATCCAAATTTTGTTTGCATGTTGAGAAGAGCACTATATGGATTGAAGCAAGCTCCAAGAGCATGTAACTGTAGACTGGTGAAGTATCTCATGCTGGAGTTATACGTCTGCGGAAGCAAGCGAACAACACACAGAAGAAGAAGAAGCTTGGAGCACAACACACAATACTGAATGTATTACTAGAGAATGTACAAAAGATTTGTAGCCCATCAAGTCAATAGGCATATATACAAGCCGGGGGAAAAAACCTCCTAAAGAGGGAAAAAAGTGCCCCAGCGGTCCTAGAGTGTTCACTCACCTACACACTTGGTTTTCATGCCCTTTCTGCACAAAGCCACGGGGCTGAAAAACATACACTTCTTCATGCAAGTCACCATTCAAAAATGCAGTTTTAATGTCCAACTGATGTACATTCCAACCATGATGGGCTACAAGTGCACAAATGCTCTGAACAGTAGTCATACAGCATGTAGGTGCAAAGGTCTCATCAAAGTCAATGCCTCTTTCCTGCGCATAACCCTTTGCAACAAGCCTAGCCTTATACCTGTCAACTGTACCATTAGGTTTATGCTTCAGCTTGTATACACACTTAGTGCCAATGGCCTTCTTGTCATGAGGCAAGTCACATAAAGACCAAGTACCATTCTTCATTATTGCATCATATTCAGATTGCATAGTAGCCATCCAATTTTCTAAATTTTGTGCTTCATCAAACGAAACAGGCTCATTCTCATCACAGAGACTAGATGCAGCCATAGCATAGCAATCTGATGCAAAAGAGGCACTATGAGAGCCTGATCGAGTACGATATGACATACATGCATCTAATTTGCTATCATGCAAGGTCTGCACTAGCCATTTTTGCATAGTTCTTATCTACTCAATATCAGCTCTCTTATCAATAAGTGCATCATGTATATCTGCATCAAAAATGGAATTATCTGCATCATCACATGAAACCTGCAAAGGTTGAGAAGTTGCCTCATTAGGGCCATCAATAGACTGTCCTGTTGGAGAATTCCTCTCCTATTCGCAGCAAAAAGTGTAGAAGACCTTCTCAGGATCAAGACTTTTGCCAATAGCTGAACCTTCAAATGAAAACTGGTACCAACTGAAAAATGCAATGAACTTGAAACTTTGGTCACTCAAACTAGAAAACTATAGCTTTCAAATGAGCTATCAAACACTAAATTTAGAGTAGATTTGGGTTGGAAATGCTTTGATTCAAAACAGGCTACCTGTCCACTTAATTAGGCGAAAAACTGGACTTCACTAAAACCTAAATAACTCATAGAACATATAAAATTTGATAAAACTATTCTAGAAAAAGGAAGTACTCAAGATAAGCTTTCCAACGAATGTTTAAACACTAAAATTTTATACATATATTGAGAGATATGATTCTTACAAGTAGACTACCGAAAAATGGGTATGCGGTTGGACATAGTCTATGAGAGTGAAGTGAACGAAATGACTCAAACCAAATGAACTAGCTGCAAGGGGAATTCCACGCCTTCTTCCTCTATTCTTGAGTTTCCTCCCTTGCCTCGTTTATAGCCAAGTGACCAAAAACTCTCATGATGAGTTTGAGAGCTCTTCTCCATAACTTCTCCACTACTTTGGACAGCCACTCCTCTTATAGTTCAGTTTTTGGATTTGATTCTCTTTTGGCCTCCACTACTTGCTGAAGTAAATGCTTCCATTTTTCATTTTTGTATTTTCCTTCTACTTGAAGAAAATCCTTTTTGCAAAACTATATACGACCTTACTTCTTTATTTTTAACACTCCCCCTCAAGCTCACATGTGAGCTTGCACTTTCAGCCATATCCTGCAAGTTGATGTCATCCTTGAACCTCTTTAGCTTAGAAGCATCTAAGGACTTTGTAAACATGTCTGCAACCTGGTCATTAGTTCCAATGAACTTTATATCCACATCCTTGCTCAAAACCTTTTCTCGAACATAATGATAATGCACTTCTATGTGCTTGCTTCGTGCATGAAACATTGGATTGTTTGTCAAGTGAATGCTTGACATGTTGTCACCATAAATTGGAATGGTCTCCACCTACACATCAAGATCAGCCAAGAGCTTCTTAATCCACATAGCTTCACAAGTTGCAAAGGCTAAACCTTTATATTCAGTTTCAGATGATAGCGCAACAGTAGGTTTCTTCTTTGAGCTCCATGTGATAGGTTTGCTACTTATCATGAATACATAACCTGAAGTGGATCTTCTATCTTCCTTTGAACCAGCCCAATCAGCATCACTAAAGCCCTTTACCTGTAATTCTTCATTATATTTATAAAACAAGGCATGATTGACTGTGTGCTTCATAGCACTCGTTTGGCTGAATTTAAATGTTCACTTGTTGGAGCTTGCATAAATTGAGAAAGAACTCCAACAATATAACACAAATTTGGTCTTTTGATTGTAGCATAGATCAATGAACCTATAATACTCATGTATGTAGTTACATCATGTAACTTCTCTCCATCATTTGAGCATAGCTTCACATTTGTGTCCATAGGTTGAGTGAGTGGTTTGCATTCACTCATTCCAAATCTGAAAAGAACATCCAACAAATACTCTCTTTGCATCAAGTAGATGCCATCTTTCCCACAGACTATCTCAATGCCTAAAAAGTATTTCATCTCACGAAGATCTGAAATTTTAAACTCCTTATCGAGTTTTCTTTTTATCTCTTGTATTCCTGCAACATTACTTCCTGTTATGATGAGATCATCAACGTATATGCAAATATATACTTGCATGCCTTCTTCTTTCTTCATGTAGAGAGAGGGGTCTGCACTACTTGGACTATACCCACACCTTGTGAGGTACTCGACCAATCTTTGATTCCAAGCACGTGGTGCTTGCTTCAGCCCATACAAAGCTTTCTTCAATCTACAAACAAAATTTGGATGCTTTTTGTCTTCAAATCCAATCAGTTGACTCATGTATACCTCTTCTTGAAGTTCACCATTGACAAAAGCATTTTTTATGTCAAGTTGGTACAATGGCCATCTCCTTGTTGCACTCACTGCAATCAAGGTTCTAATTATTCCCATCTTTGCAACCCGGCTGAAAGTTGCTTCATAGTCGATGCCGTGAGTTTGCTTGAATCCTTTTGCTACTAGTCTAGCTTTATGCCTAGCTAGAGAACCATCAGCATTTCTCATTATTTTAAACACCCATTTATTTGGAACAATCTTCATACCTTCAGACTTTGGAACTAGCTCCCATGTGTGATTGTCCTTGAGAGCTTTTATCTCTTCTTGCATAGCTTCTTGCCATTCTTTTTGTGTACATGCTTCTTCATATGCATCCGGTTCTTTGTCTTTGACCACCTGTGTCATATATGCAAAATGCTTTGCAATAAAACTATCATAGCTCAGCCTTTGAATTGGATACCTTGCTCTCGAAGACCTCCTTTCATTTCCTTTTGAATATTGCTTCTTCAACCGGTTCAGCTTTACCTTTGGTGTAATCACTTCTTCATACTCTTCTTCACTTGCATTTGAATCACTATTTTGGGCAGCACTTTCAGCTTCAAATCTTTCATAACGTGATGTTGGTGATGAGGAATGACTCCTTAGTCTCCCCTTCCATGTTGAGCTTTCTCCAAGTGATGTAGAAGCTTCTGGACCTGACATTTGAGTGATTGTTTGCTAAAATTCTTCTTGGATAGCACCTCCATGATCTTTGCAATCTTCTTCAAGAATCTTCTCTTTCCCTTTGCCTCCAAACCATGGTCTTAGCTCATCAAATACCACATCTCGTGAGACTCGTAGCTCCTTGTCACCGGATTGTAGCACCTATATCCTTTTTGCTCCGATGAATATCCAATGAAAATACATTTTTTAGACTTTGCCTCCATCTTTGTCCTTAGTTCTTGAGGGATGTGAACATAACACACACATCCAAAAACTTTGAGATGTGTAAGGTGAGGTTTCTTACCGAAATAAACCTCCTCAAGAGTTAGATTATGCACTACCATTGTGCACTTGTTCATCAAATAAACAGCCGTACTAGCTGCTTCAGCCCAATAGTTTAGTGGCACCTTCATCTCATTGAGCATGCACCTTGCAACTTCTGTGATATGTCTATTTTTCCTTTAAGCTATTCCATTTTGTTGAGGCATGTACCTACATGTAAATTGTTGCTTGATGCCATTTTCATAATAAAATCTGAAAATTCTTTGGAGAAATATTCTCCTCCTCCATCGGACCTCAAGGTCTTTATGTTGCGTCCTGTTTCCTTTTCTACCTGTGCTTTAAATCTCTTGAACATGGAGAACACATATGATTTTGTTTTATGTGTATCAAGTCGAGGACATTCCTTGCCACATAGTTGCTCTTCTTGAATGGTTTTTGAGTTTGCTTTCCTAGTTGGCATGCTTCACAAAACTCATGTAGTCCAACATCATTGAATCCTGGAAGACCTTTTACCACTTCATGGTTGCTCATGTCCTTGAGCTTGGGAATGTTGATATGTCCAAACCTTTTGTGCCACAAATCGATTTCATCAATCCTCTTGTTTCCAAACTGAATATACATCACCTTTCCATGTGGTTGTTGAATGTCCAAAGTGAACATCCTTACTTCTTTCCTTCCTTGAGCAATGACCTTGAATCCTTCTTTTGGATTCTTTATAAAGCAGCCTTTTTCATTGAAGATAACATGATATCCTTTCTCTACCATTTGTCCTACTGAAATCAAATTCTTTGCAATAGTAGGAACATGAAGAACATCAGTCAATACCTTCTTGTCTCCAAGATTGATATCTCCAACATGCTCAATTGCATGTTGAGTTTCATCGCTGGTCTCCACGCATCCTTTTCCACTTGGAGCTTGTAGCTTTGTGAATAAATCTCCTTGGCATGTCATATGGTTGCTTCAACCTGAATCTATGAACCATCTTTTATCATCACTTCTCAAGTTTTTGTAGACATGCTTCATGGCAAGCATGGTTTTCTTGTCTCCTTCACTTGATGTACTCGCATAGTTATTTTGGCTCCTTTGGTTGCCTCCATTCAGCCTTCCATTCTTTTGCCAACAATCATTTGCATAATGTCCTAGTTTACCACAATGATAACATGTTTTACCTTTATGAAGATTGTATGAACCTCGACCTCTTCCTCTATTTCTTCCTCGACCTCTTCCATGTGTGTTGTCATTTGAGTTGTCCTTGTTGTCCTCCGAGTTGTGTTGGCTGAAATTTGTGTTGTTGTAGCTTCTTCCTCTTCCTCTCGAGCCTCCTCTTGAGTTCCTTCCTCTACCTCGTTCTGCATATAACATTTGACTATGGTTGTCCTTATTTGGTATAATCTCGTCGAATGTTGGTAGAGAGTCTCTATAAAGAATGTTTGTGATGAGGGGCTTCCACTTTTCTTCACTCCTCAAGTCATTGGGGGCTGTTTGGACGATGTCTTCCTCTTCTATCTTGCATCCAACTGATGCTAGCTGATCTCGAAGCTCTTTGATCCTCAATGTATACTCACTAATGCTTTGGTTTGAGCTTTTCTTTATGTTATTGGCTCGTTCTTGAGTTGCATCTTCCGAGACCTTGTTGAGGTAGCATACACCTTCTCCAATGTTTCCCAAACTTCCTTGGATGTTTCTAAGCTTTTCACATGACCAATCATACTGTTAGAAATAACTTGTGAGATGAAGAACATCACCCTTCGATTCCTCTCTTCCCAATCAGCAAATTCTCTCCTTCGTGTCAGAGTAATGTTGGGATCTTGAAGGTCCACCAGTTGTGGATCATCTCCAGTAACTAGACTCCATAAACCTTTACCTTTAAGATAATTTGTCATTCTATACCTCCAAAACTTAAAATTATCTTTGTCTAACTTCTCAACTTGTTGTCCTAAATCAGCCATTGAAAACTTCCAAGATTGAAGTTTACCTCAAATATGTTGTGGTGTAGTTGACTTTACGAAGCTCCCCCTTGATTCGTAGCTTCTCCTTTGCTTCACTTCAGCTCCAATGCTTTGCCTCTTCAAATGCCAATGCTCTGATACCAATTGTTGGAAAATTCCTCTCCTATTCGCAGTAGAAAGTGTAGAAGGCCTTCTCATAATCAAGACTTTTGCCAATAGTTGAACCTTCAAATGAAAACTGGTACCAACTGAAAAATGCAATGAACTTGAAACTTTGGTCACTCAAACTAGAAAACTATAGTTTTCAAATGAGCTATGAAACACTAAATTTGGAGTAGATTTGGGTTGGAAACTCTTTGATTCAAAACTCAGTTAGGCTAAAAACCAGACTTCACTAAAACTTGAATAACTCACAGAACATAAAGAATTTAATAAAACTATTCTAGACAAGAAGTACTTGAGATAAGCTTTCCAACGAATTTTTAAACACTGAAATTGGATACATATATTGAGAGATATAACTCTTACAAGTAGACTACCCAGAAATGGGTATGCGGCTGGACATAGTCTATGAGAGTGAAGTGAACGAAATGACTCAAACCAAATGAACTAGCTACAAGGGGACTTCCATGCCTTCTTCCTCTATTCTTGAGTGTCCTCCCTTGCCTCTTTTATAGCCAAGTGACCAAAAACTCTCATGATGAGTTTGAGAGCTCTTCTCCATAACTTCTCCACTACTTTGGACAGCCACTCCTCTTACAGTTCATTTTTTGGATTTGATTCTCTTTTGATTGATTCTCTTTTGGCCTCCACTACTTGCTGAAGTAAATGCTTCCATTTTTCATTTTTGTATTTTCCTTCTACTTGAAGAAAATCCTTTTTGCCAAATATACGACCTTACTTCTTTATTTTTAACATGTCCACCTGTAAATAGAGGCAGCAAAGTATCATACATGTCTTTGGAGCTAACAGATGTCTCCTTAGTAGATGAAAGCAATGGATGAATAGCATCTTCCACAAAAACAACATCACGGCTAACCAGAATGTGTTTAGTCTATGGATGATACAGATGATAGCCTTTACTTTCAAAACTGTGCCCAACAAAAATACATTTTACTACTTTATCATCCAATTTTCTACGATGTTGTTCAGGCACTAATGCATATGCCAAACAACCCAAAACATGCAGATGAGCAACAGATGGCTTGCGGTCATGCCAAGCCTCATATGGAGTGATAGACTGCAATGCTTTAGTGGGACACCTACATATGCTGCACACATGACAGCCTCAAGCCAGAAACTATGTGATAAAGCCTGACTCTTGACCATACACCTCACCATCTCCATGAGTGACCTGTTCTTTCATTCAGCAACTCCATTCCATTGAGGTGTATACGGCACTCTACTCTGCTGTTTTATCCCATGTTCAGCTAGAAATGTATTAAAATCAAAAGACATGTACTCCCCCCCTCGATCAGAATGGAGGGTGCCCACATGCTCACAGATTTTCAGCCAAAACCAAAAAATGTTTGAAGCACATGAACACTTTGGACTTTGCCTTCAATGGATATACCCATGCATGCCTGGAAAAATCATCGATGAAAGTCACAAAGTAAAGATAATTCCCAAAAGAAGGTGTCTGCATAGGACCACAGACATCACTATGTACAAGCTGCAATTTCTGAGTAGCCCAAACTGAACCATCTTTTGGAAAGGACGAATGCTACATTTTGCCCAAAATACAGCCTTCACAAACATGTTTTCCAGGTGCCTCAAGTTTGGGCAAAGAGGACACCATTTCATATTTTTGCAGGTATAGCAAACTAGCAAAATTTAGATGACCAAAGTGTGCATGCCAAAGCTTTGCATCTAACATAGCCTGAGAATCATTTACTGCACATGCCAAATCATTTACAGATCTTTCACAGTCTATGAGCTTATACAGCCCATGACATAAAATGCCAGAAGCAATAATCACATCGCCATTTGAGAGATCATGAACTGTACACCTGTCATCAACAAATTTCCCAACCAAGCCAATCTTGGCTAATGCAGAAACTGATGACAGGTTCTTCTTGATCCCTGGCATAAATAAAGCATCTGAAAAAGTGAAAGAACTACCATCAGCAGTAGTCAAAATGATCTTACTAACTCCCATAACAGAATAAGAGGAGTTGTTGGCGCATGTAACGGTATTCCCTGTAGGGGCAAGCTCGAGTGAAGAGAAGAAACTGTGTTGCGAGGTAATATGTTTGGTTGCCCCGTTGTCAAAATACTAAACATCTGAGTCTACTGTAGACATGCACTGCTCATGAGAAGATGGGTCAAAACTGCAGACAATAGTAAACGCCCATTCTTCTTCCTGCACAAGATTAGCAGACTTTGTTTTTGGTGTAGAGGCCTCTACAACAACCATTCCAGTCTCTTTCTTCTTTGCCTCTTTAGTAGCCATTTTTGGATAGTTCTTTATGATATGATCATTCCCTTTACAGTACTTACAAAACAATTTCTGCTTTTCTGATTTCTTCTCATCTTTATCTTCCTTCTTCGAATATGCAGAATTAGCAAATTTATGCTTACTAGTTGAAGAGCTCTATTTTCCTTTGTGTTGGCACACAAAGCAACAGAGGAATCATGCACAATACGGCAACAAGGCCAGATCATTTTTCCCCATGGGTTATGTACAACTCAAGTGATTTTAATCACTACACAAACATTGTAAATCCCGTTTTTGGTAGAATAGACTCCATTTTGTGCAAGCCGAGGAGTCCTCGAGCTTGAGGAGTATTAGAAGTACCATCGTACCAAATTTCATAATTTTTAGACTTCGTTTGAGCCCTCAAATAAGCCCTGGAACCTAATTTTTAACTAGGCCGGACACTAGGTCTGGACAGGGCCAAAGCTAGTCAAAAACTATAAAAAGAGCTAGAGAGCTCATTTTTGAGGTGAGATCGTAATTGAAACGAACTTGTAAGGGCATTTTGAAAGTAATCTAAAAGCTCCATTGATTCTCTCTCTTTGTCTTGCCGTGTGTGCGCGTGTGTGTGTATGTGTGTGCATGCTTGTGTGCTTCTCACTCACGCACTTGGGCCGCCACTTGCTCGAGGTCTTCATACCATCCTCACGTCTTCCCGGATTGACATTAAAGGAGGTGCTACTCATCACTGAGCTACACCAAATTTTGGCGCCCTTGCCGGGGATCGAGCTTTGAGGACGAGCGTGTGATGGTAAGACGTAGAGTTGACGCGTTGGAGTTGTAGGTATTTTCTTCACTCTCATCGATTTTCTTTTACTTTCTTCACCATTTTCATCACCATCATCATCATCACCATCTCCCACCTCTATCTCCATCATCGCGAAAATTTCTGTTTTTTTTATCATATCACCTTCCCCACCTCATTTCCCTCATTTCACTTGTGAGAGAGAGCGAGAGAGCAATATTGTGTGTGCGTATTTTGCATGTTTCTTGAGTTTCATTGCAGGTTCTTGCTGTACCATCATCCCCAGCAGTGTGCGCAGGTACGACAGGCTCTGCACAGGTCCCGGGACGACAATCTCTGTCTATCGCGACAGACAGAAAATCTTAAAAATTTGTGAATGCATGATTAGCACTGTAACCTACACCTTGAGGGCACTCTAGAACACAAGAAGTTTTTCAAAAATTTGCGTTTTTTCAGTCTATCGCGACAGACACCGTCTATCGCGACAGACACTGTCTATCGCGACAGACAGAGACCCGCGACAGACACCGTCTATCACGACAGACAGAATTTCACGACAGATAGCGTCTATCGCGACAGACACCGTCTATCGCGACAGACAGAAATCCGCGACAGACATCGTCTATCGTGACAGACAGAATTTCACGACAGATAGCGTCTATCGCGACAGACAGAAATCCACGATAGATAGCGTCTATCGCGACAGACACCGTCTATCGCGACAGACAGAATTTCACGACAGATAGCGTCTATCGCGACAGACAGAAATCCACGATAGATAGCGTCTATCGCGACAGACACCGTCTATCGCGACAGACAGAATTTCACGACAGATAGCGTCTATCGCGACAGACAGAAATTCACGATAGATAGCGTCTATCGCGACAGACACCGTCTATCGCGACAGACAGAATTTCGCGACAGACACCGTCTATCGCGACAGACAGAAATCCACGATAGACACTGTCTATCGCGACAGACACCGTCTATCGCGACAGACAGCCCCCACGATAGATTGTGTCTATCGCGATAGACACCGTCTATCGCGATAGACAGGCATTTTCGGCAAAAAATTAAGGAGTGAATTTTTGGAAATTTAGGCTAAATTTTGGGCATATTTGCACTTTCATGTACTCATATACTTACGAAGGCCTTAGAAAATGCATTAAAACCCCTGAAAGGTTCGGTTTGTCTAGTCAACCCCCTAAACCCTGAACGGTCATAACTTTTTCATACGAAATCCATTTTTGGAGCTCTAGAGCTTGTCGGAAAGCTCGTGACATATACTACACGCCCTCAACTGTTTTTTATAAGAATAACGCGTTGATTTTCAGATAGGATCTTTGGAAGTTGACCCACAGAGGGGTAGAAACACCAAGGGAGCTCTAGAGGAAATTTCTAGCAATACATAAGGGGGAACAAAGTGTCTGAAATAATTTGTCTGTCAAGTGAAAGGTCTACTTAAAGCTAATCTTGGGATTTATGCAGGCCTATTGAGAAGCAATTGAGAGTATCCAAGCAAGGGTGTTGCGCACGCTTGAGAATCAACTTCTCGAGCACTAAAGAGCAAGGTTCGGCAAGAAAGGTCGGAATATTCTCAACTCCTCTTCGTCAATTCCTAGCTTAGGCTAAGAACGATTAGAAGTAGGAGTAAGTCAGGGCGACGATAGGCAGGCATTAAGTTGAAGACTACCTAAAAACTCAAGTTCAAGCTAAAACCTAATCTCTGTACTATCGATAACATAAAGGGAAAGAACCTAACGTGGAACGATCAACCTGAAAGTACGAAGAACACTCAAGTATTCCGACGACGTAATATCAGACAGGACCTTAAACACGAGGAATAACTAAAAAGAATCAAGTGACTGGTACCAATTGATCGGCAACGAGGTTGTACTCTGGGCAAAGAATTGGGCTACTTAGATAGGCATATGAACCTTAGATCAGGACGACACCTAGTAAGAGAGAGACAAAGCCTTAGGTCTTCAGAGGCTAGTGTCAATCACACTGCAAGGTCTTGGGCTCAACAGTTGAGTCACCACTCTCATTACCCTAGCTCTGATACCAGTGAATCAGGGATGTCTCAAGGTATGGACAGACCTACGGGAAGTTCAGGTGTGCCCTACTTGTACAGGGTAGAAGGCCCTTACAAAACACAGTTGGAATACCTTAGGACCAACCGATTAGGTGCGAGCATCTATGAGGACGGCCTAGGAAGATCTGTGGTCCAGATTAAAAACCCTGACCAATCCATAGGACTAGAGCACCCAGCTGTCAAGTTTGAAAACGGTGCATACCTGGACAAGGAAGGAACCATATACGTAGTCACCAGTCATCCAGATAGGACAGATGAATTTGGAAATGTAATTTCAGAAGCGGACTTAGGTGACTTGGAACAAGGAAACATGGGAGTGGAACCTAGAACCCCTCGAGGTAAATCAGTTCTCACTAGGATTATCACGCCTGAGTGGGTCCCCCAAGATAACAAGTGCATAGATTTGCTTCTCAATCGAGAAACGGACGAAGCCTTTTGGAGGTATAAACCGGATCACCCAACTGATATAGGAACAATCATGATCTATGAGTTTAAGGATCCAGATAGCCCAGGTAGAGTGACCTACTTAGACCACACTTCGGAGAGGATCTTTGTGGTGACAGAAAATGATAGGCATGCTTACACTTGGAAGGGTGAATTCATTTTCCCCCAACCAAGATCAAATGTATCCTATGGTCACCCTGGAGCTGGAACATCCCAGGCTCATGGTATGCAAAGAGACAGAAGTAAAGATAGACCAGAAGTAAGTTTTGCCAATCCAGTGGGCAGAGAAAGAACGAGAACGGAGACGAATAGGGTAGAACCTGAGATGCTTAGAGCCCACAGGAACCAAAGAAATGTAGATGGATTCCCTCTGCCGAGGCCTAGAGAGCACACAAGAACTTTGAGACCCACCCAGCTAGTGAAGTCCATGAAGAATTACTTTGACGGCACAGGAGATCCCTATGATCATGTGGCGGAGTTCAAGCAAGTCTTGAGAGCTGAACAAGTTGAGGATCTATTCACGCAGTACAATGCCTTCGGTCTAACCCTGAGGAATACGGCACTTACATGGTTTCAGCCATTGGATGAGCGCCAGTTCAGGAGCATAGACCAACTCCTAGAAGCATTTATTATTGAGTTCTCCAAGAGTGGCATAAGACACAACACCTCCTCACTGATTCACAGCTTCAAGCAAACACCTCAAGAGACTGTGAGACTTGCAGGAAGAAGATTTAGACAATATCTTGAAAGGTGCCCTATTTCGGAGCTACCCACATCTGCTAAACAAGTAGCCTTATTCCTTGACGGATTGCTGAGTCCAAAATTGAGATCCTACGTGTATCTGAAAGACCCTAGGACTATAGAAGAGTGTGTACGTATGTGCATTGACATTGAAGATAACCTAGGAGAAGAGCTAGAGCTGTCCAAAATTTACAAAGATTCAGATAGTGCATCTAGTCAATCTTCCACACAAGCCTCATCAATTGAGGAACTTGCCGAAAAAGTAGCTCAGAAATTAGGTGTAACTAGCAAACAAATCCCAAGGTTTGCCCCTGTGAAAAGATGCTATACATGCGGTGGTGACCACATGGCGAATGTCTGCCCTATTATGGCTCAACCCCAAGTAAACCCTAGTAGCCAGTACTGCACCATAGAACGGAGATACACCAACCACACCGCACAAGATTGCCCATACAACAAGCAGGCGGTTAGGCAACCCTACCCTCAGCCCTACCAACAAGGCAGATACCAGAACCAGTACCCTCCACAACCATATGGCAGGCCACAACAAAATTTCCAACCTCAATATCAAAACCACCAAAGGCCTCAGCCTGTGCTAGCACAACAACCCCCAGCCCCAGCTAATGTGATTCCGGTAAAGTATACTGCTGCAGAAGAGAACCTGAATAGAGCTATAGTCCCTGTAACATCCTTGCTTTCTGAAAGTGACCCGAGTGACCATAGCTTTGATTCTACACATGTTGATAGCCCCCAGGCCTACTACATGCAGTCTCCTGAGCATGGTGAGTCCTATTATAGCGAAGAGACAAACGAACCTAGTTGGGAGTCAGATTACACGAACGTCATGTATGCAAACCCCAACCCTAGGCCTCAATCTAGGCAGGTAAGACCTCCATTCCCAAGAGGACCGTGCTACAGATGCCAAGGAGATCACCTCATTCGTGATTGTCCCTTGCCTCCACCTACACAACCCCAGTCAGTGACGATCCAAGGCTTCTGCCAAGATTGTGGAAAAGAGCATCTCTTACGAGATTGCCCAAAGAACCCCAGTAATATGCCAAAAATCACGCCCATCAATGTTATTGAGTTAGTGGTAGATTCCAGCGGAAGTGTTACTTCCACTGCACCCGTACAAGTAGTCACGAGAGCTCAAGCAGTGAAGCAAAACCAAGGGGTAGGCAAGGAAAAGAGCCCAGACACTAGCGATACTGAGAGCCAAAATAAAAAGAGAACAAGAGCTTGGAGAGATAGCCGCGAACGCATGAAAAGGCAATGGGCAAAGAAGATGAGTGAACTTGAGGAAAGTCTACGAGAAACCAAGGCTAAAATCATAGAGATCACATCTCAACCGCACTCTCACACATTCCCACCGCTACCATCCCCATCACTCTCCATCCCTCCACCCTCTAAGACACCCCACGTAACCCACCCACCACCCCAAACAGGATCAGTATTAGCTGATCCCACTCCCGAAGACATAGACATGATGCTTAAGGCATATCAGGCCAGAATCCAAGACGGGCCAAACGTCATGGATCATGACAAGTGCTATCCTAGAGCTGACCTAGAGATAGAAAGAACCAAACTGTGCGCGAAAATGGTCGCACTGGCTCAGACTATGTTTGAAGCCAGTCGCCTTTTCAATTACTCGGGCTCAGCCAAAACGCAATTACACTTGGATGGATTCCTAGAGAAATTAGAGAGAATAATTGCAAGATCTGCCAAGGACGGAAAAAATCAAGAGAGAGAGAAATCAAGCAAAAACATGAACCATTACCCATCGGAAGTTTATGCGGCCAATTCCACTAAACAAGACAACTTCCCCTCCTTAGAAGGAATAGAGAGGCTAATTGCACAGTCAGAAAAGGAACCTACCCCTCAAAGAAAGGAAAGGGCAAGAGAACGGATAAGCCAGCCTCTTCAGGAAGCCCATGTGCCTCCTCAAGAAGCTTATCTTCCCCCCCAAAAGGCAGATGAGCCTCCCTCGGAAGCTCACGTACCTCCACAGTCTGCCTACATTCCTTCTCAGGGAGTGTATGAGCCTGCTCGGAAGAGTAATAGAATAAGCAATCCTCCCCAAGAAGCTTGTGCTCCAGCCATTTATGAGAGCAAGGAGAGAGCCAACGGAAGAATAAGCCCTTCTTCCCAGGTTGCTTATGCGCCTAATTCTACTGAGCCAGACACTTCTTCTTCTATGAATCGGTTTGCACCAGACTTCCTACGAGAGATTCAAGAAGACAAGTGGGATAACGAAAGTGAAGTCGCCCCTCCCTTTGAACTTGTGGATGATGCACACGACCAATTCCCACAAGACATCCCATCCATTTACGGGGAACAGGAGAGTACTCAGTCTCATAAGAGATTGGACTTTGAGTCTAATTCCATACAGGAGCTACCCCACTTCACAGGTCCATGGGAAGCAAAGTCCACATGTATGAGAGCACCCACAGTCATGGTAAGGAACGACGACTCAGTCTTACCTAGGAACACAGAGGTAGTGAAGAACACTAACGTGCAGTGTAATCTCAAGTTAGAAGAGCTACTCAAGGTTAGACCTGAATTATGGAAACATGTAGCCAAACAAGTACCAGAGATAGCAAAATCTCGTTCCCAGGTAGGATCCCATCGGACAGTGCCAGAAATTCCCTTGGATAAGATAGGAGATATGTGTGAAGGTGAAGAAGGGAACACCTATCTTCCCATCACCTACCAGGAATACACCACCAAGGCAATTTTGGACTCAGGTGCAGGAGTTGCAATTGCCACCACCTCCTTATGGAAACGTTGGGGCAAGCCAGCGCTCAGACCAACGAGGATGAAATTGCAGATGGCCGATGGTCATATTGAGAAACCCTTAGGATTGCTAGAAGGAATAACTCTCACCACTTGTGGTGTTGAGTTTGAGCATAGTTTTGCTATATGTGACTTTAGCAAAAATCATGCCTATGAGATGATTTTGGGAAGACCATTCATGCGACAGTTGCAAGTGGTACAGGATTGGGGAACCAATTCTTTGTATCTTCAACACTTGGGTGTTACAACAAAAGTCAATCTCAAGGATTTTTCTCATAGAGATGTCCCTCCTATCCAATGGAATCCCATCCATAGAACTAAAGATGATACAGAATCGGTGCATTCCATAGGGTCTGGATCCTCATGGATGCATGAAGACACCCACTTATGGATGTGTAAAGTAGCAGTAGAAGAAGAGAAGAGAGAGAAAGCCAGAGAGGTAGGTGCGAAAGAGACCCATAGATCAATCCAAGACCCAGCCTATGCGCCTGTAGTTTTTCCAGACGAAGAATTTGAACCTCACGGTTGGGCAGAAATCTTAGCAACGATGGACGTAGCCATCAACGAAGAACAATGGACACCTCACTGTGATGAGGATGGCTATGATATTTCAGTCTTCTCCATAGAGCCAATCATGGGAGAGGCAGTTCTAGAAGAATGCGAACCTAGCCCTGATGCATTTGAGGATGCAAGTGACTCCGATCTAGAGTCAATCATTATGGACCCACCATTTGCATCAGATGAAGAATATTTCCATGAAGTAGAATTTCAACCCCGGAGGCATGGAGAGGTTACAAATGATGTAAGATTAGCAACACATATGACCCCGAAGCAAGAAGGAAAGAAACGAAAGAAGAAAGAAGTCTCACCAGAGGAGGAAGAATCTTTGTTTGAGGTCCCAGAAAATTTTAAGAAGTATGAGATAGATGACAGGAGAGTCATGATAAGAATGCCTAAACGAGAAGCACAATCAGGAGAGGCCTATGATAACAAAGAAACCACCAAGAAAATAGTAGTGGCCATAGAAGAAGGAGAGGAGAGATGCACATATATAGGCCATGACCTGACAGAAGAAGAAGAGCATGAATTGATTGCCTTGCTAAGAGAATACAGAGATGTATTCGCTTGGAGTTACAAGGATTTGAAAGGGGTTGACCCGGACATATGCTCACACACTATTCCCATGATCTCAGATGCTAAACCCTCTAAGCAAAAGCCTTATACATATAACGATAATTACGCCGCTAAGATCAAAGAAGAGATAGATAGACTGGTTGAAGCTGGATTTATCTATGAAATTGAGCACACTGAATGGGTATCCCCCATCGTAGTGGTGCCCAAGAAGAATGGCAAACTGCGTGTGTGCATTAACTTGAAAAAGGTCAATGCCGCCACAATTCGGGATAACTATCCGCTTCCCATCACAGAACATCTCTTAGAAAGAGTGGCAGGCAAGGAAGTGTACAGCTTCCTTGATGGATTTTCTGGCTACAATCAAGTAGCCATAGCTCCAGAGGATCAGCATAAGACAGCCTTTGCCACAGAATGGGGCATTTTTGCTTTTAGAGTAATGCCATTTGGGCTTACCAATGCACCAGCTACCTTCCAGAGGCTGATGTGCCATGTGTTTAAGGAGTTCCTGAGGAAGAGTTTAGAAGTCTATGTTGATGATCTTTGTGCTCATTCCAACATTAGACAAACCCATATTCCTGAACTCAAACAAATCTTTGACAAATGTAGAGAATATCAAGTCTGCCTGAACCCAGAAAAGTGCGTTTTTATGGTCAGGCAAGGCAAGATGCTAGGACACATAGTGTCAAAGAATGGCATATCTACCGACGAAGAAAAGGTGAGAGCCATAGCAGAGCTACCTAGGCCAAAGAATGTCAAGGAAGTACAAGCTTTCATGGGGCATTGTGGGTATTACCGACGTTTCATCCACATGTATGCTGTCATCGCAAAGCCCATGTACGGACTCTTGACTAACTTTGAGTGGACTGATGAATGTGAGAATTCCTTCCAGGAGCTTAAACGAAGATTGTGTTCAGCACCAATCTTGACCACACCAGATTGGAATAAGCCATTCCATGTTCATGTGGATGCATCCAATTATGCTATTGGATGTGTGCTTGCACAACCTACTGGTGAAGGTAATATGGATCTTCCAATTGCCTATGCCAGTAGACAATTGAATGCGGCTGAACGGAATTACACCACTACAGAGCGCGAAGGATTAGGCATGGTATATGCAGTCAAGAAATTTAGACACTATTTGCTTGCAAATAAGTTTAAATTTTTTACTGATCATCAGGCATTGTTATATCTTGTAAACAAGCCATGCAATACAGGAAGATTAGTAAGATGGTTTCTCTTGCTAATGGAATATGATTTTGAGGTTGTGGTAAGAAAGGGTAGGACTCACTTGAGAGCAGATCACCTCTCTAGGCTCACATCAGGAGAAGCCCCACAAGGAGTGTCAGATGACCTTCCTGATGCTTACTTGTTTAATTTGGAAGTGGTGCCGCAGTGGGCCAAGCCAATAGTACCAGTATTGACATACGGGCCTAATCATCCAGTGGTGAACACACGGAATAGAGAGATAGTAAAGGCCCAAAAGTACCATATCATGGCAGGCAGCATGTACAAGCACACAGATCAAGGGATCCTGGCTTGTTGCGTAGAAGAGGATGAGTATGCTAAATGGTTGCAATTAGCACATGTAGGTGCGTTAGAGCAACACCATTCAAAGCAACGAACGTTGCAGACTCTAAAGAGATTCGGAGTGCATTGGCCAACTATGGAAGCGGATGTCCAAAAGTTGTGCAAGGAATGCCCAATCTGTTGCACTAAACCACCTGTGGAACATGCCACTCTCTATCAAGTATCCATTGTGCCAGATTGGAGTGAACCTCTAGTATCATTCTTGAGGACAAACACATTCCCTCCAGACATGACTCTAGCTAGAAAAAGGAGTTTGGAACAAGAGGCCCAGGATTATTCACTCGTTGGTGATAATCTATACAAGCGCGGTAAGGATGGTTACCTGAGACTGTGTGTCCATGAAAGTGAGTATCTTAAGATCTTAGAAACTGCTCACCAAGGTGTAGCAGGAGGACACTTTTGGACCGGATCGGGTGATCAAGGCAATCCTATTTGCGGGCTTTTGGTGGCCTACCCTTCACATGGATGCACATACCTATGTGAAACGGTGTGATGTCTGTCAGAGGACTCAGTATCCCATACGCAAAGATGAGATGCCACTGAAACCTATGATGGGTGGACGTGCATTCTCTAAGTGGGGAATAGACTTCGTAGGTCCTATTAATCCCCCAGCTAAGGGTTCTCATGCGGAATACATCATTGTTGCGACAGATTATCTCACCAAGTGGGTAGAGGTAAAGGCTACGACAAAGAACGATGCTCAAACAACTGCCAAATTCTTGTTTGAGAATGTATTCACGAGATATGGACTACCTATAGAGCTTGTAAGTGATAGAGGCACTCATTTCTTGAATGAAGTAATTGAAAATCTACTCCAAGAATTCTTGGTAATACACAAGAAGTCTGCCCCTTATCACCCTCAAGCTAATGCACAAGCTGAGAGCACTAATAAGATTTTATGCAATGTACTGACGAAATTAGTGAACACTAAACGCTCTGATTGGGACAAACAGCTACACCATGCTGTTTGGGCATACCGAGTGGCCTACAAAACGGTACTCCAAGCCACTCCCTTTCAGATGGTATTCGGCCAAAATGCTGTGCTACCCTTGGATTTCCTGATCCCTACATTGAGAGTAGCACAAGAGCACGAATGGACAGGTCATGAGCTCTCCTCTAGGATCTTTGACCTTGAACGATTAGGAGAAACAAGACTGAGAGCCGCTGCAGGAATATATGCAGCCAAGAAGAGACAGAAGGCATACTTTGATGCCCACGTGAAGGATAAAGGCTTGAAAGCAGGAGATCTAGTCTTAGTCTATACACTAAAACAACACGCGAGGAAGCTAGAAAAGAGAGGCTACGGACCTATGATCATCAATAGGATCTCCACGAGCGGAGCAGTACAATTGGCCACATTAGAAGGTGATGTTCTCCCAAATTATATTAGCGGTTGCAGAGTCAAGTTATATCAAGAACCCCTCACGGAGGAAATGCTCAGTCGACTCAACACTGCTAAGAAACGCAAAGAGGAAGAAAAGCGAGTTCGAGAAGAAGCTCAAGCTGAAGCTTTAGAACGCATCAGAAGGATGAAATTACGAAGGCAAGGCAGAGATCAGCCTGGAGCGAATGACTATGCAGACCAAGGATTTCCCATAGCCATGTGTGAAGTTGCAGGAACAAGCTCGCATAGGATAATTGATAGACGTCCTTTCGTAACCTTAGATATAGGACAAGGAAAGAGTGCAAGGACCGTAAGAGCCTTGATTGACTCAGGTGCAGCCACTAGTGCTGTTAAATTGTCTTACTGCCAAGAATTACAATTGACTGTCAATCCTGTGGAAGCATATCTTATAGGATTGGGAGGAGTGGAAACCCCTTGCATGGGCGAGGCGGAACTTCCCCTTTACATTCATGATGAGGCAATGACAGTTAAAGTACTGGTGTGTCAAGATGAGGATCTCACTGAACCTCTTGTCTTGGGTCAAGACTGGATCTATGACCAAGCAGTCAACTTAAACCTAAGAAGTGGACTTCTTCAGGTATGGGTTAATCATGGTCGAATTACAGTAGAGTTGGATAATGGAGCACTCATGAAACTAGAAAAGGCACAAACTCTTGGTCCTTCCAGGGGTACACATGAAGATGACCATGCTGTTCTTGTTCAAAACCCTGTGTTGCAGAGGAATGCTAATTGCAAAAAAGGAGTCAAGGATGCAACGGAACTCCCTTCTTTTCCAAAGGCCAGAAGGAGACAACAACCAAAGGCGGATCACAGGCACAAGAAGCAGAGTACTACCTATGTCCGAGATCAAAAGTACCTGCACAGCAGAATGTCCCAGAAATTAAACCAGGTGTGGGTGCGGAAAGGCGAACAACAGGTTGCACCACCGTCAACTACACGGGCAAAGCCTCTTATTAGTAACCAACAACACGACGCTAATAAGAAGTCTTTCAGGAACTCTTCTGCTAAAGTAAAATCTATTTGGGTGCCCAAGAAGTCGATGAAGGCTAGCCCACAATCAAGACAAATTTGGGTGCCTAAGGCTTGCTTAAGGGCACAAGTAGTTACACCAAGGCCACAACCTATGCAGCATAACCCATCTACGAGTACAACCAATATTCCCTTGTACTCAACACTTAGGAACACACCAAGACACATGAGCATTCATGTAATCACTTATAAGTGGGTCCCTAAAAGGCCCCATTCCCAAACAGCGACACCGACACAGCTCTCTAGAGTCTCTACGAAACCGAAAGAAAAGCCCATCCACTGCATGTGGCAGTCTAAGGCTTGTAATAAACCCCCCGACCCCAATTTGTAAATTCATACCCACTTACTAACTGCAGTAGTCTCCTAGGAATACACAAACATTAACTACACTCACTGTCTTCGTGCACTTACTAACCACTAACTCATCATCTACCTCATGATTAATGTTGTAACGGGGACCACAACGGATTTATTCTGTCCATTACGATGTTAACACATGATTCTATATTCTCACAGAATCAGACGGCAAGAAGAAAAATGGCAGAAGCGACAGGTTCGGGCTCCCAAGTAGGGATACTTACTGCAGGAATTGATGTGGATAGCCTACCTGTGGACGTGCCCCCGACTGAACGACCAGTGGAGATGCAACACCTTCAGCAAATCCCGGTGCCAGACCCACCTACAGGGATCACGGAAAGAGTCCATACCAATTCTCATTGGTTCAATGGCATGCCCGGTCCATTAGGAGAGGCCAAGTATATCTGGGAGTCTAAATGCGAGTATGACAGATCATGGGTGAGATTCCAATTTTTCTCCAAAGAGTTCGAGACTTTACAGAACACCGAAGATCTCCAGACCATATGGCAACGAGCAGGGTTGGCGGAATATTTTGAAGCCCCACTACCTAAACCCGATCTCCTCCGATGTTACTATTTGGTCTCCACGTTACAAGCTAATGAAGATAAGGACCAACCCGGATCATTTGTTCTCCCCTCCTTGCTGGGCAACAACGAGTTGAAGAGGTTTGAACTTACTGTGGAGTTGGTAAGCGACGCTTTAAATATGCATGGCACGCATGTGCCCTCAGAAAAGGACGCTCTCGTTCCCACCAACATGAAGGATAGGAAACTAGTGAAGCTGAAAGACATGGTAGCACTCACCCCAAATGTGTCCATCCCTCTCCGCATGTGCATGCAACATTTCGCCTTCCCCGGCCAAGACCGATTCACGCAACCACACAAGAAGATTTGGTTTGCTCTCTACTTGGCAGAAGCAGGTGCGTTACCTATTAAGCTACCAGTGTGGATTATAGATCAGTTGTATGAAGCAAACAAACGGGCTTCTAGGAAATTAGTGGTGAACGGATGCTGTGCGCTCACACGCATTATTTACCGATGCCTAGCATATGATGTCCCCATTGAACGTGCCTTAACTTGGGCACAATTACAAATGTTTAAAAGGCTCAAGACGTCCACACATCAGTCCAAGCGCATGAGGGGCGCGATCCCTTGTGTCCAGACAAGGGAAGTCCTGACTACTCCTGAGGCATCACCACTAAGAGAGGGCACTGTACCTCCCTTTACCATTAGGATACCCAGGTCGGAATCTGACACTACGACACAACCTACCCCATCGGCTCCTCCTGTTACACCTGAATTCGAATTTGCTGCCACTGGAGAGGCTGAAGGACTGGACCCCCAGGATTTCGAAGCATTCCTACAAAGCACACAATTCTCTGATGTGGAGTTTTATTCAGAGGCAGAGGAGCAGGGCACATCCTCACGAAGAAGAAGAAAGTCTACAGACGGTAGACATGTCCATTGGAGTGACGCTCAGCAAAGTCAACAACACGGACACCCGGAAGAAGAAGAAGTGTATGAAGAAGAGACCACTGAAGCCCCAGCATATACAGCAGAACTCCGAAGGCTGTATCAGATTATGGAAAGAGTGCGATCGCAGCAGTTACTCACTGAACAGAGCAGCAGAGTACTTATGACTCAGTTGTTGGAAGAAGCAGGAGTTGACTCAGAGTACAGGGAAGGTCTCTTATTGATGGCAGAAACATATGGAGTTGTAGAAGCTGTGTGCACTGCCATTCAGAGGCCTTCAGTTCAATATGACCCACGAAGGTTCCAGACACGACCTCGCTCAGGTAAAAATATCCAAATTCCCGTTACAGTTGCCGAAGAGCCCACGACTACACCAACCTCCCAAACAGCTAGTCAACAGCACCCCGCCACCCATGAGGAGTCCACCGAACCACTACCACCTACTCCCCCACCATCACCTCCTAGAAGAGAAACAGTGGAAACCACATCGACTACTCAACCCACCGACCCCACCTTCATCTTCCGTACTCCCATCTCCAGTGCCACCCTATTCTCTACCACTGATAATCCAATCTTCGAAGCAAACCCCAACACTACACAATCCGCTGAACCTCTCCTAGAGCCTGCCCTAGGGCAACCATCCCCAACGCCCTCAGCCACGGGTCATCCTGACCCTAGATCCACATTCATGGGCTTCCCTGCTACCACGCAACCCTTTCAGCCCTCCTCAAATTTACGACCTCAACCCCCGACATCCCTCTCTCCATTCCTACAATCCCTCCATGACCTCTTTGTTAGGGCTTTTCAACCAGGCCCGCAACCATTCCCTGTCTTTTCAGCTCCCCACCCCACTTCACATCTATTCACCACTTCCACACACACACCACCGACCATACCAATGTATATGGCAAGTCCCACACTAACACCCACTCCTGAAGGTATGGACATTTCACCACCCACGGCACCTCCACCCACGGTTTCACCTCCTCCCATTCCCCCTCCACCAATTTCACCCACACACACAACTTTCGTAGACACATCATTCACTGTCTCCCTTCCCCAATTCCCTTCCCATGCATCTTCCACGGTAAACACCCCCCACTCATCTATAGGTAATGCATTGGACACCATGATGGCTTGTATATCAAATTTAAGAACAGATTACATTCAGCTCCAGCAACAAAACGAACGCCTGCACGAGCACTCAGAGACCCTACAGCACCGCTTCGCGGCACTAGAAGAGGAGAACGCTCGCCTCCACACACAGTTCCAAACCCTCCAAGAAGCCCATAATAGATTGGAGGTACAGCTACAGAACGTAGATCAGGAAGCAGTGCAGGTGGTAGAAGGTCACCTACGGACACAGCTGGAACGCAACTCAAAACTTCAGCGAAATATGGCGCTACTTAAACACCATCTTGCGGCTGCTCAGGAAGAGAACAGACGTCTGCAAATACAAAATCAAGAGAACCTGGAGGCAGCTATTGAGAGCACACCGGGGGCACCCATCAGCCCATCCAAGTTTCAAGCAGTGACCCCCGATAATATCAAGATTATATTGGAAGATTATGCCATGTTGCTCGAAGCACATGATAAGCTATCGGAGGAGCTAGGACAACTGAAGCAGGAACACCAACAAGGACCAACAGCTGCCCCTCCAACCACCCCCTCTGCGGCTTCGCTTCTCAACGCAGAGGCCATAAAAGATCTCCAGGAACAGGTAACTGAATTGCAAACACGCCTACTACAATATGAGAGACCATCTTCCCCTCCGGAGGCTCCCACAGACGAAGAAGTTGTGCAAATTCCTGTGGAACAAACGTTTGATGAAGAATATGATCCGCAACCATTCCCAGGAGGCCAACAAACAGAAGAAGCGCAGGACACGTTTGAGGCACCACGGCCGCCATGGTTACGACAAGTGGAGGAAATAGGGACTTCGCATGAAGAGCGCACCGTAGTGCAAAATCAGGCCATGAGGGTCATAGAGGAGACTGTGTTACAATCAGCTTACTTCAAGAACTTGTCATCGAGACGCCTGATTCTCTCATCGGAACTCCAATACAGGCCGTATTATATTATCTTGGCTGATTATAATGCAGAAATACAAAGAGTCACGGGTCAGATTCCTACTTTTGCGACCCAATTTCAACCCGAAGACCTTCCTCCAGAGGTGCGAAAAGGCAAGATTCGTCAACCAACATGGCGGCAGAAACTTTTAGAGACCTATCCAGAAATGCTACGCACATGGAACAACGCGCCGTTGCACCTCCTGTACAACCCATGCTACGGTCCAGTCCCCCGCCGCAGGTCGTGGAAGGCATTTAATATCAAGGTACAGAACAATGCGCAATGCAAGGAATGGCTGAACTACCCGTACATCGCGACACCACAAGGATCACCATCGGTAGCATACATGATGGGAACCATTCGCCACTGGATGCCGCGCTTGAAGCCCATGCCAGATGTAGCAGCGCAAATGATGCTTAAAATCTTAGATATGATGCAAGTAGTGCTGAAGACCTTTAGAAATGCAGCCGCACCACAGGTACGTCTTCCGGGGTTTAGCAATGGAAATTACGACTTGGTGTATGACATGAGCACCACCCCCAGTATCCGTGTGGCTTACGCTTGGCATGCGCGCATCAAATACCTCCCCGCCTGCTACAAACAGACCTTCGAAGAAATGTTCAGATCAGGTTTCTGGGAGTATCACTCGGAGATTTTCGCACCAAAGCCGACACATCTGCTTCAACTGTTTGCTTGTGAACAAGCAATGTATTCAGAGTACTACACCACCCCGCAACCAGAGACCCCCGGTGCAATAAATTGGGAGGCATTGGAAGCTGATCTAGCAAGAGGCTTAAGGATAGGAGAACATGAACTGGCCACCAATGTCATCCAATATTACATCGACCACCCACGAGAACAAAGGTCTGTCAGGGGCGACAGACGCTAGGAAGGGGGGAGTGTTGGCACACAAAGCAACAGAGGAATCATGCACAATACGGCAACAAGGCCAGATCATTTTTCCCCATGGGTTATGTACAACTCAAGTGATTTTAATCACTACACAAACATTGTAAATCCCGTTTTTGGTAGAATAGACTCCATTTTGTGCAAGCCGAGGAGTCCTCGAGCTTGAGGAGTATTAGAAGTACCATCGTACCAAATTTCATAATTTTTAGACTTCGTTTGAGCCCTCAAATAAGCCCTGGAACCTAATTTTTAACTAGGCCGGACACTAGGTCTGGACAGGGCCAAAGCTAGTCAAAAACTATAAAAAGAGCTAGAGAGCTCATTTTTGAGGTGAGATCGTAATTGAAACGAACTTGTAAGGGCATTTTGAAAGTAATCTAAAAGCTCCATTGATTCTCTCTCTTTGTCTTGCCGTGTGTGCGCGTGTGTGTGTATGTGTGTGCATGCTTGTGTGCTTCTCACTCACGCACTTGGGCCGCCACTTGCTCGAGGTCTTCATACCATCCTCACGTCTTCCCGGATTGACATTAAAGGAGGTGCTACTCATCACTGAGCTACACTTTGCCCTTCTGACTAGCCAGGAAAGCTTGATCTGCAACTCGCATAATGGACCTGTTCTGCCTGGACTGATCTTCCTACAACAGAACAGAGACTAACTCCTCAAATGATAAGGCATTTGGATTGCCTTTCATCATCAACCGAAGAGTAGAAGAAAAACTCTGATATGAATCAGGAAGACCATTCAAAATGGTCTGCACAAGTGAGCTATCTGGTATAACCTCATCAGCAGAAATCAACTATTCCTTCAAGTCTTTGATCTTCATTAGGAAAATGTCCATAGAATCACCTTCATTCATGTGCTCACTCTCCAACTGTTTTCGAAGGTAAACAACACGAGCCTCATTCCTAGCTTGGTACAATGTGATAAGTGTATCCCAAGCTTCCCTAGCTGTTCTGCAAGAGTGAATGTGAGGAATAATGGCAAGTTTGATAGACAAAGCTATCAATGCATGTACCTGGGCATCTCTGCCATCCCAGTGAATCTGCTCTGCAGTAGGTGTAGCAGAAACTGCAGCACGAACAGGAATATGCAAAATATCATCATCTTCGACACCTTTTGCATCAGCTTCAGTACCTGCAGTTGTAACAGTTGCAGGTGTGATAGGACGTTTTTTGACACCCTGCAAGTAGAAATGGATGCAATGGAGAAGAACAAGAGTTGGACTCTTGTTCCTAAGCCCACAAATCATCAAGTCATAGGAGTCAAATGGATTTATAAAGTTAAGTACAAGTCAGATGGCACATTAGACAAGTACAAAGCAAGATTGGTAGCTAAGGGATACAAGCAACAACATGGCATTGACTATGAAGAAACCTTTACTCCTACTACAAAATTCGCAACCATAAGAATCATCTTAGCACTAAGTGCTCACCATAAATGGCACATTTACCAGCTAGACGTCAAAAGTGCTTTCGTCAATGGAGATCTTCAAGAAGAAGTATATGTTGAACAACCTGAAGGCTTCAAGCTCAATGGAAAGGAAGATCAAGTATACAAACTTCACAAAGCACTTTATGGACTCAAGCAAGCTGCCAACGCCTGGTATGAAAAGATTCACAAGTTCTTGAAGATAAGGGATTTCAAAGGAGCAGTGTCGATGCAAACTTATACATCTATAAGAACGAGTCCTTAGTAGCCATCATCGTCCTCTATGTAGATGACTTGATCTTGAGAGGCTCAGATGAAGAATGCATCCAATTCATCATCACACAACTTCACCTTGAGTATTCTATGACTGATCTTGGACTACTCCACTACTTCTTGGGTATGGAAATTTGGCAAACAAAAGAAGGTATATTCCTATCACAGAAGAAGTACTGCTTTGCTCTTCTATCCAAATATAACATGGACCAATGTCGCTCAATATCTACACCACTTGATCCAAACATCAAGCTTACACTGGAGGATTCATCATCACTTGTGGATGTGCATAGTTATCGATAGCTTGTTGGCTCATTGCTCTAACTTGCCAACACCATACCAGATATTACCTATGAAGTTGGTATACTCTATCAGTTTGCACATCAGCCTCGTCAAACACATTGGGATGCTGCTCAGAGATTACTTCGATACCTTGCCCTCACCCGACAGCATGGTCTTTGGTACAAAAGGGGCATCGAACTCACTAGATATTCAAATTCAGACTAGGCTGGTGATCTTGATTCTCGATGGTCTACTTTTGAGTACATTTTCTTGCTTGGATCAGGACCTATCTCTTGGGCAAGTAGTAAGAAGCCTATAGTTGCTTTGTCATCCACTGAGGCCAAGTACCGAGCATCCAGCTTTGTAGCATGTGAGGTTGCTCCTACTTCATCTACGTCTGTATCCACATGAGTGCATCTCCATTTTGTATCCAAGAGGCACTCCATTTCTAGTTTATTTCCATTTCCTTTGTATTTGGGTGTCTTTTCATTTGCTTCTACCAGTTGTATTCATTCTCTTTTCAAGGGAATTATCCCACATAGGATGTATTTTGGAGTCACAAATCTATATAAGGAGGGCCTTATATGTTGAGATATCAAGCTCAACATGTGATGATCTAGGATGACACGTACCAGTTTTTTGTTTCTCTGACATGTATAGTGGTCATGCCGGTATATGTCAGGGATACTTCATTGAGCTTTATTAGATGTATCTACCGAGAGTGATGGCACATTTGTTTCTTGCCAGCTCACTCATTCGCGGACATTAGGTTTTTCCTTATGTACTAGTCTTTATATATTGCATTTGTTGTATTCTTGTTTTTAGGTCATTCTTGTACATTCCTTTTATGTAATAGAAGAAAAAGAAGAAGATCATTCTTCCTTGCCTCAATTTGTGTGTGTGCTTCTCCTTGAGAGTGATAGTGTGTGTGTGAGCTCTCTTCCTTATCTCCTCCCTCGTGACATGGTATCAGAGCCAACGTGGCTGTAGAGAGCTCGTGGAGAAGGCGACGGTGAAGACTACGCAGCAAGGCGTGGAGAAAACGCGATTTCACAAACGGCCTACGTTTTCCACGAAAATCGTCGTGAAGGTAGAAGACCTCAAAATATTTTCGGGAGTTAACCCTTTAGGGTCACCTGTTTTTGTCAGATCGAAGTTTCGGAGCCATCTCGACCTCCGTTTTGAGCCCGCAAGGTGGGGCCCACAAAAAAACCAGGTCAGTTTCAAAAATTGTAACTTGCGTTGTGTTTGGAGACACTCATATATTCCAGATCCAGAATTTCAAGGGATTCTGTGTACTGTTGATACACGAAAACTGTGTTTTTCTGAGATCGAATTGTCACGTCATAGTGCGACAGTGTTCAAGCAGAAGTGCTGCTTGTAGTGTTTTGTAGTGTTGTGAATTGTTGCAGGAATGGCAAACGTAGATGGAATGAGTCAGCTTATGAGCGATAAGCTGGACAAGAACAACTTCCATGCTTGGAGATTTAGAATGACGAATTTCTTGATGGGAAAAGGCTACTGGAAGTACATCGAAGGAGAGAATGAAAATGCTCCGCAGTTACCAGAAAGGAATCGGATTGCAGATCAGTTAAGAGCATATGAGGAATGGAATCAAGGAGCACGAAAGGTAATGTATTGGCTATCTGTTAGCATACAGGATAGCATGATTGGACACATACAGGATGCCAAGACTCCAAAAGAAGCTTGGAACAGCTTGGTCACTTTGTATGAGACTAATACAAAGGCACGGAAATTGCAACTCAAGAACGAGCTGCATACATTGGAAAAGAAGAGCATGTCGGTAAGTGACTACACTCTTAAAATCAAAGGCATATGTGAGTCACTTGCATCTATTGGCGTGAATGTAGATGATGATGATAAGGTGGAAGTGTGCCTTCGTGGTTTAGGAGCTGCATATAAGCAGTTCAGAACTTCCATACAGACCAGTGAAAATATTCCGAATTTTGCTGATCTGGTATCTATGCTGATTATTGAATAAAAGAATCTTGGTGAGGACTCAAACTCCCAAGGAAAGCCCAGTTCTGAGCAGGTATTCTACTCTGGCAGAGGAAGATGCAGAGGTAGAGGTTTTGGAAGTGGAAGAGGAAACAGTAACCAAGACCAAGGTCAACAACAGAATCATGCAGGAGGAAGAGGACAATTTCGAGGCAGGGGGAGCCAAAGAGGTCGCAGAAATTTCCAAAGAAATGATTCAGGTAATGATAGTAAAGGATGTTGGAATTGTGGTAAACCTGGACACTTTGAACGTGATTGCAGGTTAAAGAATCAAAATAACAAAAGGCAGCAAAGCAACTATGCATCCACAAGTGCAGATGATTCTGAGAAGTTGTTTATGGTTCAACATCACATGATGAATACGATGTCTGCTGGTGTTTCAAAATCGAATGACAATGTCTGGTATGTTGATTCAGGTGCTTCAAATCACATGACCAATCATGCAGAATGGTTTAGTAGTTTGCAGAAAATGCCAATTCCTGGATATGTTGAAACAGGTGATGATACATCGCATCCTATTGAGCATACAGGAAACATAGCATTGTCTATGGAGGACGGGAAGGTAAAACATCTTGCTGATGTGTTGCATGTTCCAAATATAACAAAGAATCTGGTTTCTGTTGGACAAATGGTTGACCAGGGATTACAAGTCAGGTTCAATGCTCATGGATTATATGTAGAAGAGTACAAGCAGGATGGACGATTGGTTGCCAAAGGAAACAAAGTGGGTAGGATGTTCACCTTAAATGTGAAGACTCCTGAAATGAATGCAGCCATGTTTGCAAAAGGTGCAGGAGTTATTGCAGATATAGAGATATGGCACAAACGGATTGGACATGCAAACTTGCAAAGGCTGAAAATGATGCAGTCAAAGGAGATTGTCCATGGACTACCAAATTTCAAAGTTGCAGAAATGCAAAAGGTATGTGCAGCATGTTAGTTTGGTAAACAGTCAAGAGCATCATTTCCACATGGCAAGCATGTTAGTAAGAATGTACTAGAAGTAGTACATACAGATGTTTGGGGTCCAGCAAAGACCACATCTATGGGCGGTTGCAGGTTTTATGTTACCTTCATTGATGATCATACACGCAAAGTATGGGTATATTTCATGAAAGAGAAGAGCGAGGTGTTCACTCACTTCCAGAATTTTAAAGCTATGGTGGAAAAGCAGACAGGGAAGTACATTCAAACATTAAGATCTGATGGAGGAGGTGAATACATGTCAAATGAGTTCAGCAGTTTTCTAAAAAATCATGGAATTCGGCGTCAGTTTTCATGCAGGTACACACCACAACAGAATGGTGTTGCTGAACGCAAAAATAGACATATTGCAGAAATAGCAAGAGCCTTGATGGCTGAGAAGAATATGCCTCATTGTTATTGGGCAGAAGCGGTGCATACTGCTGTATACATCATGAACAAAACTCCGACTGCTGTTGTACATCAAGTTACACCTGAAGAGAAGTTTACAGGTAAAAAGCCAAACTTATCACATCTGAAAGTTTTTGGTTGTATTGCATATGTACATGTTCAAGATGAGTTGAGGACGAAGCTTGATCCGAAAGTAGAAAAATGTGTCTTCATTGGATATTCCCTTGAGCAAAAGGGGTATAAATGTTATAACCCACTCACATGACAGGTGAAGGTGAGTAGAGATGTGGTATTTGATGAAATGTCAAGCTTCTATGCAGATGCCAAAGAAGGACTGAATCTTGAACCAAATGACAAAGAAAATGTTGAAAAATCTAGTGCAGAATCTCAGGTTTTGAGTGGACCGGATGCATCACCAAGTGTAGCTCAGTGATGAGTAGCACCTCCTTTAATGTCAATCCGGGAAGACGTGAGGATGGTATGAAGACCTCGAGCAAGTGGCGGCACAAGTGCGTGAGTGAGAAGCACACAAGCATGCACACACATACACACACACGCGCACACACGGCAAGACAAAGAGAGAGAATCAATGGAGTTCTTTAGATTACTTTCAATAGCTCTTACAAGTTCGTTTCAATTACAATCTAACCCCAAAAATGAGCTCTCTAGCTCTTTTTATAGTTTTTGACTAGCTTTTGGCCCTGTCCAGACCTAGTGTCCGGCCTAGTTAAAAATTAGGTTCCTGGGCTTATTTGGGGGTTCAAACGAGATCTAAAAAATATGAAAATTGGTACGCAACTACTTCTAAGGCTCCTCAAGCTCAAGGACTCCTTGGCTTGCACAAAATGGAGCTGCAAAAATGTGAAATGATATTTACAATGATTGTTAGTGATAACAATCACTGTTGTTGTAGGGATTTCTTCTAGTGATCTGCCATACATATCTTCGAGCTCCCTACTTGCTCTTCCTCCCTGCATGTCCATCTCTTGCTCTGCATTAGTGTCTTGAAAAAATATTGGCCTACTTGCCAGATCTTCTTTGACTGCCCTGTTTGCTTGTGCTGTCCCTTCGCTCTGACTCCCTTCTTTGACTTTCACGTCTTGTAAATCCTGGTGTACCAAGGCTACTGCCAACACCCCCCCCACTCTCGCGTCTGTCGCCCCTGACAGACCCTTGTCTAGCTGCTTTTTGGACGTAATATTGGACAACATCGGCGGCGAGGTGGTGTTCTTCTAACCTGAGTCCCCTAGCTAGATCTGTCAGCAATGCATCCCAATTGACTGGCCCTGGGACCTCTGGATGTGGCACCCGTAACTGTTCTGAGTGAATGGTTCGCTCCACAGCAAATAAATGGAGGAGATGTGAGGGTCTGGGTACAAATATTTCTGAGTGGTATTCCCAGAACCCTGTTATGAACATCTCCTCAAATGTTTGTTTAAAGCAGGCTGGGAGGTATTTTATTCTGGCGTGCCAAGCATATACTACCTCTATGGAAGGAGTGGTGCTCATGTCATAAACTAAATCCTGATTTCCTGTAAGGAATCCGACATTTGAGAAGTGTGGGTCCTTGATGTTCTTGAATGTCCTGAATGTGATAAGCATTAATTCAAAAATTTTCATGCACATCTGGGCCATCACATCAGGGGTGTTCCTTAATCGGATGCTCCAGTGCCGTATGGTGGAAATCATGTAATTGACGGTGGGAGGTCCTTGAGGGGGTGCTAGGTAGACGTAGTTTAACCATTTGGCGCAGCCCTTGATATTCTTGACTGCAAGGGTAAACTCTGGCCATGTGCGTCTGCGGAAAACAGGAACGTAACAAGGATTATATTTAATAAACAGAGGCATATTCGTCCAGGTGCGAACCATCTCCGGGTAGGTTTCGAGGAGTCGGATCCTCCAGGTAGGTTGATGAATGGATCCTTTTTGAGCGCTCTCTGGGATGTCATCTGGCCCAAATTGTGTAGCAAACGTTGGAGGTTTGCCACATCTTTGTTGGATTTCTGCATTGTAGTCCGCCAGGAGTATACAATATGGCACGTATTGATCATCATTGGTTCCGATCCATCTATGGTGGGACATGCTGCGGAAGTATTCTGATTTAATAATAGTGTCCTCTATCTTTGCCCTAGATTGGATTTGAACTGCCACTCGATCTTCATGAGTTGATGCTGTTTTCTCTAGTGTCTGGAGCCACTCAGGTACTTCAATTTCTAACGTATCCATTCCTTCTGCGGTTTGCTCACCACCTGGCATTGGCATAGGAACGTATGGTTCCTCATACGTCTCATCTACCTCGATGGGTACCAAATCCTCGGGTTCTGGTTCGACAATTGGAGAGGGCTGCCTTTCGTGTGTGAGTAATCTTGCCTGTAATTCGGCCACCTGCTCTTTCAATGTCTTGACTTCCTCGGAAGTCGTGGTCGTTTCTGTGACTCTGGGTGCTGTCTGTTGCTCTTGGAGTTGATTGCGCAGCGCATCACGTTCCCTTTCCAAGTCATCATGAGCTTCTAATAGATCTGCATAGCTGTCCAAGATGGTCTTCATTGTCTCTGAGGGCACAGCTTTAAACTGCTCTGGATCAATTTCGTGGGGAGAGCCTTCCATTGCTGCTTCTAGATTTGCTTCATTTTGCTGCTGCAGTCTCTTGTTCTCTTCAAGGGCGGCCGCCATGTGTTTTCTAAGAAGTGCCAGGTTACGCCGGACTTTGAGATTATCGGCTTGGTATACTTCGAGCAAAGCTTCTAGTTGTTTGACACCTGATTCTGTCGATGGTTGGGGTGCCTCCAATAATGTTTGGTGAGCCTGCTCAAGCGTCGTGTAGCGTTGATTCAGTTCTGCATTTTCGGTTTGTAGAATGTGAAATTGTCTTTGTAAGTTCTGATGGTGCGTTGCCAGTTGTTGATACCGGTTGTCCAGAGCTTTGTACTCATTCTGGAGCTGGTATACACATTGATTTAATGCTAAAAATATGCTATTTACATTAAATAATGCTGGGAGGGGTGAAGATGCAGGGGGAATGGGGGCGGGAATGGGAGATGTGAATGATGTGGATGCAAGTGGAGAGGTGGGTGGAGGGGGTATGGGAGATGAAGGTGGCATGGGGGGAGGGAGCGGTGCTGTGGCAGGTGATGTTTCCATCGTGTCAATTGTTTGAGTGACGGTGTAGATGGGGATCGTGGGTGGAGTGGATGTGACGTCGGTGAACAGGGTGGTGAAGGTGGGCATGGTGACTCCCCCGAATTGGATTCCCGGAGAGAGTGGGATGCCCATGACAATGGTGGTGGTAGTGGACGTGGTAGTGTTAGTGTCCTGTGGTGGAGTGAATTGTGTAGTGCGAGGTGGGGATGGTGGTGACAACGGTGCTTCCTGATATTCTTCTGCTTGTGCTGTCTCGCCTGGTGCTGATACATTGATGTGAATTTGCTTCCCGGACCTCCTGGGACGAACGGGAACCCTTTTCTCAAACCTGTGAACGTAGGCCATTGCCTCATGAATGGCCTCATCCAATCCTACGGCGTCGGCATGAAGGTTCATGGACTCAATGAACAACTCATCCACACCTTCCTCAGCTAGCAAGTCGTTCATGAGTCTCTTGCCCGATTCTAGTGACATCTTATGCTGTTCCTGAACCAGTCGCATGGTTCGATATAGTCTCTTGATTTGTGCCGAATATGCTGGGGCACTTGCTAACTCGGAGAGTTCGTCATATTCTTGATGTTGTTCTTCGTCGGCTTCTTCTTCGTCTCCTCCTGCCTCTTGTTCATCTACATCGACTTCTACAACTTGTGGTTGGGTGGGGGCCGATGTTGTTGTTTGGGGTTGTGGTTCCTGAGCTCGCTCTGCTTCAGCTTCAAGGTTAGAGTCATAGATTAATCTGGCAATTTCTTCATCCGTGAGGTCCTCCAGAGTAAATCCCTGTGGAAATTCCAAATCTGATGGAATGGGTGGAAACACCAGATTAGGCCCCTCTGTGCTTGGTCTTGGTAGCCGGATTGTGAATGGCCTAACTCGTCGTGTCTGGGGAGGGGTGATTTCTGGTGTAGTGGTAGCTCCCCTTGGTTGAGCACAGGGTAATTGGACTCCCCCCCTCATCTTCTTTGATGGGGGACCTGCTGCTGATAGTCTTCTCTGGAATTCTTGGAGTCGGGACCATACGAGTGCCCGCTGAACAGGCACGTCATAAGCCAAGCATCTATAGATTATTCTGGTCAGAGCACAACACCCGTGGAGCACATTCTTCTGTTTCTTGTTCCACCTTTGATGCGCTAGGTGGATCTGATCTATGATCCAGTGGGGCACATTGATGGGAAGGCTTTCTGTCTCTGCTAGATATAAGCTGAACCATATTTTTTTCGGGGGCATTGTGAATCGTTCCTGGGAGAGGAAAGCAAAATGTTGCATGATGGTTCGCAGGTGAAGCGCAATGGTAGGTGTCATCGCTACCATATCCTTCAACTTATTAAGCTCCTTGTGCTTCATTCGACCTGGAACCATGGTTTCCTTTTCGGTTGGGATGTGCATGCCATACATACCCAATGCTTCTCTTACCAGATTGAGGTTCAACTTGAACCTTTTAAGCTCATTACCCGGCAGCAGTGATGGCAACACAAAGGTGCTGTCGCCTCCCTTGGCCCTGCTTGGCGTGATTGTACTGATCAGATATGAACATCGTAAAAAATCCGGCTTTGGTAAGTGAGCCCTGAAATAACTGTCCACACCCGCTTTGATCCAAACTGATCTCATGACTTCGGCGTTTTGATAGCTTTCAAACTCGCGTGTGGAAAAGTGGTATCGACCCCATTTGCCATTAAATTCCAATTCTGCTTCCCAGAAATAGGTTCCATCGCCCAGTGGTCCAGCAACATCACTGAACCAATGCGCATGCTTACCTACTTGAGAAGTGTGCCCTTGAGGAGGATCCTGAATGGGGAGCACATGCACGGCTTGAAGTTCTTGCGGTCTTGCGGTGAGACGTGGCTCAAGGAGAAGTGTTTCTATGTCCACAATCTGGGCACCAGATCCGGCTTGAGAGCTGGTACCTGCTTCTGCCATGGCCCTGTTTGCTGGTTGGTTCTGTGAGAATATAGAACCACGTGTTAACATCGTAATGGACAGAATAAATCCGTTGTTGTCCCCGTTACAACATTAACATGAGGTAGATGGTGAGTTAGTGGTTAGTAAGTGCATGAAGACAGTGTGTGTAGTTAGTGCTTGTGTTGTCCTAGGAGACTACTACAGTTACTAAGTGGGCATGAATTTACAAATTGGGGTCGGGGGGTTTATTACACGCCCTAGGCTGCCAAATGCAGTGAATGGGCTTTGCTTTCGGTTTCGGAGAGACTCTAGAGAGCTTTCTCGGTGTCGCGGTTTGAAAATGAGGCCTTTTAGGGACCCATTTACAATTGATTTCATGCACGCTCTTGGGTCTTGGTGTGTTCTTGAGCGTTGAGAACGAGTGAGTACTGGCAGTATGCGTAGCTGCGTTATGCTGTTTAGGTTGTGGCCTCAGCGTAGCTACTTGTGCCATCAAGCAAGCCTTAGGCACCCAAATTTGTCTTGATTATGGGCTAGCCTTCATCGACTTCTTGGGCACCCAAATATATTTCACGTTAGTAGAAGAATTTCCGAAAGACTTCTTATTAGTGTCGTGTTGTTGGTTACTAATAAGAGGCTTTGCTCGTGTGGTTGGCTTGAGTGCAACCGGGTGTTCGCCTTTCCGCACCCACACTTGTTTCACTTGCTGGGACATTTTGCTGCGCAGGTACTTTTGATCTCGGACATAGGTAGTACTCTGCTTCTGCTGCCTTTGATCCACCTTGGGTTGTTGCCTCCTGCTAGCCTTTGGAAAAGAAGGGAGTTATGTTGCATTCCTGACTCCTTTTTTGCGAATATCATTCCTCTGCAACACATAGTTTTGGACAAGAACAGCATGGTTATCTTCATGTGTACCCCTGGAGGGACCAGGAGTCTGTGCTTTTCCTAGTTCCTTGAGTGCTCCATTGTCTAATTCTACTGTAACTCGGCTATGATTGATCCAAACCTGGAGAAGTCCACTTCTTAGGTTTAAATTGACTGCTTGGTCATAGATCCAATCTTGACCCAAGATAAGAGGTTCAGTGAGATCCTCATCCTGACACACCAGTACTTTAACTGTCATTGCCTCATCATGAATGTAGAGGGGAAGTTCCACCTCGCCCATGCAAGGGGTTTCCACGCCTCCCAATCCTATGAGATATGCTTCCACAGGATTGATAAGTAACTGCAACTCTTGACAGTAAGACAACTTAACAGCACTAGTGGCTGCACCTGAGTCAATCAAGGCTCTTACGGTCCTTGCACTCTTTCCTTGTCCTATCTCTAGGGTTACGAAAGGACGTCGATCAGTTATCTTATGAGAGCTGGTTCCTGCGACTGCACACATTGCCATATGATATCCTTGATCTGCATAGTCATTTGTCCTAGGCTGCTCTCTACCTTGCCTACGTAATTTCATCCTTCTAATGCGTTCTAAAGCTTCTGCTTGAGCTTCTTCTCGAACTCGCTTTTCTTCCTCTTTGCGTTTCTTAGCAGTGTTGAGTCGGCTAAGCATTTCCTCCGTGAGGGGTTCCTGATACAACTTGACTCTGCAACCGCTAATATAATTTGGGAGAACATCACCTTCTAATGTGGCCAATTGTACTGCTCCGCTCGTGGAGATCCTATTGATGATCATAGGTCCGTAGCCTCTCTTTTCTAGCTTCCTCGCGTGTTGTTTTAGTGTATAGACTAAGACTAGATCTCCTGCTTTCAAGCCTTTATCCTTCACATGGGCATCGAAGTATGCCTTCTGTCTCTTCTTGGCTGCATATATTCCTGCGGCGGCTCTCAGTCTTGTTTCTCCTAATCGTTCAAGGTCAAAGATCCGAGAGGAGAGCTCATGACCTGTCCATTCGTGCTCTTGTGCTACTCTCAATGTAGGAATCAGGAAGTCCAAGGGTAGCACAGCATTTTGGCCAAATACCATCTGAAAGGGAGTGGCTTGGAGTACCGTTTTGTAGGCCACTCGGTATGCCTAAACAGCATGGTGTAGTTGTTTGTCCCAATCAGAGCGTTTAGTGTTCACTAATTTCGTCAGTACATTGCATAAAATCTTATTAGTGCTCTCAGCTTGTCCGTTAGCTTGAGGGTGATAAGGGGCAGACTTCTTGTGTATTACCAAGAATTCTTGGAGTAGATTTTCAATCACTTCATTTAAGAAATGAGTGCCTCTATCACTTACAAGCTCTATAGGTAGCCCGTATCTCGTGAATACATTCTCAAACAAGAATTTGGCAGTTGTTTGAGCATCGTTCTTTGTCGTAGCCTTTACCTCTACCCACTTGGTGAGATAATCTGTTGCAACAATGATGTATTCCGCATGAGAACCCTTGGCTGGGGGATTAATAGGACCTACGAAGTCTATTCCCCACTTAGAAAATGCACGTCCACCCATCATAGGTTTCAGTGGCATCTCATCTTTGCGTATAGGATACAGAGTCCTCTGACAGACATCACACCGTTTCACATAGGTATGTGCATCCATGTGAAGGGTAGGCCACCAGAATCCCGCAAATAGTACTGCCTTGATCACCCGATCCGGTCCAAAGTGTCCTCCTGCTACACCTTGGTGAGCAGTTTCTAAGATCTTAAGATACTCACTTTCATGGACACATAGCCTCAGGTAACCATCTTTACCACGCTTATATAGATTATCACCAATGAGTGAATAATCCTGGGCTTCTTGTTCTAAACTCCTTTTCCTAGTTAGAGTCATGTCTGGAGGGAATGTGTTTGTCCTCAAGAATGATACTAGAGGTTCACTCCAATCTGGCACAATGGATACTTGATAGAGAGTGGCATGTTCCACAGGTGGTTTAGTGCAACAGATTGGGCATTCCTTGCACAACTTTTGGACATCCGCTTCCATAGTTGGCCAATGCACTCCGAATCTCTTTAGAGTCTGTAACGTTCGTTGCTTTGAATGGTGTTGCTCTAGTGCACCTACATGTGCTAGTTGCAACCATCTAGCGTACTCATCCTCTTCTACGCAACAAGCCAAGATCCCTTGATCTGTGTGCTTGTACATGCTTCCTGCCATGATGTGGTACTTTTGGGCTTTTACAACCTCTCTATTCCGTGTGTTTATCACTGGATGATTAGGCCCGTATGTCAATACTGGTACCAATGGCTTGGCCCACTGCGGCACCACTTCCAAATTAAACAAGTAAGCATCAGGAAGGTCATCTGACACTCCTTGTGGGGCTTCTCCCGATGTGAGCCTAGAGAGGTGATCTGCTTGTAAGTGAATCCTACCTTTTCTTACCACAACCTCAAAGTCATATTCCATGAGCAAGAGAAACCATCTCACTAACCTTCCTGTATTGCATGGCTTGTTTACGAGATATAGTAATGCCTGATGATCAGTAAAAAATTAAACTTATTTGCAAGCAAATAGTGTCTAAATTTCTTAACTGCATATACCATGCCTAATCCTTCTCGCTCTGTAGTGGTGTAATTCCGTTCAGCCGCATTCAATTGTCTACTGGCATAGGCAATTGGAAGATCCATATTACCTTCACCAGTAGGTTGTGCAAGCACACATCCAATGGCATAATTGGATGCATCCACATGAACATGGAATGGCTTATTCCAATCTGGTGTGGTCAAGATTGGTGCTGAACATAATCTTCGTTTAAGTTCCTGGAAGGAATTCTCACATTCATCCGTCCACTCAAAGTTAGTCAGAAGTCCGTACATGGGCTTTGCAATGACAGCATACATGTGTATAAATCGTCGATAATAACCACAATGCCCCATGAAAGCTTGTACTTCCTTGACATTCTTTGGCCTAGGTAGCTCTGCTATGGCTCTCACTTTTTCTTCGTCGGTAGATATGCCATTCTTTGACACTATGTGTCCTAGAATCTTGCCTTGCCTGACCATAAAAACGCACTTTTCTGGGTTCAGGCAGACTTGGTATTCTCTACATTTGTCAAAGATTTGTCTGAGTTCAGGAATATGGGTTTGTCTAACATTGGAATGAGCACAAAGATCATCAACATAGACTTCTAAACTCTTCCTCAGGAACTCCTTAAACACATGGCACATCAGCCTCTGGAAGGTAGCTAGTGCATTGGTAAGCCCAAATGGCATTACTCTAAAAGCAAAAATGCCCCATTCTGTGGCAAAGGCTGTCTTATGCTGATCCTCTGGAGCTATGGCTACTTGATTGTAGCCCGAAAATCCATCAAGGAAGCTGTACACTTCCTTGCCTGCCACTCTTTCTAAGAGATGTTCTGTGATGGGAAGTGGATAGTTATCACGAATTGTGGCTGCATTAACCCTTTTCAAGTTAATGCACACGCGCAGTTTGCCATTCTTCTTGGGCACCACCACGATGGGGGATACCCATTCGGTGTGCTCAATTTCATAGATAAATCCGGCTTCAACCAGTCTATCTATCTCTTCCTTGATCTTAGCAGCGTAATTATCGTTATATGTATAAGGCTTTTGCTTAGAGGGTTTGGCATCTGAGGTCATGGGGATAGTGTGTGAGCATATGTCAGGGTCAACACCTTTCAAATCCTTGTAACTCCAAGCGAATACATCTCTGTATTCTCTTAGCAAGGCAATCAATTCGTGCTCTTCTTCTTCTGTCAGGTCATGGCCTATATACGTGCATCTCTCCTCTCCTTCTTCTATGGCCACGACTATTTTCTTGGTGGTTTCTTTGTTATCATAGGCCTCTCCTGATTGTCCTCTCGTTTAGGCATTCTTATCATGACTCTCCTGTCATCTATCTCGTACTTCTTAAAATTTTCTGGGACCTCAAACAAAGATTCTTCCTCCTCTGGTAAGACTTCTTTCTTTCTTCGTTTCTTTCCTTCTTCCTTCGGGGTCATATGTGTTGCTAATCTTACATCATTTGTAACCTCTCCATGGTTCTGAGGTTGAAATTCCACTTCATGGAAGTATTCCTCATCTGATGCAAATGGAGGATCCATAATGATTGACTCTAGATCGGAGTCACTTGCATCCTCAAAGGCATCAGGGCTAGGTTCGCATTCTTCTAGAACTGCCTCTCCCATGATTGGCTCTATGGAGAAGACTGAAATGTCATAGCCATCCTCATCACAGTGAGGTGTCCATTGTTCTTCATTGATGGCTACATCCATTGTTGCTAAAATTTCTGCCCAACCGTGAGGTTCAAATTCTTCGTCTGGAAAAACTACAGGTGCATAGGCTGGGTCTTGGATGGATCTATGGGTTTCTTTCGCACCTACCTCTCTGGCTTTCTCTCTCTTCTCTTCTTCTACTGCTACCTTGCACATCCATAAGTGAGTGTCTTCATGCATCCATGAGGATCCAGACCCTATGGAATGCACCGATTCTGTATCATCTTTGGCTCTATGGATGGGATTCCACTGGATAGGAGGGACATCTCTATGAGAATAATCCTTGAGATTAACTTTGGTTGTAACACCCAAGTGCTGCAGGTACAAAGAATTGGTTCCCCAATCCTGTACCACTTGCAACTGTCGCATAAATGGTCTTCCCAAAATCATCTCATAGGCATGATTTTTGCTGAAGTCACATATAGCAAAGCTATGCTCAAACTCAACACCACAAGTGGTGAGAGTTATTCCTTCTAGCAATCCTAAGGGTCTCTCTATGTGACCATCGGCCATCTGCAATTTCATCCTCGTTGGCCTGAGTGCTGGCTTGCCCCAACGCTTCCATAAGGAGGTGGTGGCAATTGCAACTCCTGCCCCTGAGTCCAAAATTGCCTTGGTGGTGTACTCCTGGTAGGTGATGGGAAGATAGGTGTTCCCTTCTTCACCTTCACACATATCTCCTATCTTATCCAAGGGAATTTCTGGCACTGTCCTATGGGATCCTGCCCGGGAACGAGGTTTTGCAACTCCAGTGACTCGACTGGCTGCATATTTCCGCGCGTTTGGTCTATCCTCAGGTAGTTCTTCCAAAATGAGATCGCGTTGCACCTTGGTGTTCGTTACTACCTCCGTGTTCCTTGGTATGATTGAGTCGTCGTTCCTTACCATGACTGTGGGTGCTCTCATACATGTGGACTTTGCTTCCCATGGGCCTGTGAAGTGGGGTAGCTCTTGTATGGAATTAGACTCAAAGTCTAATCTCTCGTGAGACTGAACACTCTCATGCTCCCCGTAAATAGATGGGATGTCTTGTGGGAATTGGTCGTGTGCATCGTTCACAAGTTCAAAAGGAGGGGCGACCTCGCTTTCGTTATCCCATTTGTCTTCTTGAATCTCTCGTAGGAAGTCTGGTGCAAACCGATTCATAGAAGAAGAAGTGTCTGGCTCCGTAGAATTGGGTATATAAGCTACTTGGGAAGGAGGGCTTATTCTATTGTTGGCTCTTTCCTCGTTCTCATAGATAGCTGGAGCACAAGCTTCCTGGGGAGGGTTACTTATTTTATTACTTTTCGGATCAGGCTCATAGGCTCTCTGGGGAGGGCTGAGGGTTACCTGTGGAGGTACGTAAGCTTTCGAGGGAGGCTCCTGTGACTTTTGGGGGGGAAGATAAGCTTCTTGGAAAGGCACGTGGGCTTCCTGAAGAGGCTTGCTTATCTGTTCTCTTGCCCTTTCCTTTCTTTGAGGGGCAGGTCCCTTTTCTGATTGTGCGATTAGCCTCTCTATTCTTTCTAAGGAGGGAAAGGTATCTGGTTTAGTGGAATTGGCCACATACACTTCTGATGGGGAATGCTTCATGTTTTTGCTTGCTTTATCTTTTCCTTGATTTTTTTCTTCCTTGGCAGATCTTGCAATTATTTCCTCTAACTTCCCTAGGAATCCATCCAAGTGTAATTGCGTTTTGGCTGAGCCCGAGTAATTGAAAAGGCGACTGGCTTCAAACATAGTTTGAGCCAATGCGACCATTTTCGCGCACAGTTTGGTTCTTTCTATCTCTAGGTCAGCTCTAGGATAGCACTTGTCATGATCCATGACGGTTGGCCCTTCTTGGATTCTGGCCTGATATGCTTTGAGCATCATGTCTATGTCTTCAGGAGTGGGATCAGCTAATATTGATCCTACCCTAGGGGGTGGTGGAATCGCATGGCGTGGGTTGGAAGGTGGCGGGTCGGAGGGCGAAGGGAGTGGTGGTGATGGAATAGTGTGAGAGGGGGTTTGAGAGGTGATTTCAGTTATCCTAGCTTTGGTTTCTCTTATGCTTTCCTCAAGTTCACTCATCTTTTTAGCCCATTGTCTTTTCATTCTTTCCCGACTATCTTTCCATGCTCTAGTCCTTTTCTTTGTTACGCTCTCGGTTTCACTAGCCTCTGGGCCCTTTTCCTGGCTTGTCTCTTGGTTTTGCTGCAATGCCTGAGCTCTAGTGACTACCTGCACTGGTGCAGTGGAAGTGACGCTTCCTGAGGAATCTACAACCAAACCAATCACATTGATAGGAGTGATTTTTGGCATATTATTGGGGTTCTTTGGGCAATCTCGTAAGAGATGCTCTTTTCCACAATCTTGGCAAAAGCCTTGGATCGTCACGGACTGATTTTGTGTAGGTGGAGGTAAGGGACAATCACGAATGAAGTGATCCCCCTGACATCGGTAGCATGGTCCTCTAGGAAAGGGTGGTCGTACCTGCCTAGGTTGAGGCCTAGGGTTGGGGTTTGCATACATGACGTTCGTGTAATCTGACTCCCAACTAGGTTCACTTGGTTCTTCACTATAGTAGGACTCACCATGTTCTGGTGACTGCATGTAGTAAGCCTGGGGACTATCGACATGTGTAGAATCAAAGCTATGGTCACTCGGGTCACTTTCTGAGATCAATGGGGTTACTGGTACTATGGCCCTATTCAGGTTTTCTTCTGCCACAGCATACTTTACTGGAATCACGTTAGCGGGGTTTGGAGGCTGTTGAGCTAGCACCGGTTGGGGTCTCTGTTGGGCCTGATATGGTTGTTGATAGGTTTGTTGGGGTCTAGCATATTGCGGTGGTGGATTTTGATTCTGGTATCGGCCTTGTTGGTAGGGCTGCGGATAGGGTTGCCTAACTGTCTGCTTGTTGTATGGGCAATCTTGTGCGGTGTGATTGGTGTATCTCCGTTCTATGGTGCAGTACTGGCTACTAGGGTTTACTTGGGGTTGAGCCATAATAGGGCAGACATTCGCCATATGGTCACCACCGCATGTATAGCATCTTTTCACAGGGGCAAGCCTTGGGATTTGTTTGCTAGTTACACCTAATTTCTGAGCTACCTTTTCGGCAAGTTCCTCAATTGATGTGGACTGTGTGGAAGAGTGACTAGATGCACTATCTGAATCTTTGTAGATTTTGGAAAGCTCTAGTTCTTCCCCTAGGTTATCTTCAATGTCAATGCACATGCGTACACACTCTTCTATAGTCCTAGGGTCCTTCAGATACACATAGGATCTCAATTTTGTACTCAGCAATCCGTCAAGGAATAAGGCTACTTGTTTGGCAGATGTGGGTAGCTCCGAAACAGGACATCTTTCAAGGTATTGCCTAAATCTTCTTCCTGCAAGTCTCACAGTCTCTAGAGGGGTTTGCTTGAAGCTGTGAATCAGTGAGGAGGTATTGTGTCTTATGCCACTCTTGGAGAACTCAATAATAAATGCTTCTAGGAGTTGGTCTATGCTCCTGAACTGGCGCTCATCCAATGGCTGAAACCATGTAAGTGCTGTGTTCCTGAGGGTTAGACCGAAGGCATTGTACTGCGTGAATAGATCCTCCACTTGTTCAGCTCTCAAGACTTGCTTGAACTCCGCCACATGATCATAGGGATCTCTTGTGCCGTCAAAGTAATTCTTCATGGACTTAACTAGCTGGGTGGGTCTCAAAGTTCTTGTGTGCTCTCTAGGCCTAGGCAGAGGGAATCCATCTACATTTCTTTGGTTCCTGTGGGCTCTAGGCATCTCAGGTTCTACCCTATTCATCTCTGTTCTCGTTCTTTCTCTGCCCACTGGGTTGGCAAAACTTACTTCTGGTCTATCTCTACTTCTGTCTCTTTGCGTACCATGAGCTTGGGATGTTCCAGCCCCAGGGTGACCATAGGATACGTTCGATCTTGGTTGAGGGAAAATGAATTCACCCTTCCAAGTGTAAGCATGCCTATCATTTTCCGTCACCACGAAGATCCTTTCCGAAGTGTGATCTAAGTAGGTCACTCTGCCTGGGCTATCAGGATCCTTAAACTCATAGATCATGATATTTCCTATATCAGTTGGCTGATTAGATTTATACCTCCAGAAGGCTTCATCAGTTTCTCGATTGAGGAGCAACTCTATGCTCTTGTTGTCTTGGGGAACCCATTCAGGCGTGATAATCCTAGTGAGAACTGATTTACCTCGTGGGGTTCTAGGTTCCGCACCCAAGTTCCCTTGTTCCAGGTCACCTAAGTCCGCTTCTGAGATTACATTCCCAAAGTCATCTGTCCTATCAGGGTGACTAGTGACTACATATATAGTTCCTTCCTTGTCCAGGTATGCACCGTTTTCAAACTTGACAGCTGGGTGCTCTAGTCCTATGGATTGATCAGGGTTTTTAATCTGGACCACGGATCTTCCGAGGCCGTCCTCATAGATGCTAGCACCTAGTCGGTTGGTCCTAAGATATTCCAGCTGTGTTTTGTAAGGGCCTTCTACCCTGTACAAATAAGGCACTCCTGAACTTCCCGTAGGTCTGTCCATGCCTTGCGACATTTCTCACTCACTGGTCTCAGAGCTAGGGTAGTATGAGTGGTGGCTCAACTGCTGGGCCCAAGACCTAGCAGTGTGGTTGACACTAGCCTCTGAAGACCTAAGGCTTTGTCTCTCTCTTGCTAGGTGTCGTCCTGATCGAAGGTTCATATGCCTAACTGATTAGCCCAAATTTTTTTTCCAGAGTACAACCTCGTTGCCGATCAATTGGTACCAGTCACTTGATTCTTTTTAGTTAATTATTGTGTTTATGGTCTTGTCTGATATCACGTCGTCAGGAACACTTGAATGTTCTTCGTACTTTAGGTTGATCGTTCCACGTTAGGTTCTTTTCCTTTAGGTTATCGACAGTACAGAGATTATGTTTTTAACTTGAACTTGAGTTTTTAGGTAGTCTTCACTTGATAACTGCCTACCGTCGCCCTGGCTTACTCCTATCACTAGTCGTTCTTAGCTTGAGCTAGGAAATGACAGAGGGAGTTGAGAATATTCCAACCTTACTTGTTGATCCCTTGCTTTATGGTGCTCAAGAACCCGGTTCTCAAGCTTGCAAAGAAACCTTGCTTTGTATGCTCTCAGTTGCTCTCAATGGACCTATAAAAGTCCCACGGTTAGCTCAATGCTTATATTCAAAGGACAAAACCAACCACTTCCATTCATGTGACACAAACACACATTTGCATTGTGACTTTTAGGAAAATAATTCTAAAGACCCCTGACTTTGATCCCCCTGGGTATGGCCAACTTCAAAATACCCTCTCTGGAAATCAACGCATTATCTTTATAAAAAACAGTTGAGGGCGTGTAGTATATGCCACGAGCTTTCCAACAAGCCCAAGAGCTCAAAAATTGGATTTCGTATGAAAAAGTTATGACTGTTCAGGGTTTAGGGAGTTAAATCAGGATTCAATACAAGCTAACAGTCAAACAAGAATACTCGAGTAGCTTGTGGCACGGCCTAGCGATGCAATACTACACCCTAGTGTTTGTCCCACACTTAGTCACAATTTAGACCAATAATTTTGCCTTGAAAATTTGACCTAATTTGCCCTTCTAACGCGTTCGCAAAGTCTGTCGGTCGCGATTGACAGGTCCGTCGTGGCTGTCAGTCGCGATTGACTGGTCAGTCGCGATTGACACGTGGCCGAAAAGTCAATCAGTCGTGGTCAAAGGGTCGTTGACTCTGTCGGTCGCGATTGATGAGTCGATCGTGATTGACAGGTCGGTCGCGAGGATCTGTCGATCGTGGTCAAACAGTCGTTGACCGTGTCGGTCGCGATTGTCAGAGCCGTCGTGGTCTGTCCGTCGTGGTCAAACAGTCGTTGACTGTGTCGGTCGCGATTGATGAGTCGATCGCGATTGATGACTCGATCGCGATTGACACGTGTCACGCGTATGGTCAGTCGGTCGTGGTCAATCCGTCGTTGACTCTGTCGGTCGCGATTGACAGGTCTGTCCCTCGTGGTTTGTCGATCGCGATTGATAGAGCGATCGCGATTGACAGAAATCTGTGGAATTTCAAAAAACTAAACACATTTTTGGGAAGCTCTAGGCCTGTAGGTCATGGATATGCACTTTGTTTAGCAATTAGAGCAAGTTTTCAGTCGGTCGCGATTGACAGAGCTCGGCGACACACAGACAATTACACAGATTTCCGTACCTGCGCGGAGTGCTGGGGACGATGATGCGGCCTGTACCTGCAGAATGCTCACAAAACATGCAAAAAACAGCACATGCAAATTCGCTCTCTCGCTCTCTCTCACAAGTGAAATGAGGGAAATGAGGTGGAGATGGGGATATAGTCAAAAAACTGAATTTTTCGCGATGATGGAGATGGAGGTGGGAGATGGTGATGATGATGATGGTGATGAAAGTAAAAGAAAATCGATGAGAGTGAAGAAAATACCTACAACTCCAACGCGTCAACTCTACGTCTTACCATCACACGCTCGTCCTCAAAGCTCGATCCCCGACAACGGCGCCAAAATTTGGTGTAGCTCAGTGATGAGTAGCACCTCCTTTAATGTCAATCCGGGAAGACGTGAGGATGGTATGAAGACCTCGAGCAAGTGGCGGCACAAGTGCGTGAGTGAGAAGCACACAAGCATGCACACACATACACACACACGCGCACACACGGCAAGACAAAGAGAGAGAATCAATGGAGTTCTTTAGATTACTTTCAATAGCTCTTACAAGTTCGTTTCAATTACAATCTAACCCCAAAAATGAGCTCTCTAGCTCTTTTTATAGTTTTTGACTAGCTTTTGGCCCTGTCCAGACCTAGTGTCCGGCCTAGTTAAAAATTAGGTTCCTGGGCTTATTTGGGGGTTCAAACGAGATCTAAAAAATACGAAAATTGGTACGCAACTACTTCTAAGGCTCCTCAAGCTCAAGGACTCCTTGGCTTGCACAAAATGGAGCTGCAAAAATGTGAAATGATATTTACAATGATTGTTAGTGATAACAATCACTGTTGTTGTAGGGATTTCTTCTAGTGATCTGCCATACATATCTTCGAGCTCCCTACTTGCTCTTCCTCCCTGCATGTCCATCTCTTGCTCTGCATTAGTGTCTTGAAAAAATATTGGCCTACTTGCCAGATCTTCTTTGACTGCCCTGTTTGCTTGTGCTGTCCCTTCGCTCTGACTCCCTTCTTTGACTTTCACGTCTTGTAAATCCTGGTGTACCAAGGCTACTGCCAACACCAAGCAATAGTTCCAACTCAAATCCATGGAGTGGAAGATTGTGTGGAAATTTCAGTCCAGCAAATTCATCAAATACATCCAAGAAAGGTAAAGAAAAGCTTTCTGATGGTAGTAAAACAAGTGCAGGTTTTGACGATGTTGATGGAGATTCAAGTGGTTCAGAAAAGAGTATTGATGAGGAACTTGGATTGCCCTCTGTGAAGACTCCAGGAGTAAGAAGGGCACATGCAGATGATACAAGAGGAAGTGACCCAGGACCAAGAAGATCTGGGAGGATGCGTAATTCAGTGCAACGATTGACATATGATAGTTACATGGCTCGCCATTGTGCCTACATGACAAAGGTAATACAAGATGCTGAACCTTCTCGTTTTGAAGATGCAATTGGTAATCCAGATTGGGAAAAAGCTATGGATGAGGAGATGGCTGCACTTTATGGAAATGATACATGGAAGCTGGTTCCATTGCCACAAGGAAAGAAATCCATAGGGTGCAAATGGGTTTACAAGGTAAAGCATAATGCTGATGGTAGCATAAGCAGGTATAAAGCATGATTGGTAGCTAAAGGTTACACACAGACATATGGCATTGATTATGAGGAAACATTCAGCCCTGTAGCTAAAATGTCTACTGTCAAAACACTTGTTGCATTAGCTACAGCAAAAGGATGGACTTTGCATCAGATGGATGTGAAGAATGCTTTCCTACATGGTGAGTTACAAGAAGAAGTATATATGGACCAGCCACAAGGATATGAAGATTCAAAGCATCCAGAATATGTTTGCAGGTTGCAAAAGGCTTTGTATGGGCTGAAGCAAGCCCCTCGTGCATGGCATGCAAGGATTGCTGATTACTTAACCAGCATTGGATTCTCTATGTGTGATGCAGATCACTCACTATATGCAAGGAAGGTTGATGATGGCATCACTATTGTGGCTATTTATGTTGATGACCTAATTGTAGGTGGTGATAATGAAGAAAGCATCAAAGAGGTAAAGAAACTTCTTATGCAAGAATTCGACATGAAAGATCTTGGTGTGCTGTGCTATTTCTTGGGCATTGAGTTTATACATACAGAAACAGGTATATGGATGTCGCAAAGGCAATATGCCTTGAATATGCTGCAAAAGTATGGTATGGCTGATTGTAAGCCAATTTCTATGCCATTAGATCAGAATTTGAAATTGGATACTACATCAGGTGAAGCATTGGAAAATGCTACTATGTACAGGAAAATTGTGGGAAGTCTTATATATCTCACAATTACAAGGCCTGATCTAAGTTATACTGTTGGACTTGAAAGTCAGTTTATGCAGGCTCCCAGCAAGCCACATTTGGATGCTCTGAGGCGCACTCTACGTTATGTGAGTGCTACTTTGGATTATGTATTGTTTTATGAAGCTGGTGTGGAGTTGCAGGTTCATGGATACACCGATGCATATTGGGCTGGTAGTACTCCAGATAGAAGATCTACTAGTGGCTTTCTTTTCTCACTTGGAGGTGCAGCTATTACATGGAGCAGCAAGAAGCAACCCACTATTGCTTTGTCGAGTACAGAAGCTGAGTATAGAGGTGCTGCAATGGCAGCATGTGAGGAATCATGGCTGGAAATGTTACTTGCAGATTTAGGTGTGGAAGTGCAAAAGCCTATCACTATCTATTGTGATAATCTTAGCAGTATACAGTTAGCACGGAACCCTGTTTTCCATGCTAGAACAAAGCATATCGAGGTACATTATCACTTCATCAGAGAGAAGGTATTAGCAGGTGATATTGATCTTGTTTATGTGAGAACAGATGAGAAGGTTGCTGATATTTTCACCAAAGCACTTGGAGCTGAGAAGTTGAAGAAGTTTCGGAAGATGCTTGGATTATAGGATATGGCGTTGAGCTTGAGGGGAAGTGTTGAGATATCAAGCTCAACATGTGATGATCCAGGATGACACGTACCAATTTTTCGTTTCTCTGACATGTATAGTGGTCACGCCGGTATATGTCAGGGATACTTCATTGAGCTTTATTAGATTTATCTACCGAGAGTGATGGCACTGTAGCTCAAGCGTAAGCACCACCTCCTTTACTTGTCAATCCGCGGAGACGTGAGGACCGGTATGAAGACCACGAGCAAGTGAAGGCTCAAGTGCGTGAGTGAAAGCACACGAACATGCACACACACACACGCGCACAAAGTAAGATCAAAGAGAGGAAAAATGGAAAGCTTCGATTGCAAAAGAGTTCTCTTACAAAAGCTCTATTCTCTAACAAGCTAACCTCAAAAATGAGCTCTCTAGCTCTTTTTATAGTTTTTTGACTAGTTTTGGCCCTGTCTATACCTAGTGTCCGGCCTAGTTAAAAATTAGGTTCCAGGGCTTATTTGAGGGCTCAAACGGAGTCTAAAAATTATGAAAATTGGTAGGATGATACTTCTAATGCTCCTCAAGCTCGAGGACTCCTTGGCTTGCACAAAATGGAGCTACAAAAATAGAAAATGGTATTTACAATGGTTTTAGTGATGGAAATCACTATTTTTGTAGGATTCTTCTGAAAAGTTGACATGTACTTCTTGGAGCTCCCTACTTGCTCCTTCTTCTTGTGTGTCCACCTCTTAGATGTGTTCCTATGCTTTGTCCTTGACCTTCAGCTTCAACACTCCCCCCCCCTCTCGAGTCTGTCGTCCCTGACAGACCCTTGTTGTAGTGGTTGTTTCATGTAGTGCTTGGGAGGTAGTATCCATTCTGTATGAACAAGAGCCGTCTATCTTCCAAATTTGGCAGTGTTGGTTGTCTGGTCCTTCATTTGTCACTGCACGCCTTTGCAAGTCGTAGTCCCTTGGTATGTGCTTCTTCCGTGGATTCCCGCATGAATGCGTACCAAGATTGAGTTGGAGCAATTGCTAACTTCGAATTGCTTCCTAGGTATTGATGTTGCCCCAAGATGTCCTCTAGCGCTTCTAAAGATGATGTTCAGAGTAGTCATGCCAAGTACTCATAACCCATAGTGAATGATGGGTAAGTGTGTATGTGCATGGGTTGAAAAAAGTATGTGCCTTGTGCACGGCCTTGTAATGTAGCCCTACGCATGCTTACTTGGAAAATGCATTGGAAGAAGTATGGTGCAAAAATTGCGAGTCTTGAGCTAAGTTCTCAAGGGTATGCTGACGAAGAGGTTTCCTAATCTATCATGGTTATGATGTTGCCAGAGTAAAGATACTTACCATGGTGAAGGGTTGATTGATGTCTATCTCTTCATGTTGTATACCCGGCATTTGTGATGGAACATTGTCGATGAATGTCCATGTTGCTGGTCCACTGAAAAATTTTTTGAGTGCCTGGTTCTGTCTTCTCTTTTCAAAGCAACGTTTGACAAATACTGAGAATTGAATTTCTTTATATTCTTTGACAAACAACATTGGGTAACTACACCAAGCTTAGTTTCACATATTCTCTTTAGTTCACCATAAGCAGGAGTCTGCTCGTCTAGTATACAGACAAGGATTTTGGGGGTACCAAACAAACTCTTGCAAATATCTCCTTGGATGCTCTCATACATGCAGTAGTTAAGCATCATTCAAGTTGTGGACCTTCAAGATCTTCACCCCCACCATGGTAAGGGGAAACCATAGGTGTGGATGCCATGTTCATGCTAAGTTCTTGACATCTACCAAATAAGGCAGCAATTACATCATCTGCTAGCCGAGACACACTTCTATCCAAACTGATAAATGCCCAGTAATCAACAGTTCCACCTTTAACCAAGCATGACTCATTCATGTTTCATGAGCCAAACCTGGGAACAAGTGCTTCCTCTTTTTTTTTTCTTTTTTTTTTTTCTTTTTCTTTGAGGAAAAGGATATCACAAAACGAGAACACAAAAGTTAGTATCAATAGAAATATTTGACATATGTCACTGTACTATTGTGCTTGGGATTCTCAAGTGTGTCTATGCACGGCCATGTAATGTGGCCCTATATTAATGCATACTTTGGAAATGCATGACCTGAATGGTGCAGAAGATAGGTTGTGCAAGGAGCACATGGTTGTCGCTCGTTCGAGGCTTTTGATGTTATTTGCAGAGGTTGATGCCGACCTTGGTGGAGGTATCCATTGAGTCTCGAACCGATGTAATCCTCCTTATTGGAGTCCATTTTAGAACATCATTTGGCACTGGAGAGGTCACTTCAGGCGTCTTCCTCTTTGGATGCTTTCTGAACTGTGGTATCCAGTGTGGTTGGCGCTTTGGTTCGGTGGAGGCTACTTGTACTTTTGGCTTCCAAACCCATATCCTTTTTGCATGTCTTCCTACTAATGTTGAAGAGCTGATTTGATCTTCCTTTGGTCTCTGTACGTGGTTCTTACCCTTTTCTCTTTTTGGCTTCTTTGTTGAGACCTTTCGCATGTGGGAGAACATAGGTTGTTGTGGATGTAGGAGTTTCTTAGGTACCCACATATGTAATCGCCCTTGTTGAGTTGCAGCTAATTTCTTAGGCACCCAAACTTGTTGGATACCTTGTGATTGAGCTTGTCCGAGCTGCTCCTTTTGTCTTCGGGCCTGGTTGGCTTGCCTGGATGGGCTTTGTGGGGGCAAGGCTGGTGGTTGCTCTCCTTTGCGTACCCAGATTTGTTTCATACTCGGAACTGCTTTCTTGTCGAATGATGTCTTTCTATTTGATATAGCAGTTGTCGTGAACGGTTGTGTTTGCCTGTGTGGTGGACTCACTACTGTGGCTACTTGATTCTTTGGAGAAGAAGAAAGATCCACCCGCCTTCGAACTTGTTCTTCCACAATTGACTCCTTCTGCATCATAGAGCTTTTGACACATACAACATCTTCTTCCATATGATTAGTCTTAGAAGAACTACAAGATGTGACATCTAGGTTTGTGAGCATGCCATTTTCTAGTTCTAATGTAAAGCATTGTCCCTGGACCCAAACTTGAAGAAGTTGACTTCTTAGGTTTAAGTTGGCTGCATTGTCATAAATCCAATCTTGTCCTAAGACAAGTGGTTCTGTAAGGTTCTCATCTTGACACACTAGCACTTTGACTTTCATTGGAACATCTTGCAGGTAGATGGGAAGTTCCACCTCGCCCAAACAAGGGGTTTCCACACCTCCCAATCCTATGAGATAAGCTTCTATGGGATTGATGTCCAACTGCAAGTTTTGGCAGTAGGATACTCTAACTGCACTACTTGTTGCACCTGATTCAATCAATGCTTTCACCGTCCTTGCAACCTTTCCTTGTCCTATCTCTATGGTTACAAAGGGTCTTCGGTCAATGACTTGAGAAGTCGCTATGCCTGACTTTTGGCACATATCCATGTCATATTTTGGGGCTTTTGAGTTGACATCTAGGCCTAGTCGCCTTAACTTATTTCACCTTATGTGCTCTCTAGCCTCGGCTTGTGCTTCTTCTCTCACCCTTAACTCCTCTTCTTTTCGCTTCTTAGCAGTGTTGAGTCTCGTAAGCATATCCTCTGTAAGAGGTTCTTGGTATAACTTGACTCTACAACCACTGATATAGTTTGGCAAGATGTCTCCTTCTAGAGTGGCCAACTGAACTGCACCGCTAGTGGAAATTCTATTAATGATCATGGGTCCATATCCTCTTTTTTCCAACTTACGGGCATGTTGCTTTAGCGTATAAACCAGCACTAGGTCTCCCTCTTTCAATCCCTTATTCTTAATGTGTGCATCGAAGTATGCCTTTTGCCTTTTCTTTGCAGCATAGATGCCTGCTGCCGCGCGTAGCCTTGTCTCACCTAAGCGTTCTAGATCAAAGATCCTAGAGGACAATTCATGTCCATTCCACTCATACTCTTGTGCTACTTTTAAGGCAGGGATTAAGAAATCTAATGGTAACACAGCATTCTGTCCGAAGACCATCTGAAATGGGGTGGCGTTGAGTACCGTTTTGTAGGCAACTCGATAAGCCCAAACAGCATGATGAAGTTGTTTGTCCCAATCAGAGCGTTTATTATTTACCAGTTTTGTCAATACGTTACAGAGGATCTTATTGGTGCTCTCGGCTTGTCCGTTAGCTTGTGGGTGATAAGGGGCAGACTTTTTATGTATCACCAAGAATTCTTGGAGAAGATTTTCAATGACCTCATTCAAGAAGTGTGTGCCTCTATCGCTCACTAACTCTATTGGTAGCCCATATCTCGTGAACACATTCTCGAATAAGAACTTAGCCGTAGTCTGAGCATCATATTGGACAATTCTTAATCCACTCATGTATTTCTTTGTCCATGCTAGGCCAATACACTCCTAAACGTTTCAAATTCTGCAATGTTCGTTGTTTAGAATAGTGATTTCCTAGCATTCCTTCATGGGCTTGTTGCAACCAACTACTATGTTCATCGTCCGCAACACAACAAGCTAATACACCCTCAGTATCTTGTTTGTACATGCTTCCTGCTAATATGTGATATTTTTGTGATTTTACAATTTCTTCTTGTGATGTTTTCACGTTCTTATTTGCAGGGCCGAAGGTTAGGACTGGTACCAACTTATTTGCCCATTTAGGAACAACTTCTAAATTGAACAGATAAGCATCGGGTAATTCATCAGACACTCCTTGTGGTGACTCTCCTGAAGTGATGCGAGAAAGGTGATCTGCCCGAAGGTGGGTTCTACCTTTCCTGACAACAACTTCAAAGTCATATTCCATTAGTAAGAGGAACCATCTTACTAAGCGTCCAGTATTGCAAGGTTTATTGACCAAATATAACAAAGCTTGATGATCAGTGAAAAACTTGAACTTGTTGGCCAATAAATAGTGTCTAAACTTCTTCACAGCATATATCATGCTTAACCCTTCTCGCTCGGTTGTGGTATAATTTCTTTCGGCTGGGTTTAGTTGTCTACTAGCATATGCTATGGGCAAATCTAAATTCCCTTCACCTGTGGGTTGTGCTAGCACACATCCTATGGCATGATTGGATGCATCCACATGGACATGGAATGTCTTATTCCAATCAGGAGTGGTCAGTATTGGTGTTGTGCACAAACGTTTCTTCAGTTCATTGAAAGAATTCTCGCATTCATTGTTCCACTCAAAATTAGACAACAAGGCATAAAGGGGTCTAGCTATGATCGCGTACATGTGGATAAACCTACGGTAATATCCACACTGGCCCATAAAGGCTTGTACCTCCTTAACATTCCTTGGCCTTGGCAGCTCCACTATGGCTCGTACCTTATCTTCATCTGTTGAGATTCCATTCTTAGAAACAATATGACCTAAGATTTTACCTTTGACGCACCATGAACACACACTTTTCTGGGTTCAGACACACTCGATGTGAAATCTTCTTTCTTGGGAATGAGCACATAAATCATCCACATATACTTCTAAGCTCTTTCGCAAGAACTTTTTGAAAACATGACACATGAGCCTTTGGAATGTTGCAGGTGCATTTGTGAGCCCAAATGGCATCACACAAAATGCAAAGATTCCCCACTCTGTAGCAAAAGCTGTTTTGTGTTGATCTTCTGGGGCAATGGCTACTTGATTGTAACCTGAAAACCCATCAAGGAAGCTATAAACTTCCTTGCCTGCAACACGCTCCAAAAGGTGTTCCGTGATTGGAAGTGGATAACTATCTCTGATAGTAGCGGCATTAACTTTTTTAAGGTTAATACACACTCGCAACTTTTCGTTCTTCTTGGGCGCCACTACAATGGGGGACACCCATTCAATATGCTCAATCTCATAGATGAATCCAACTTCAATCAACCTATCAATTTCTTCTTTTATTTTGGCTGCATAGGTATCATTATATGTGTAGGGCTTCTGTTTGGTGGGCTTGGCATCAGCAGTCATGGGGATAGTATGAGAGCAAATTCTTGGATCTACCCCTTTCAAGTCTCTATAGTGCCATGCAAACACATCCCTATATTCCCTTAATAGAGCCACAAGCTCCATTTCTTCTCTTGCACTTAGGTCATCTCCTATATATGTGCATCTCTCTTCGTTCTCTTCGATGGTCACTACAATCTTCTTGGTCTTTTCTTTATTATCATATGATTCTCCTATGATGGCCTCTCTCTTAGGCATTCGTACCAAAATTTTGCGGTCGTCAACTTCATATTTCTTGAAGTTTTCTGGTACTTCAAACAATGATTCCTCCTCTTCTTGTTTCACTGCTTTTCTTTTCTTTTTCTTTTGACTGCTCTCACTTCCATCCTTTGAATTTACCGTTTTAATACTTGTGAGAGGTTCTTCTTCTTTCTGGGTGAACACTCCTATGTCTTCTAGATAGTGCTGCTCTGAGTTAAAGCAACTATCCATCACAATGGACTCTATATCATCGTCATTCTCTTCTTCTTCTATGACATCACTAGGGTCACATTCTTCTAGCAAGGGCTGACACATAAACACTGAGATATCATAACCCTCCTCATCACAATGAGGTGTCCATTGTTCTTCATTGACAGCAATGTCCATGGTGGCTAAGTTTTCTGGCCAGCCATGAGGCTCAAATTCCTCATCTGGAAAGATCATCGGTGTATAGGTTGGGTCTTTAATTGGTCTATCTCCTGGTGAAGTTCCTTCTTCTCTTGCCTTTAAACGTTTTTCCTCTTCCTCTCCGACCTTGCACATCCACAAATGAGTATCTTCATGCAACCATGATGGATCAGGTGAACTTTCAGAACTTGCACAGAGATGGAATCTTCTTTCGCTTTGTGAATAGAATTCCACTGTAGGGGTGGTACATCTCTGAAGGTGTAATCCTTCAAATTGACCTTGGTGGTGACCCCTAAGTGTTGTAAGTACAAGGAGTTAGTTCCCCAATCCTGTACTATTTGCAATTGTCATAGAAAGGGTCTTCCTAGGATCATCTCATAGACATTATTTTTCTCAAATTCACCTATAGCAAAGGTATGTTCAAACTCCACACCACAAGTGGTTAGAGTTATCCCTTCTAGCAATCCTAGAGGTCTTTCAAAATGACCGTCGGCCATTTGAAGCTTCATTCTAGTTGGTCTTAATGCGGTTTTGCCCCATTGCTTCCACAAGGAGGTGGTCGCAATAGCAACACCCGCACCTGAATCTATGATTGCTTTGGTTGTGTAACCTTGGTAGGTGATTGGAAGATAAGTATTACCTTCTTCACCCTCACACATGTCCCCTATTTTGCCTAGAGGTATCTCTGGTACTTTTTGTTTAGAGCCTGCTTTTGGCATTTTGGAATCAAGTTCTGGAACTTGATCCTTCACATGATTCCATAGCTCGGGTTTTGCTTTGAGCAGCTCTTCTACAGTGAGGTGACACTGAACCTTAGTGTTCTTCACGACATCAGTGTTCCTTGGAACCACTAAGTCCTCATTTCTTACCAGTATTGTGGGAGCTCTAATCTGGAGAGATTCAGATTCCCATGGACCTGGAAATTGAGGCAGTTCTTCTAGGGTATTGGATTCAAAATCTAATCTTTCATCTTCTTGTTGTTCTGCTTCATCTCCGTAAATAGATGGAATGTCTTGGGAAAATTGATCATGAAGATCATCAATCTCAGGAATAGGAGGGGAATTACCCTTCTCCTTGGCCCATTTCTCTTATTGTATTTCCCGCAAGAACTCTTGAGAGTACTGTTGAATTGAAGGAGGTATTCCAGCATCTGTGGAATTAGGAACATAGGCTCCCATTGGTGGTGAGCTTCCTCTTTCAATAACTGGTTGAGCCTGTGGAGGTAAAGAAACTTGTGGTTTGTTTACCAATTGCTCTAATCTTTCTAGTAAGCCTTGGAAATGCAAATCTGATTTGATAGAGTTTGTCTGATTGAACTTTTGACTAGTCTCAAGTATGGCTTGAGCTTGTTCTACCATTTTCATGCACATTTTCATTCGTTCAATCTCTAAATCCGCTCTAGGGTAACTCTTGTCTAGATTTGCAGCTGTTGGCCCTTCTTGAAGACGAGCCTGGTAGGCCTTGAACATCATGTCCAACCTTCTGGGGTTGGATCTACAAGAACAGACCCTGGCTGCGGTCTATTTACAATGGGTGGTGGGGTGGGATGAGGTGGAGTGGATGGAGTTTCGGCATGCGAGGGGCTTTGAGATGCAATGTCTTCTATTTTTGTTTTCGCTTCTTTTAAGCTTTCTTCTAGTTCCGATAACTTTTTATTCCACTTACGATTGGCCTTCTCTTTGGTATCCTTCCATGTTCTTGTTTTCCTCTTACTAGGCTCTCCTGATTCACTCGACTCTGATTGTTCTACTGGTTTATCCTGTTTTAAGGCTTGTGCTCTAGTGACAGCTTGTATAGGAGCCACATTGCTACTACTTGAACTTGAATCTGCCACTAAGCCTACCACATTAATGGGTGTAATCTTGGGTGCACTGGAGGGGTTTCTTGGACAATCTCTGGGGAGATGGTCTTTGCCACAATCAGGACAAAAAGCCTGTATTGTGATAGCCTGTCCTTGACTCGGAGATGGTGGGTGGGGACAGTCACGAATGAAATGGTCACCTTGACATCTGAAACAAGATCCTCTAGGGGCTTGTGGTCTCATTTGTCTCAATTGGGGCCTAGGGTTAGGATTTGTGTACATGACATTGGAGTATTCTAGCTCCCAATTTTGCTCCATAGGTGGTGCCTCATATTGATACGAGTAAATCTCACTATGTTCAGGTGACTCTGTGTAATAAGCATGTGGACTACCTTCATGGGAGTAGTCTGAACTATGAGCATGAGAGTCATTATCTGGTATCAATGGGGTTAGTGGCACCAATGCTCTATTTGGATTTTCCTCTCCCACAGCATATTTGACCGGAATCACGTTGGCAGGAGCTGGTGGTTGGTTTCCCAAGACTGGTTGTGGCCTATATTGTGCCTGATATTGTTGTTGTGGTCTATAATATGGCTGTTGGTATTGGTTTTGATACCTACCTGGTTGGTAAGGTTGTTGATAATTCTGTCTAATAGCCTGCCTATTATAGGGACAATCTTGAGCCGTGTGGTTCGTATATTTTCTCTCAATAGTGCAATATGGAGCATTCCTTTCTCTCATGTTCTGGTTGTGCAATGGGCATACATTAGCCATGTGGTCGCCTCCGCAAGTATAACACCGATTCAATGGAGTGACTATCTGTGTTTGTTTATTTTGGACTCCCAGCTTCTTGGCAACTTGCTCAGCTATCTCCTCTATTTCTGTGGAGATTTTTGAAGTATGACTAGTAGAACTATCTGAATCCTTATAGAGTTTGGATAATCCTAACTCCTCACCCAAGTTATCTTCTATGTCAATGCATGTCCGCACGCACTCTTCTATGGATCTAGGCTCTTTCAAGTACACATATGATCTTAACTTTGTGCTCAGTAAGCCATCTAAGAACAAAGCCACTTGTTTGGCTGGTGTGGGTAACTCTGGAGTAGGGCATCTTTCTAGGTACTGTCTGAACCTTCTACCTGCTAGTCGCACTGTTTCTTGGGGTGTCTGCTTGAAACTGTGGATCAAGGATGATGTGTTATGCCTGATACCACTCTTGGAAAATTCTACAATGAATTCGTCTAGCACCTGACCTATATCGCGATAGTTGCGACTACTCAATGGTTGAAACCAAGCCAAGGCAGTGCCCTTAAGAGTCAAACCAAATCCCTCGTATTGGGTGAATAAATCCTCAACCTGTTCAACTCTTAACATTTGTTTGAACTCAGCCACATGATCATAAGGATCTCCTAACCCGTCAAAATAATTCTTCATTGCCTTGATCACTTGAGTGGGTGTAAGGGTTCTTGTGTGCTCTCGGGGTCTAGGCAATGGAAAATCATGTTCATCTCTTTGTTGCCTATGTGCTTGATATCTCTCTCTTTCAGGTCTTTCATTTTCAAATCCTACTCTATTTTTGTCCACTGTGTGTGCAAAATTTACCTCAGGTCTCTCTCTAGTTCTTTCTCTCTGGGCTTCATGAGCTTGGGATGATCCTACTCCTTGGAGTCCATGGGAAACATTGGATCTTGGTGGAGGGAAAATCAATTCATTCTTCCAAGTATATGCATGTCTATCATGTTCTGTTACCAAGAAAATTTTCTTTGACGTGTTATCCAGGTAGACAACTTTGCCTGGTATCTCTGGATCCTTGAACTCGTAGATGATGACTATGCCCAATTGGCTAGGTTGATCTGGCTTGAATCTCCAAAAGGCTTCCTCGGTTTCTCTATTCAAAAATAGTTCTATGCTTTTGTTATCTTGAGGGATCCAGTCTGGAGTGATCACTCTGGTCAAAACTGACTTGCCTCTAGGAGTCTGGGGTCCTTGTCCTACATTTCCTTGTTCTAGGTCTCCTATCTCATTCTCATGAATGATATTTCCAAACTCATCGGTCCTATCTGGTTGGTTGGTAACCACATACATGGTTCCTTCCTTATCAATGTATGAACCCTCTTCGAACTTGACCATCGGGTGTTCAAGTCCGAAGGGTTGATCTGGATTTTTGAGTTGGACCACTGATCGCCTCAGGCCATCCTCATAGATGCAAGCACCTAATCGGTTGGTCAAAATATATTCCAACTGTGTCTTATAGGGACCTTCTGGTGTTTGTAAATAATCAGTTCTTGAGCCACCTACAGGTTTCCCCATGCTAAAAGATGGAGAGGAGTCTTTGGACACATTGATGGGCAGGAACCCATTCAAAGAAATTCAGCTAGGCACCCAAAAAAACTCTCATCCTATATTAGTGGCTACTTGGTTGTGGAGTTACCTAGTGCTTCTTTCACAGGTAACATCTTTTATGAAAATTTATGTCGATGTATTTGCATGGCCTTACATAGCATGTACATAGGCACGAATATAATCTTCAATTCCCTAGTTCAAGCACTCTATTTGCCCATTTTTTTGCCACAATATCTAAAGAGAAGCGTAATTTCATTCCCAATACCTTGGATAACTCTTGCCACATGCTGTTGAGAAAACGATCATCTCTATCTGATAAACTTGCTATTGGCAAGCCATGATATTTGAAAACATGCTTGAAAAATAACTTGGAAACTTGTAATGATGTTAAGGGAGGCTTATTAGGGATAAAATGTGCCTGCTTTGAAAAGAGTTCGACCTTTACAAAAGTATTACAAAATTATTAGAAAAGTATTACAAAAGTAATAGTGCACCGATGGGATTCGGGAAGATCCACTATGAAATCCATGCTGATTCCATCCCACGGTTGGGCTGGTAACGGCATATTCACCAAAAAATTTGCAGGTTTGATGTGTCGAGCTTTTACCAACTAGTGGGTAGGGCACATCTTGACATACTCTTTTACCTCATCTTGCATCTTGGGCCACATGTATCGTAAGGCCAAGTTCATAAGATTTCTTTCGCCTGTCATGACCTGCTAACTTATGATCGTGAACGTCAAAAAGAAGCTTCTACTTGATATGTTCATTGTTGGGAATGAAAATGCCTCCCCTTCAATACCACACCCCATCTCTAAGTTCAAAAAACCCATAAGCTGTCTTTTCCTTGTGCCAATCATCTGAGAAATACATGGATCATTTTTGGTAGCCTCCCTTATTTCATTTAGAAAATCTGAATCTATCACACTAGCAATTGAAAGCACATGCATCCGACTCAATGCATTTGGCATAACATTGTTTTTTATAGGTTTGTGAATAATCTCTATATCATACTCTAAAAGGAAATCTTGCCATCAAGCTTCCTTAGGTGATGGTTGTAGTTGTATTTGAAAGTATCTCAAAGTCACATTGTCGGTACATATTTTGGTGTGTTTGTTGAGATGTCTCCCTTGTGTAAGGCACAGTACAACTACAAACATCTTTTGTTTGTGCATTGGCCACATTCATTGTTGTTCTGTAAATGTTTTTGAAAGATATGCCACAGGTCATCCATCTTGCATAAGTACTCCCCCGACTGCTAAGCGAGACGTATTGGTACGAACTTCAAATGGTTGTGTAAAGTTAGATAACTTCAATATCGGTGTCTCGATCATGACCACTTTCATATTTTGGAAAGCGGCCTCTCCTGCTAGATTCCATGAGAAACTCTATTTACTTTTAATGAGATCAGTCAGTGGAGCCATGATCCTAGAAAAATCTCAAATTTCCTTGTGATAATACTAACAAAAGCCCACGAACTCACACACGGGTAGCGCTACACGGAGTCGGCCAATTTTGTACTGCTCCAAATTTCTTTGGGTCAATCTCTAGCCCTTCATGAGATACCACAACAAACTCGATTTCTTGAACTACAAATATGCATTTCTTTGGCTTTGCATACTATTGCCTATCGCAAAAATGTTGCAAGGCTTGATGAACATGCTCTTTAAGCTCTTGTAGTGAATGGTTATAGACTAAAAGATACTCCAAGTGGTTGATACTAAATCCATCCATCATGTCCCAAAAATCTATCTCCATTGCATCAAGAAGGTGGCTACTCCATTTGTGAGACTGAAAGGTAGCACCCTCCATTCATAAGATCCATATCTAGTTATGAAAGCAATTTTGTAAACATCTTTAGGAGCAATGCAAATCTAATTTTACCTTGAACAAAGATCAATCTTTTTGAAGTACCTAGCTCTGGCCAAGCGATCCAAGAGATCCTCGATTTCGGATAAAGAGTACTTTTTCTTGATTGTCCTCTTATTCAGAGCCCAATAGTCTATGCAATAATCTTGAATATCCATCCTTTTTTGTGACAAACAGAATGGGTGCCCTGTAGGGTAATTTACTAGAGTGTATGTAATCCATCTCTGATAGCTCTTGTAGTTGTCTCTTTAGTTCTTGTAGTTGCATCAAATCCTTTCAGTAAGGAGCCTTGGCAAGAGGTGTTTGTCTTGGAACTAATTTGATGTTGTGAACTACCTCCCAAGATGGAGGCAACCTAGTTGGTAAGTGCTTTGATAGTACATGCTTATATTCTTGAAGTAACAGAGAATGCTTTTATCACCAATTTCCACCTCAAAACTTTCATCCCCTAGATCAATCTGAACTACACACAAAAAATTCATGTTCTCCATTTTTGAGATCTCTTTCCACGTGCTTGACTGTCAACCAGCTTCCTATAGCATCTAAATTATTCCCTTCTTCTTTGAATGATTTTTCCCCCTAGTTTATGCAAACTTTGCACCATAAGTACTCGATAAGTCTACATTGGGTTTCCATTCATGAGGTCCTTGTAACACCAAGACTACAGACTCCTTGTTGTCGCATCGAAGTAGGATGTGGTTACTTCCCCATCCAAAAAGGCATATCACGCACTCATCAAACGAGGTCAGCCCCAACATCACTTTATGTGCTTCCATAGGTACCACGAAGAAATCAAGTAGCCCAATCCATCCCCAAATATGGAGTGGTACATCCTTTTCCAGTGCAACCTGTCTATCCTTACCTTGTACAAACTCTATTGAAATTTCCTTCTCTTGCAGATGTTCCACTTTGGCTCCTAATTTGTGTGCATAAGTAGGGGACATAAAGTTGTGGCTTGCCTTCGTATCTAGCATTACTAGTTGAGGCTTTTCCAAAATCAGCATACCTAGATACATATTCTGAGCTCACTTTAATCTAGATGAAATGCATCCCAAATAAATCTTAGCAGCTCCAGCCCATGGATTGTTTGTCTCATAAGAATAGTGTGCTGATTGGGGATCTTCATAATCAAGAATTTCTTCGATCACCACCTTGGAATTTCCTTTGTCGCTGCTTTGACTGGTAGCCCGTAGCCACATTTACCTTTGTATTCACATTGTTTTTGGGGCACTCCTTGTCACATTGTCTTCCATTGCAAAAACAGCAAAACTGGAAAGGAGGTCACCTTCTGAATGAGGTTGTGTTATAAGTGCGGTTCTCCATGCTCGTATTGTTGTTTTTTGTCTGAGAATAGTTTCGGTTAGAACAGTTTCTCTCGAAACTCTCACTTTTGCCACTACAAACCCCACTTTTGCTTCCTTGAGCATAACTTTGAGAGCCCCCATATCTTGCGTTCGTCTGTCGGCCAAGATTATGTTCTATATCAATGAGTCATTTGGTCACTGCCATGGCATCACAACATGTAGTAGGGTTCAAATGCTCAACCTCCCGCCTAGCCTAGGGACCCAATCCATAAAGAAAACCATGTAGCAAAGTCTTTTGCCAAGTTACCTTTTCAACCCTCAAGAGACATTGTCGATATTTATGTAGATAATCATTGATCTTGCTTCCCCCTTGATAGAGACTTCTCCATTCATCCAACAGATGGAGTTCTTCATTTTGTGGGATGAAGTAATCTTCCATTCATTTCTTGAGTTCCACCCATGTGAGTTCGGCATTATCCTTTTCCACTGTTAGCAGCCATGTGTAGGCGTCACCATCCAAAAAATGAGGTACTATCGTAGACCAAGAGTTCTCCTCCATACATGAGGCTTTGAAGAAGCTCTGGCACTCTCGGATCCATTTGCCCAGAATGATCCAATCTCATTGCCTTGAATAAGTAGCCAATTTGATAGCTTGAGGGTTGCCAAGAGGGTTTAATCATGGAGTAGGTGTTTATGCAGCATGCCTCATAGCATTGTGTAAGCTCACCTCAGCAAGTTTTGTAAGTTAATCTTCAAGACGAGCCATTTGAGTCGTGCTCAAGTCTAATTCCATGGGTGGCTCATTTTCATGTATATGAGATGGCCCCTCACCATAGTCCTCATGATCGGAGCTAAAATGGTCCTTGTCTTCCATGCTCGAAGGAGGGTGGTAGAAAGATTGACTCGGCCCAAAATAAACAACTTGTTCCAAACACCCTTTGTGTCTAATCTAGGCATGTCAGTCCCAAGAATCAACATCCCCCATTTTTGCAATGCACCGCAATGCGTCTCAGTTGAAAGACAACTCCTCAATAGCCATTTGAGAAAACATTGACCAAACCAGTAAGTCAGATCAAATCCAAAGTATGATGAGGATATCAACCTAGATATCAAAAAAATGGAGGGATTATCATTCCAATGGAACATTCAGAGCAGCTATCTCCCATGATCATAGTATCCAAGAAAAATATAAACAAAATCTGCATATGTGTGCATTTCAGAGCATTGAAATCCAGATAGATTTCCTATGCCTTTTGTAGAGAAGGTTATAGAAGAAACGGTTGGACATACATTGTGCAGCTTCATGGATGGATTCAATGGATATAACCAAATATCCATCCACCCAGAGGATAGGGAGAAGATAGCCTTGATTAATCCTTGGGGCACATATGTTTATGTCAAGATGCCTTTTGGACTCAAATGCCCCAGCCACCTTCAACAAGACCCTAAACCTTATTTTTGGACCCCTACTTTTGTAGACTTTGCAAATTCTCATGGATTATTTTTTATCCTTCCCAAGTTCTTGTGAAAATACTCCTATGGACTTCTTAAATGATCATTTGGTTCAATTATAACAGTTTTTCAAAAGATATCGAGAGAGAAAATTGAAATTGAATCCTAATAAATGTCAATTCCTAGTGATAGAAGGCACTCTCCTAGGACATGTGGTATCTGCTAAAGGCATGGCCCCGGACCGAGTTAAAATTCTAGCCATATTAAAGTTACCCAAGCCCAAATCACCAAAAGAAATTCAAAGCTTTTTGAATCATACTGGTTATCATAGGAGGTTTATTAAAATGTATTCAGATATAGCTAGGTCTTTGGCTAGGCTTACAAGTAAGGAAGTCCCATTCAAGTCGGATGAAGAGGAGGAAATTGAGGTCCAAGCAAGTGGTTGCACACATTCTTAATACACTAGATTGGTCTAAGGTTTTTCATGTCCATGTAGATGCAAGTGCATATATAGTGGGACCAATCCTCACTCGGCCTAGTGAAGAGCATAAGCTAGATAGACCCATGTAGTATGCCAATTGGATTTTGACTAAAGAAGAAAAAAAATTGCAATACAACAGAGAGGGAGGCCTTAGCAATGGTATTCATAGTCCAAAAGTTCCACCATTACTTGCTAGGGATAAAATTCATTATAATTATGGATCATCAACCACTCAGGTATTTGTAACAGGAACAATATGAAGGTGGCTTCTTTTATTTCAAGAATTTGATTTTACTATAGTACATAGACCAAGCAAAGAAAATATTATGGATGATCATCTGTCTAGGATTAGCCTAAAGGACCAACCAATAGGAGTGGAAAATGAATTGCTAGATGATGAGTTATTCTATGTTAAAGCACAAGGATGGTATGAAAACATCAAAGATTTTCTCTGGACTGGAATGTATCTGACCAAGCCAACCCTATGCAAAGGAAGAGGCTACACGTCAAAAGCATGCATTTTATGTTTATTGAAGAGAAATTATACAGATATGGTAAGGATGATCGTCTTAGGAAGTGCATGGAAGAAGAGGAGGCAAGGCAAATCCTTGAAACTGCACATGAAAGACTAGGTGGTGGGCACCTCCCTGACCATATTCTGAGTTAGAAAATTCTTGATGCTAGCTTATGATGGCCTATATTATTCAGAGATGCAAATGAAAGGGCTCAAGCACGTGTGTTTGTCAAAGATGAGGTCCCAAGCCCACAAAGCAAAGACACAATCCATTGGTTGTTTCCACATCATGGCAACTATTTAAGAAGTGAGGGCTAGATTTTATAAGGCCCATCTATCATGCATCCCTTCCGAGAAAGGAGAAGTATTTGTTGATTACTAGTGACTATGCAACTAAATGGGCCAAGACTATTGCTTCTCTTCATTGAACGGCCCAAACAATTGCAGATTTCTTATACAACAACATCTTTTGTAGATTTGGTTGTCCACTTGAAATTTGCATAGATCAAGGGACACACTTTGTGAACAAAGTTCTGTATGAAACTTTTAACACATAAAAAGTTCTACATCAGACTTCATGTGCATACTACCCTAGGGAAAATGGAAAAGCAGAATCCACCAATAAGGTATTGATTGCTCTACTAAGGAAGGAATGTATGCCGCAGCCCACTACATGGGGCATTGGTTATCTAGGTACTCTATGGGCCTACATGTTGGCATGCAAGGAAGTAATAGGATACTCCCTCTTTAATTTGGTATATGTGATACTCCTTATTGAACCCTTTGAGTTTTTACATGGCTCACCCAAAACATATTTTGTTTAGGAAAGAAAGGATCTTGGGATCACTGCTAGACTATTTGCACTGAGCAGAGTGGAGGAAATTCGTCTACATGCAACAAAACAATCGGAGGAGACTCAAATGAAAAGGAAGGAGGCTCATGATAAAAATATGACATTGTAGACAAACAAATTATTGAATGGTATGCTTGTTCTTTTACATAGACCTCAGTTAGAAGCACAATTATGAGGCAAGTGACTCCCTCGTTGGGAAGGTCCTTACAAGATTACAACAATGCTACAATAGGGTGCAGTAGAGTTGGAGACTCTGAATGAAGAGATGTTGCCACTAGTCAACATATCGCCATCTCCTAGGTTCCTCCTTCCCTCCCCTACCTATTTTGGGCCACCGCTTAGGAAGATTACTATGTCTTACCCTTTCTATTCTTGTAGATGTTTTCTTTATTGTTGGCCCTTTCTCTTTTCATAAGTGCTATTAGTATTCCTAGCTTGTGACCTTGCACCATGGCTTCATCTATGCCTCCTCGAGATTTATCCTTCGTCATGGAGGAGTATTCAAACCTTCCTCCTTCAGCTCTAGAGCTCCACCTACATCATAGGTACATGTATCCAGTGCACATGTCCGTCACCTAACCCCATGCTTGCTAGCCCCTCGGTTTCCATCCCCATGTTCCCCACCCTACCCCTTGATCCATTCCTCCACCTCCACCAGTTGGTCATCATGTCGCTCCTACATACCCATGTCCCTCACTCTTGAGCTTATCATTTTACAACCTCGGCATGCCTCCGCATGGGCTCCCTACCCCTTCCTCCAATCCTGCACACTATAGTGAGTCCATTGACCACCCTATCATTACCTCAGACATTCACCCCCTTTTCGTAGCCCCTCACCCATCATCAGCCTCCATAGTGGATCATAAGGATCCTTCATCTCCCTAGCCCTCTGCCTTCATCTAGCCCTCCCGCCCGTTGATCCCGTCGACCTTTTTCTCGAGGATAGTCTTCGACAAGACGGTACTTGGCGACTTGGTTCCATCCTCTGGTGGCTACCCAAGGGTGCTGACATCCATGCAGCCCTTCAATCGTTTCCCCACTTTCAGTCCCAATCACTCACAGCCCTTGTCATAGCCATGGGTATCGAGTCCTCCCATGTTAGCTATAGGGCCCCCTCCCTTCCTATATTCCAGTCTTTCGCACAGGGCGAGTATAGCCTACTGTCAACAGACATTTTGCATCGAAGTGGTTATCTCACCTCGCATGTTGGCTATCATCCACTCTTTTATCTTTCACTTTCTTTTTCCCTCATCTTCCTAGCCTCTGTATGATATCCCCATTGCCGCCCCTTGTATTGCTTCATCCACTATCGCCACCCTATGCCTCATTGATGCTATGATCCTTCAGACTATGGTCCCACCGTTACTTAGCCGGATCAGTCAAAGGTACGTGCTTATTCTCCATTTACTCGGCTTTCATCCTGGAATGGCTTTATCATTTGCCACATCAACATCTACATCCCGCTAAACCCTCCCTTCGTCTAGAGCTTTTCCTTCATCCTAAGGCCGCACCCACTTCCTTGGCATCGGGCAATCCATCTAGATCTCAATTCCAACCCCATCCTGCATCCCCTACCCATAGTGCAACACCCATCATCACCACCACTGCACGTCCCACTCGTCGTGTTCGTGCCCGTCTCTCTCATTCTTTTCTTGACCTTAACCTCCCCTCCCCATCGTCACTTGCTCAACCTCCCAAGCATCCCCCTCCTCAAGCTACTCATGATTAACTGACCGCCACCCCACCTATCTCCATCGAGTCTGCCTCCACTTCCCATCCTTGACATTCCCCACCTCTGCCTTCAACCCCTCGCTCACCTTCCCATCCGCAACCCCCTCCAGCTCCCACTACCACTACCCACCATGCATCAAACCTCCCTTCAGATGATCCCCCTTTCCTCGATATGCTTTGTGATACAACTGTGGTTATGCTAAATGGAGCAGTGATCCTTCCTTCAACCGTATTGGAAGCTTGAGTGCAAAGTGTGCACAAGGGCAAGCTACTAAACAAGGCGGAAGGCTGGCACAAAGGAGATTGACTGCAGAAGTAAATTGTGGTATTTTGTATACTTGAGTGTGCTCTTTGGCTTAAGCGCTTACTTAGAGAACATTATTGTCTCATTCTACACAAAGGTATTGTATTCTTTATTGTTAATCAAGACTCAGAGGCTTCCAATGCAATTGTCTTTCTTCTTCTTCTCCATTCTTCTCCTACAAACACTCAAGCATCTTTCAACTAAAGAATCCCCCCAACAAGAGAGCTTCCCAAAGGAGTGGATGGAGAACACTATTGTGCCCATCCACAAATTGAGAGACACCCTTGATCCAAGGAACCACAATACTATCATAATTGGTCACACCATGACCAAGCTCTATGCAGCAGCTCTCAAGGCGAAGCTCAGTTCATTCGCAGAGATGGAGGGATTACAAGCACGTGGTCAAGCGAGGTGCCGATAGGCTTTCTTCACTACAAATCACATATTCATTCTGTGTTGCCTCATTATTGGGGCAACTGTGGAAGAAGCGACTATATTGCTGCTTTGTAGATTTTTGCAATGCCTTCGAAACCATGCAAAGGGAAAGGCTCTTCCGATGTCTTTTGAGCTTGGAGATACCATCGGAGATTATTTGAGCTATTTACACACTTTATGAGCGGGGAACCAGGAGAGTTCAATGTCCAAGGGGATTATCAACGACCTTTGCTAGCACAGTCAAGTGTTAAGCAAGGTTGTCTTCTCTCGTCTCCCACTCTATTCAGGCTCTTACGTAGACGAGATTGAGGACTACATTCTACGAGCTGGTGGAGATGTAGACCTCGCAGCAAAGTCACGAGGGGACGAGGATGGGTAGCAAGAATGGTAATGTCCCCAAGATAGGGATGGAGCTTAGGATATCCCCGGGGACCCGGGATGGCACTTACAAAATGTTGATTTTTTCAAAGATATAATGAAAACCATGTAAATAAATATACTAACATACTAAAAGACCAATAAAACAAAATTGATGGAAAAAAAAGATGTTTTTTAAGTGGAAACATGTATGATGCACATTGAACATTGAGAGTCAACTCTTGAGTCTTGAACAAGAACATCAATGATCATAGACATTGATTATTGATAATTTGAGAGGAAAGAATCAAGACTCAAAAGCCATATGTATTTCGCCATGTCCAAAAAAAAATATACTACATCCTCGTCATCATCTTCATCATATCATATACATAACAAGAGTAAAGACTCCACACCCCAAAGTCCATGCACATAAGATTCAATGACGAAGGTTGAAGCTGAGCTTGTGTGTTTGAGGACTAGAAATGTCCTCTATTTATGCTTGTGAGGTGGGCTCAAGATACCCCAAAAGTTCTTAAACTTTTGAGAGAGAGAGTATATTTTTGGCACCAAAAAGGGACCCCTCCGTATTCAACCGTCCCCAAATCTGTCCCGGATTAGTCTTATCATAGCAATCCGTCCCGGGGACACATCCTGAGACATCCCCATGTTTATAAGAAAAGTCAAAGGGGATGCCAGCCATCCCGGGTAGGCTTCCCTTAATTTTAGCATGGGGGACGGGGTCCAAGTGTCCCTAGGACCCGGGGACACATCCCTTGTGACTTTGCCTCGCAGGTACACCGGTACACATTCTATTGTACGCTGATGATATTGTATTGATTTCGGAGTCCACCAAAGGGTTACAACAGCATCTCGGTGCCTTCCATGAATTTTGCACACAGAAGGGGTCGACAAAAACCTTGGTAAGACCAAGGTCATGATCTTCCACACCTATGGTGAAGAATGCAACATGCTTCACAGCAGCCGGGGGACAGATAGAGGTGGTCACTTCAGTATAAGACAGGCTGCCACAGATAGGCTCACATGGGGATACGCAGTGCACATGTCATCAGGCGCACTTCCAGGAGACCCATATGAAGGGGTGACACACTAGTCACACCAGCTATGATGTATGCAGCAACTGTTTGAGCTCCAAATCTCACAGCCACCCAGTGGAGTGCAATTGAGAGGCCACAGATGCGCATGATTTCACGACTATTCCATGGGAAACAGTCACAACCACACAACATCATCAGGGCAGAGATGGCAGCTGCTCCCATGGTGGTAGAGGCACTATTCCAAGCTATATGTTTCATTCAGAGGATGAGGGAGCTCCCAGCCGATAGACTCACGCACAGGGCATTTGAGATGGCAATACTGATTTCCGAATCAGGGTATGCGAGAGCCTGGCATCCCAGAACAGGACAGACACAGCTCACGGATTTCTTCGTCCCCGACATGCACCAGCCCCCCAACCAAATGTCGTGCAGAGAGGGGTGACTCCTCAGCAGGCTGAGACCTCTCGTGCTAGGAGATGACCCCGCATCATTTGTTATCGAACACAGATTTCATCGACACGAGATTGCTGATATCCAGGCTCGTTACCGTCAAGCCAACGAGGAGAGACAGGCCCAAATGATGGTCGATCCAACTGCAATCATCCAGGCAGCCCTGACACCACCTCCACCTATGTACCACATACTACACCCACACATGAGCACTAGGTGGAGATGGTCAGTCAGTCAGTCAGTCAGTCAGATACATTCTCGTATTTGTACTACCCTCTTACATGTAGGCTACCATAGGGATAGCACTCCATTTATCCCCCCTCTCTCATGGTTTCTTCACACATGCACGTCATAAAGACTCAGATTTTCCTTGTATTAGCATCAGTTCTTATTTTCAGCACATTTTGTCTTTTCGATTGATCGGAGACATAACATATGTACATTGATTCTGTCTCGTAAGTCGAGTTCGGCCTTCTAATAGACGTTAAAAGTCTTTCTTTCTTTCTTTCTTCTTTCTTTCTTTCTGGGGATGAACTAGCACACTATTTTGAAAGGGGTTCCAATAGTGCAACAGAAAATAGCATGATCCTTCTAAAATATGCCACCTTGATGCTTTTACAAAAGAACTTTAAATTGTCTGTCAGCAAGAACAAACCAAATTAATCCTGTCTAAGTGGTATTAGAACTGTCTAAATTGGAAAAAAAAAAGTATTAGAGCTGTCTAAATGGTTAGCACTCAAACATATAAGCACACAAGCTGTGTGCAGGCATAGAAATGGGTGTGTTCCATTAAGTACCGTAATTGAAGCATTGTGCCAAACATTGAAACCCAGCCATACTTAAATACACAAACAAACCAAACTTCAGGTAATCACTATCATATGCGGATTTGTTGAGATCCTCTTTCCTGAAAGTCTTCACAAACATCAGAAGCCTTCCCTCACCATCAGTACTTCAACAGTGCCCCTCTTAAATAAAAAGTACTTCAGAACATCTAAAATTCCAGGACACAAGATAAAACAAATAGCTGAGAAGAATCTACAATTTAGCAGATCTTTTATGCCAAATCACAATGTGTTGAAAAATTCTCAAATGTTTGCCGTGCTCACAGATGCCTTTCAGAAACACAGAAACCCATGATTAGGGCTTCAGCTTGGCAACTGTATCATGATGGCACTCTAGTTTTACAACCAAAATTGTACAAGTTAGCAGGTAACTCCTCAAGGTCAAAAGACTCTTTCACATCATTATGCAAAGCCATATAATACAATCTTGCAGCAGCCCTCCTGGCTCCTAACCCTTACATAGTCCACTTTATCAGATAAAAGAAACCATTCAGACAGAATCCACTTGCAGAAAAACTAGAGTAATTACGTCTCATTGAGAAAATCTATCCCACTTTACATCTGAAAGAACACTATATGATAAGAGTACTGTTGAGTGTATATAGATTGTCCAGCACACTCTAGAACTGCTGCAAATTCCATGCAATGCTTCTGAGCTTGTACACTCATGTTGTATATTGTTAAGAATTCTGAACTCTGTCGTATGGTATCATAATATGTTAGCCAGCACATTTCTTTCACTAGTCATGTAGCACGCCTTCTCCTCTTGCCTTCACCATGCCGTGATCGCCGAGGAGCCTCATCTTCACTTAGGCTGTCATCATCCTTTGCATATGATTCACCAGCATAATCCTGTTCCTGCAGTTGTTGAGTTTCTATATTACCTATCCCATAAGCTTCCTCACTTGAAGAAAGCCGCTCATGTGGTTTCTCCCCACTTCTGTGCTCCCCTCCACTGGGCAATCTATTACCTGTTGTAGTACTCTCAGATTTCTGCCGCCTTGATCCTTGTTCACGACGACCCCAACTACCACTCTGAGGTGGCCTGAATGGCATGCCACTGGATCGTCCATGTTGCCCTGGACCGGGTATAAAGGGTGGTCTTGGTGCTCCCATAATGCTTCCAGGACGAACACCAACCATACTTGGGGGTGCGATCATTCCTGGTCCACCATGAACAAATATACCACCTGGCGATGGCCTTCCTGACAAAAGCATTCCAGGCGCAAGAACAGCCCCATCCATACGACCAAATCCCATTGGAGACCCATATCTCGGTAAAGGGTAAGCAGGGAAGCCACGGCCCGGTGCTGTCCCATGCATTTTGAATCCATTGGAAAGCCCTCCAGGGAGCCTTTCGTACCCTCCTGTGAAATTATCACGACCTCTGCCACGCGCCTTACTACGAGACAGATCACTGACATCACCAGGTCCTTTGGAGATAGTTGGTGGGCGTTTACCCTGGACTGAAATTTGGTTGCCACTATCATCTTCCTCACTCTCTTCTTCATCTTGATCTTCTTCGACCACCTCAAATGGAACAGTATTATTCTCCTCTGGCTCTTGCCCAGCTCGAGCCCTCTCATTTTCCCATTTGAGTTGTGTTTCAATCGCAACTTTCTGTGGCCAAATAGAACATCAGAACTTAGCATTATGACACATCAAGAGCCCTCAGTAGTGAAACATTCTTATTACCAACCCTCTTACCATAAGCTCACTATCTGGTTCCATGTAAAGTAGTGAAGCAAGCTGTTCCCCAACTGTCGGCTCCAGCTCTTGACAATCTCTACTAATCTGGAAGTTATTCAGTACATTTCTTTTGAGGCATCCATAATATAATATGCAGCAGACACATACGAGATTTTACTAAAAATTTTCTACACAAAAACTCAAAAGGTTGTACCTTAACCGGAAGATTCTCCTTGTATGGATTTCTCAAATGCCGTGTTTTGTTGAAAGAAAGTTCACATAACTGCAGTCATCAACATTTTCATTACTGTTCTTTTCAGAAAAATAAGAACCACTACATTCATCCCACTTCTTCCTCACCTCCCTATCATGGCTTAATTTGCTCCAAACCCCCACATCCCCCCAACCAAGGAATCCACCTTTGCCTCTAGCCCCCTTGTCCACCATTAACCCATAGGAATGTTTCTTCCTCAAAACATACCCACCCAAATCTTGATTGTATCATATTATTACAAAGGAAATTGGACACCAAAGACTTGTCACATCTGTGAAGAAAAATTGACATGTTGAGAGTTTGAGTTGTTCTGGTGCCATTTGCACTTTTGCCCAATCAACAGAATAACCAAAATGCCAAAGTCTACCTTTTAGAAAACATGTGTTTCTCTTATTCATATATACAAGACAACAGATCTAACAGTAACAAGTGTACAGTGGCCTTTTAAAGGCTCAAATATTATGCTTAGTCAATTGTACAGTATAATTATTTAGGCCAATAAGGACACCCTGAAGGGAGTTAAAATACAGCTTTTGAGGTACAACAATTCTCCCATACCACAATCAATATAGAGACAGAGAAAATAGAGACAAGATGGAGAATAGACAAGACACCAGGGAGAGAAAAGGAGCCATGCTCCATATATGATCATTACATTCCAATATGAAGTATATGAAGTTACAAGATATCATAAAAATTATGCATGAGATACAAGCTGTCAATAACTTCACAATCTCCATGACTCCATAGCTGAAGATGATCTCTTCAAAATTGAATAGCTTCAAGCTGCTGCATACCTTGAAGAAGATGAAGATTCACAACTCGAATTCCTTGAGGTTGAAGGAAACCTCCTCCTGCAGCACAAGCTTCAATGTCTGCTCCAAAAATGTGGTGAATTATGTGGCTACTACTTAGTCTCTATATAACCATGATATGCTATGCTCAAAAGCACCAAATAGCACTTAGCTAGTTCCATGATTTCCGGTGGGACATCCACCTGCAAAATCCGGGGCTTAACTTTTAATTATTTTTTGTGTGTATTTAGCCGCCACATGTAATCTCTAGTACCATTGGTATAAATCTATTATTTTAATTGATTTTCGTTAGAATTCAACTTTCCACGAGGGCGGTACAAAAAAAAATCACAATTGGACAAAGTCAACAACTGGTCAAAGCCCAGTCAAACAAATGGTCAAAAAAGTGGCAAAATTGGCACCTGGATTTTATAGAAGATCTGGAAAGTAGTTCTAAGAATTCACACGCAGCTGGGTGTTTTATCCCACACGTGGTTGCAGAGCCCCTTTTTTCGGATATAAAGGCGCCCGGAGTTCCTCCTTGCTCACATATCAAAGACGGATGGATGGTAAGAGAAGAAAGGATAGGATTGTTTATGGAAAAACAGCCTGAGTGCTGAAATTTGGGTGAAATTCTGCAACCCTAACAGAAAGTAGGGCTTCCTCTACGATATAAACAGCAAGATACTTCTCTTGAGGTAGTAGGTAGGAAAACCTCGTACAGCAGCAATACTTGAAGAAAAACAAAAATATAGCGGCCACTTACTAAAATCAGCGGGTACACACTCTTGAGAGCATGTAAAGAAGAAAAGGGCAACAGCAAATCACCCAAAAATCAGCTTGAAGACCTCCTAGGGAACAAACTTCACCTTACAATAACTAGAGTGAGAGTGTGTGATGCCTTGTATGACCCCCAAGGGGTCTTTATACAGTTTTATGAACCTCTTGTGTGATTTTTGTGAAAAAAAAGCTAAACCGTCAAATTCGTAAAAAAATATGTTAAAACTGCTTTTCTTTTACTTAACGTTTGCGAATGGATTTTGGATGGGTAAATGAATGCTAATTCTGAAATAATTTAGTTTTTCTTAATATGCTCATTGTCCTCTATCGTTTCATGTGACATACTATTGAAAAGCACAATATCAAAAACTTAGCGTTTGCTTTTTGGATGGATTTCAAGTCTCATATGATCATGTGTTACATATCATTAAATAGCTCTTCAAAAGTACTCTAAAAATATGCAATAGTAATTTTTAGGCATTTTGATCATTGTTTAAAACAAGGTTTAAACTCCTCAATAGGACATTTTTTCCAACAATTCTCACCCTCATATTATGGGGTAAGATTTAATAATCTGCATAACTTTTGATGTCTATCTCTTAATAATGACAAAGTAAAAAACCTTGTCACATTCCCACTTCTAGGAACATAGATAAGCTCAATGTGCTTCTTAGATATCTACTCACGAATATAATGATAATGAACTTCAATATGCTTTGTCCTTGCATGATGAGAAGGATTCTTAACAATAGCAATAGCACTTTGACTGTTTGAATATATCTCCATAGGAAAATGATCGTAAACATCAAGATAACTTAAAATTTCTACAACTAGATAGCTTCAAGAGGAATTGTAAAGGCAGCCCTAAACTCTACTTCACTTCAAGATGTAGCCACTATAGGTTGTGTCTTTAAATACCAAAAGACAATGCATTCTCCAACAAGGAAACAATAGCAATTAGTAGACCTTCGGTCTCTATCACCTACCTAATCAGAATCTACAAATCCTTGAAGTATAAAATATGATGACTTAAGCAAGAACATAGCATATAGTTCATAGTTCCTTTCAAGTATCTAAAAATTTGTTCAACTACTTCCAAATGAATTTTCAAAGGTTTGTGCATAAACCTTGATGCTTAAGAAATAGCAAACTGAGTGTTCGGACGTGCATTACAAAGATCTCAAGCAACGAACTACTTGACTATATATAATAGTATGAAAAGGTACTAATTCTACACATTAGCATCCATTGGAGTTTACATTATAAATGAATTCAATGCCAAGATAATAATGTAAAGAACCAAGATCATTAACATCAAACTTTCTTATGTTTTGACTTCAA